>VMOF01000379.1:52350465-52822965 GCA_011764245.1 Trialeurodes vaporariorum
GGGAAAGAGCAGAGGGGACGTTTTAATGAGCCCTGCGCCTATCAACGATTAAAAGCCCACCAAGATGACAGGCCTGCTCGTAAGTCTGCTTTCCCATTTAAAATAACATTGGCGGTGCCCGGGAAGAGCAGAGGGGACGTTTTGATGAGCCCTGCGCCTATCAACGATTAAAAGCCCACCAAAATGACAGGCCTGCTCGTAAGTTTGTTTTCCCATTTAAAATAACATTGGTGGTGCCCGGGAAGAGCAGAGGGGACGTTTTGATGAGCCTTGCGCCTATCAACGATTAAAAGCCCACCAAAATGACAGGCCTGCTCGTAAGTCTGTTTTCCCATTTAAAATAACATTGGCGGTGCCCGGGAAGAGCAGAGGGGACGTTTCGATGAGCCCTGCGCCTATCAACGGTTAAAAGCCCACCAAAATGACAGGTCTGCTCGTAAGTCTGCTGTTCCATTTAAAATAACATTGGCGGTGCCCGGGAAGAGCAGAGGGGACGTTTTAATGAGCCCTGCGCCTATCAACGATTAAAAGCCCACCAAGATGACAGGTCTGCTGGTAAGTCTGCTTTCCCATTTAAAATAACATTGGCGGTGCCCGGGAAGAGCAGAGGGGACGTTTTGATGAGCCCTACGCCTACAACGATTAAAAGCCCACCAAGATGACAGGTCTGCTGGTAAGTCTGCTTTCCCATTTAAAATAACATTGGTGGTGCCCGGGAAGAGCAGAGGGGACGTTTTGATGAGCCCTACGCCTATCACCGATAAAAGCCCACCAAAATGACAGGCCTGCTCGTAAGTCTCTTTTTCCATTTAAAATAACATTGGCGGTGCCCGGGAAGAGCAGAGGGGACGTTTCGATGAGCTCTGCGCCTATCAACGATGAAAAGCCCACCAAAATGACAGGTCTGCTCGTAAGTCTCTTTTTCCATTTAAAATAACATTGGCGGTGCCCGGGAAGAGCAGAGGGGACGTTTTGATGAGCCCTGCGCCTATCAACGATTAAAAGCCCACCAAAATGACAGGTCTGCTCGTAAGTCTGCTGTTCCATTTAAAATAACATTGGCGGTGCCCGGGAAGAGCAGAGGGGACGTTTTGATGAGCCCTACGCCTATCACCGATAAAAGCCCACCAAAATGACAGGCCTGCTCGTAAGTCTGTTTTCCCATTTAAAATAACATTGGCGGTGCCCGGGAAGAGCAGAGGGGACGTTTCGATGAGCTCTGCGCCTATCAACGATGAAAAGCCCACCAAAATGACAGGTCTGCTCGTAAGTCTCTTTTTCCATTTAAAATAACATTGGCGGTGCCCGGGAAGAGCAGAGGGGACGTTTTGAAGAGCCCTGCGCCTATCATTGATGAAAAGCCCACCAAAATGACAGGTCTGCTCGTAAGTCTGTTTTTCCATTTAAAATAACATTGGGGACGGACGTAGCGGGGAAGAATCTAAAGCCGAGAAACCGCTGCGTTGCAATGTGGTGCGTTTTTACCTGACTTCCCATCGGACTTCTTATCCCGAACAGAGTATAGGAAAGGTACTTAATTTTTATCGTTTAAAGTGACTGGGTTCCTGTCTTCTTTTTCTTTTGCATAATCACGAAAACCTAATCTCTAAGAGAAACCAAACGGCAGAATTGGTTTACACTGTTGATATTTTAAAATCCGTTACTCCGGACTTAAGTCCGTTCCCAATTCTATAAAAGGAACCAAGTCGGAGTTGGTTCCTTACGTGACTCGGATTAAGGTTTAAGAAAATGGAACCAAGTTCTCATTTTATTTCATCATATGGACAATGACTTCAATGAGGCTCACCAGCTCACTTTTACCTGGAATTTTGACGGGAAATAGTTGTTATTAGACACTGAAAAAAAAAAGTTCTGGCTCTACCGAATACATGCTTCGGGAAGCTGAAGGAGGCATATCCGAAGCAAAGTTCTGTGACTAGCGGGCTTTCCGTCGGTAGTAGCGAGCCACATGCTCTGGTAGTCCCAAACCTCTTGCTTCGGCATTGCGATGTAGGCGGGCATCACGTGCAATGACATACAATTAGCAGGACCTGGCCCCATCTTTTCTCTGTTACACTGGCGCAACCAGGATATCTTCCATCTCTCTCATTTCCCATTTGAATGCATGAGGAGGAAAAGGACAGAAGGAGGGGGTTTTATCCCTTTGTCCATCCTTGTCTAACATACGTTTCTTAATGGAGAAAAGAGAGAGATGAAGAAACTCTCGGTGCGCTACTGCTCTGTTAAGTATCAGAGTAGAACGGGTTCACTCTTGAAATCAATTCACTCTGAGAATTTGTCATCGGCGATCTCTGAAAGAACGCTACATTACAATTTAGGAGCATATTCACAGAGTTTGCTCACTTAACTAACAATGGGAACGTCCCAAGTGTCCGCCTCCGATTTTGATGAAATATAGCTAAAATCTTCCTTGAGTGACGCTGATTAACACCCTGTATTTACTTTTTGCGAATGCGCCTTTAAAGATGGAGAAAAAAAAGTTCAAAGTTCGCAGCTGAACTGCCCGAAATCGTCAGAGCGTGCTAAGGGTAGAAAAATCGTTTCTCACCTTCATAGAGAGCCTGGAGTCTAGTGGCGAAGGCACTCGACTCGCTGACGAGCGGACCCAAGTTCAAATCTCGGCCGATCCTTCATATTTTTGCACATACTTTTCCTCCCATTATCAAGTGTTTCTCGCCGTAATATTTCTTTGATAATCTTCTCAACATTATTTTTACGTTGTATTCACGTATTCCCGTGAATAGAAAATTCGTTTTAAGTACCTCGAAATCAAAAATTCGACGGCACTCGAGTGGGTTTTCGCGATAAATGTTACTGAAAGAAAAATTAACATACGAATAATTTTAGAAAGTTTTTTCTAGGACCACCTTTAAAACTCACATGCATTTGAAATAGCCTCCAAAAATAATTTAAAAAATGGAGACAGCAATACAAAATTTAAAAATGATATCTTGCAAATCATAGTTATTTGAGTTCCCTAATTCGCGATTCAAAGTTCCAAAATTATTCGTAAGTTTTAGAGGGTATTTTCAGTGTTTTTCTCGAGTAACATTTATCGCGAACACTCACTCGAGTGCCGTCGAATTTTTGATTTCAAGGTACTTAAAACGAATTTTCTATTCACGGGAATACGTGAATATAACGTAAAAATAATGTTGAGAAGATTATCAAAGAAATATTACGGCGAGAAACACTTGATAATGGGAGGAAAAGTATGTGCAAAAATATGAAAGATTGGCCGAGAATTGAACCTGGGTCCGCTCGTATGCGAGTCGAGTGCCTTTGCCACTACACTCCAGGCTCTCTATGAGGGTGAAAAACGATTTTTCTACCCTTAGCAAGCTCTGACGATTTCGGGCAGTTCAGCTGCGAACTTTGAACTTTTTTTTCTCCAACTTTAAAGGCGCATTCGCAAAAAGTAAATACAGGGTGTTAATCAGCGTCACTCAAGGAAGATTTTGAGCTATATTTCATCAAAATCGGAGGCGGACACTTGGGACGTTCCCCTTGTAAGCGCGTCGTAAAGGGTGTGCGCCTCGGAGCGCTACCCTTATATACGTAGCAATCAGGCCTCGTATTCCACAAGCACTGAGCACCGCAGTGGTAAAGCACTGGACCCCGGAGTGATACATCCCCGGATCAATCCTGGGTAGCGATACGCTCTTTTTTCACTCTTCTTTATATACAATCCCGAAGCACGTGCTTATGTACTACCGAGCTTTGCTCCGCGAAGCTATCTGAATCAGCACGTGCTTCGGCTCTACCGGAGCAATAGGTGTACTACCGGAGCACATTTCTTTCAGTGGAAGAAGCACTTGTTGCTTCGATATCCAGTGTTGCTAGGTATATCAATCAATAACTCAATTTTATCAAAAATGTCACTCGGTTCTTTTGTGACAAGTGCTGTCCAATTGAGCTTTTTTGGTGAGAAATGATGAAAGAAATAAATTTAGATCAGATGTATCTATAAGGAGATGAGTCACAAGCGGTGTTTTTTTGTGTTTGTTTTTTGTTTTTTGTTTTCAAAACTTTGGAGGGCTCTAGCTCAGAAGAGAAAAATTTGCAGCACTTATTCATGTAGGAAAATAAAGTATCATATACCTATATGTTGACCCCAAAAATACACTCTATAAGTTTAGCACTTAAATTTGAAACACCCTGTTCTTGATATTTTGCCCCCCCCCCCTTGCCCCCTTCACAGAAGACAACATCTTGACCATGCAAATTTTTAAAATCACAGTTTAACTGTAGAGATTTTTTCTTTTCCCCCCCTTTCAACGAAAAAGGGGAAAATGGGTCGCCTATCTTTGATGTTCGTCGTATGCGCGTGCACAGATTGTTCGGCTTTACGACTGCCATTTTGGCTTTCTTTATAATGCGTTTTGTGGGTTTATGAATGGCTTTTATGACTATTTGATGCCGCCAATGTAATTTTCAGGCGATTTTACATCAGAATCAAAACTCTATAGCGCTGTAGCAAAATTTTGCAACAAACCCATTGAAAGCTGAAAAGAGAAAATTATATGATAAGGCTAGCTCGATCTTTTTTACCCACATAAAGTATAGACAATATATATTTTCTCCAACTTTTAAATGGCTTGCTCAGGGATCAAAAATGAGGTTGCGTTCTTTTGAAGTCAAAAAGTGTCATATTCGGAAAAGCCGTGATTCTAAATAAGAAACAGTTTTTTTTTCTTCTTTTTTTCCGTTTTAGGTGCTGTCAGCACTTATTTCGATTGTCACGATGTAGATATGTAATATGTATAAATGGAACACGTGCAAATTCATGAAAAAATAATCCTTTAATATACAGCACTAACCATTTCAGGTGCCCTTTACACGTCAAGCATTCTAGGGGTATAGATTAGTAGGTGTGGAGGTTTAAGACAAACCATTATTCATTATAACGCATTGTAATATTATTTCTTTTTCTTTTGCCGTCGGTCGATATCATTTTTCGTGTTGGAAAAGTAAAGTTCCATATGGACCTATAATTTCCAAAATTTGAAGAAGCTTCCAGTAAAAAATACTGTACACGCGAGAAACTTTTTAGGATAGTTAAATAAGTTATTCCAGAGTCAATTCCATAGCCGCAGCGAGGAGGCTGTCCAGGGGTGGAAGACACCTGACAGCCCCTCTCACTTTTTAGAGCTATTAATGCGAATTTTACCCCCGTATCATGGGAGATTCCTGTCTATTATGTCACTTTCTCTACGGATTTGCAGAGATACGTCTCAATTTAGATAGGAATCTCCGTCATTAAGCCCAATTTTGAGAGAGAATTTTGTGATTTTCTAGTGTACTCATCGTCATTTTTACAGGTTTTTATGCAAGAATCAACTCTTCAATCTCCTATAGCAAAAGTTTGCAAGAGCCCTATTGTAAGTAAAAAAGATTGTGAATGCAAATTCACCTTAAAGAAAATTCAAGGACTGCTTCCAGCAAGGAATGCGTTTCATATTCTGTCCTCAAAACGAAGAAGTGTACTTACAATAACTATGCGTGAACTCACTCCATTGAGAATGATAGAGGACCAAAACAGATGTGCTGTATTATTGATAGTCAAATAAGGAAAACTCGGCTGGTTAATAGTTCCTGCGTGCATCTGCACGGATGCCTGACTGCTCTATCTCAATGGGAAATTATCAAAAAAACTGGAGACTTTTGTACACGAAAAATTGAAAGCTCAAACACAAGAGATGAGATGTCGAGGCGAGATCGAATCCGCAATGCGCCATTTCTCAGACTCTACTTAGAATCAAACGTTATTTTGTATCAACAGTTGCGTAGCGTGCCATCTGGCAACGTTGTATTGTGTCCATTAAAATCCATGTACAAGGTCGAATGCAAAGGTGTTTGCCGAACACCCAATAGTTCGATCTTTTCAATGGGTTTAAATGGAAAAATTGCAATGTTGCCAAATTGCACGTTACGCCGCTGCGCTGTGTATCAATGTTGTCAAATTGCACAAGCCACTATTAGACTGAACCTCTCAACGAGCTATAGCAATTTATAGAGGATTCGTGGGACGTGATTTTGAAACTTCAAGGAGGCAGGGGCGGCTCGTGCAATTTGGCAACAATGTCATCCCTCCATTTGATTGTATGTAAAACAATCGATCCGAAAGTGAAGCAGCGCTTCACGAACAATCGATTGTTAAACATATATTCAAATGGAGTGAAGACGCATTGTTGCCAAATAGCACTTCAAGGAGGCGGCCATGATGAAAATCTCTTATGGACATTTTACACGGGCTCGGTTTATTTGCCTCATATTTTTCAACCCTAAAAAGAAAGTTGTGACAAATTCAATTGAAAATGGCTTTAAACGAAAGTGCAAGTGTTTTAGAGTGGGTGTATCTGAACCAGAGTTGGGCAAAATTTAGTATAAATTTATTTGGTCAGTCTGGCAACGTCGATTTATCAAATTATTTGGTCGATTTATTCGGTCAATTGACAAATATCTGCCGTATTATTTTTTTCTGGTGAAGAGACCTTTTCTCACTTCATTATTCCGGATTAGTTGGTCGCCCAACCCAACTCTTATCTGAACAAAGAAATCGATATAATCATTTCTTCTGGAAGGATTTGCACCGCAAAAAAGTTGACTCGTAATAGAAAAAAATCCCAATTTTCTCATCTGGATAGTTGTATTGAAATTATTATGTATCCAGATAGCCACTTTAATTAAAACACTATAGCACTTTCGTTTAAAACCAATTTCCACTGAATTAATTACAGTTTTCGATTTAAGGTTAAAAAAAATGAGGCAAACAAACCAGATTCAGATCGTCCATGCTGTCACACCTTGAAATAGGACTTAAAACAACTATCAGTCTCTTTGTATAGCTACACCTAGTTGGAGCCTCTCACACGGAAAAAAAATACTATATGTGTAGTAGAATCAGCGCTGATTTTGGAGTCAGCTGTCAAGTAGGTAGATGGTAAATGCAACGCGCATTATGGTAAATTAAGTTAACTTGTTGCTACATTTTACCATCATATATAGTAAAATTTGCCATACTTGCTAGCTGACTCTAAAATCAGCTACGCAGATGGTAAATTTTACCAGTCATTTTTTTTCCGCGCAATGGGGCTATTGCACACTTTTGCTATAAGCGATTTAATAGTCGATTATGGCGTAAAAACCTCAAAAAATAACGATGGCGGCACTAAAAACTTCCAAAATCCACTCCTAAACTCAATAGACGCAGTTATTTGCGGGAGCGTAATGGTGGCCGAAGGCACTAACAATGGGAGATTCCTATCTTAATTTCGTCACTCTTTCTATGTTGACAAGGATGATTTACAGAGTAATTAGTCATCAGAGTGATGATCCACATCCGATGAATGGTACCGCAACACCAAGTGACACCGGTGTCAAATGAAAGTAGTCTCTTATTGGTCACTTCTTGATGGAGTTTCAGACTTGTTAGATGGGAATCTCCCATTGTTAGTGCCTTCGGCCACCATTACGCTCCCGCAAATAACTGCGTTTATTGAGTTTAGGAGTGGATTTTGGAAGTTTTTAGTGCCGCCATCGTTATTTTTTGAGGTTTTTACGCCATAATCGACTATTAAATCGCTTATAGCAAAAGTGTGCAATAGCCCCATTCAAAAAGTTCAAAGACCTAATATCCGATTTCCGACTCTGACTGCTGAAGATCTTGTTTTTCGGTATTTTTCAGGGCGGTTTCCCTCCATGGCTTCTGAGCATCGACCCGAACATGAACCTCCGATCAAGTGACCCCGGTAAGTCATCAACTCTTCAGACTATAGAGGTCGAGCATAGTGGACGAAGTGTTCAATCTAGAGCAGCATTGCATTTTGTCCGTTTAAACCCGCGCAAAATCTCAAATTCAAGTGTGCTCTTCATGCACCCATAAGAAATCGACCTTCCTCCTAGATTTAAACGGACAAAATTCAACTTTGACGGATTGCAAACTTTGATACTAGAATTACTTTGAAATTTACATGCAAGAGTATCTTTTTCGGCTTTTTCATTCTCTCAAATTAACTTAAATGGGGCTGTTGCACACTTTTGCTCTTGAGCGATTTAATAGTCGATTCTGATCTCCAAAAATAACGATGGCAGCACTAAAAACCTCCGCAATTCACTCCTAAACTCAATAAACGTTTTTTTTTTTTTTTGCGCGAGCATAATGGTGGCTGAGGGCAGTAATAATGGGAGATTCCTATCTTATAATTTCGTTACTCTCCATGCTGACAAGGATGGTTCATAGAGTAATTAGTCCCCAGAGTAGTGATCCACATCCGATGAATGGTACAAGCAGAGCCATTAGTCCTGCGTTGACGATTCGACGCAACCCGCACTACACGTAGCCCGAACCTCCCTCGGTCTTGAGAGAACAAAAGAAAAGAAAGATAAGAGAGCGTTTATTTTACGTGTAGTGCGGGTTGCGTCGAATTGTCGACGCAGGACTTATGGCTCTGCTTGTACTGTGACACCTACTAGGATGTCACATGAAATTCGTCTCTTATTGGTCACTCCTTGATGAAGTTACAGTATTGTTAGATGGGAATCTCCCATTCTCCCATATTCTTACTCCCCTCAGCCACGCTCGCGCAAGTAAATAAAAGCGTTTATTGAGTTTAGGAGTGTATTACGGAAGTTTCTAGTGCTGCTATCGTTTCTTGTTGAGGTTTTTACACCAGAATCTACTGGGTCATAATTTCAAATCAGGCCAATTGAGCATGTCTGCTCCGTGAAAATTTCAAGTCAAAATTTAAACCTAATGAGTAATTTTTTACCTTCAGTACTACTAGAAAAGACTTTTTACCGAAGGGTTCCGCTGAATTTTCGATATTTCTCATGTACCGCGGAAACGCATGATTAAACTAATGGTAAATAACTTGTCGATTGTCGGTTACGCTGTCGGTTACGTAACCGACTATTTCAAAAGTACTTAATAAAAACAGTATTACTTGTTACAATAATCTCTGATGTTGATTTTTAAAGCAAATTGCGGTAGTTGAATTGAATTAAAAATTACAGGGCGGAACTTTACTGTATTACCTACCTTTTTCGTATATTTAAGTGCCGCTGACTAGGACCATAGGCAAATCACGAGATCGGATTTGTTGATGAAAATCGTTTCTAAATAAAATCCATTTGCACAGATGTTGATAATCCCTGTTTAGAACGTTGGAGCGTGGTTGAGAAAATCGTTAGTTACCCAGTGTCACTTTTAAATAAACTTTTAAGATGTTGTAAAACAGTAAAATCCGTGCGTAACCGACGGACATTTTGGAACCAGGGGACAACCAGTTTTCACAATTTATGGCATAAAGAAAAATAATTTCGTAAAAAACGATGGTTTACACGTGTTCTACGGAATTTTTTGAGCATTTTCACTATATTCCAAATTCGTTTCAGCCTCAAAATATGGTCAAAAACTTAGGTTAAATACCAAAAACTCGTGTGGGGGACGCGTAACCGACGGACATTTTGAACCATTAAACAATTAAAATTAGTATTTAAATAACTTTAAAAGCAATTATTACTATTGATCCTCATAAAACTAAGTTCCTTCGACTTAAAAATCGAAACATCGGACCTATTTGATCTTTTTTAAAAATGTAATCTTGTTGGGACACCATTTGGCCCGTTTCGAAATTATGTCCCTACTATTAAATCGCTTAGGTATAGGAAAAGTGCACAACAGCCCCATGCATTGAGTTGGAACAGTTGCGCAGCGTGAAGTTTGACAACATCGAAGTTTGTTCATTTAAACCCTCGGAAAAGATCGATCTATCAGGTGTTCGGTGAACACCTTAACTATCGAATCGCAGATTTTTCCGTGACGAATCACTTATCTCAGCATAGAAAGCTACAATTCGATGATCCCCCATTTCCACCCGCTCATTTGACCACCATCTTGGATTTCAGTTCACGCATACTTACTTTGTTTAGGAGAGGATTTTGAAACTTTCTGATACGCTCAATTTTAGTATCAAGTGTCCTCTATAAAATATCTTCACTGAAACAGTCTATAAATTCTGCACCGGTCCATCATTTCGGGGAATTCAAAAAATCTGAACTTTGACATTAATACCGAATAATATGCAACGCTCTTCTTTTCAGTTTACAAGGCATGGGTGAATCACTGGTACTCGAAGTTAATGCCGATGATGAGGAAACATCTTTACGGCAATGGAGGACCCATAATCATGGTTCAAGTAAGTTTCAATCCACTGCCTTTAGAAAGGCAGGGCTGCCGTTTTGCCTGTAATTAATAGCATATTTTTCAATTCACCGATGATTCCACCGGTTGAGAAAAGATTACACAGTTCAATTCATAATGTATGACTATACTCGCAGCATGTTTGTAACACTCTTTCACAGAATTACAATCAAGTTTCAGTATGTCATCCATTAACGTACGAAAATGCTCGCATCTGTAATCTTTTCTCAATCGGTGGAGTCGTCGATTACTTTAAAAAACTTGCGGATATTTTAATTAATTAACAGAGTTTTCTCACCGATTGAAAAGAGATTACAGGTCAGCGTATTTTTGTGCATTTCAGTCATTCATTGAACTGAACTGTGTAATCTTTTCTCAACCGGTAGAATCATCGATGAATCGAAAAGTGCGATTAATTATACGCCAAACGGCAACCCTGTTTAAGGGTGGTTCCACGGTAACAATCCAGGAAATCACTTCAATTAATTTAAAACAACCCGCGCCACACTAGAAACTATTTACACCGGCACGCTACTACATAGACGGAACCACCGTGTATTTTAAACAACATCGTAACGATAAAATGATGGAATTTCCTTCTGAATTCATGAAATATTGGTTGCATCTGCTGTCTGATCTTTTCTGGCTTTCCAAAGATTACGAAATAATGCAACAATTGCATGCGCATCTAAACGAAACATTCAATAGTATGTAAAATAATGTTTAAATAAACGCGGTGATCAGTGGCGTAGCCAGGGGGAGGGGTCCAAGGGTCTTGACCCCCCCCCCCCCTCCGTTACCAAAATGTGTCCTAAAAAAGGTAATTTTTCGCATTTCAGACAAATTTGACCAAATTAGTATCTTCGGACCCCCCCTCCCCGCCCTTGACAATTTTCGGACCTCCGACACCCCCCCCCCCCCCCCAGAAAAATTCCTGGCTACTCCACTGGCTGTGATTCCGTCTATGTACAGTTGTACGTAGGTGATAATAGTATCATAGTGTATACCGCGGGTTGTTTAAAAAGGAAGTGATTTCCAGAGTTGATGAGTGGATTTTAAAAAAAACTTTAATTTGCGCATCGTTATTTTCGCAGAATTTTACGAAAGAATCAATGTGTAACATTGTTGTAGCAAATCTATGCAGTCGGCAGCAGACTTATTACTGTGAAAACGAAATTAAAATAGGGCAGTTGCAAGGGTCTGAAATGTTGCGTTTTTTATAAAGAAAATGAAAGTACTTGACGGGCTAAGAACAAAGATGCCTTTGGTTTTTAATTAAGTCCCATATAATTCCGGAGAAGAGATTTTGGTCCAAAACACATTCTTTTAGATGGGAATTCCGCGTAGTGGCGTCACTATGCACACGATTTTTTACAAAGTCACACGTGTATATCTCCAAAACCGGGACATTTAGGAAATAAACGAAAGCTCCATTGTTCTCAGCTCATCAAGTATTTTCAATTTCATTATAAAAAACACAACATTTCAGATCCTTGAAACTGCCCCATAGAGTGAGGCAGATCTAGTCACAGAAACGAGTGTATTCGGGAGTGGTATTGAAAGTGTTGACCATTCGAGATCTGGTTTATTTTCCACCTGTACCAATGTGCTAGCTGGGACAAAGGCACAGTCGATGAATTAAATAATATATGTCAGCCTCATTCCGACTTTTTAAGAAGTGCAATACTAAGATTATTCCACGGCAGTATGTATACCAGTATGGCGAAGCGTGAAATTTGGCAACAATGTATTTCCTCTATTTAAATTCACCAAAAAAGTCGAAGAATCCAATAATCGGCGATGATCATGCATTTCGACCTTTCTAATGTGTTTAAATGGGGGGGGGGGGAGGAGCGTTGCCAAATCGCACGCCTTGCCACTGATGTACCTACTATGACCATCAAAAGAAAGTCCTGTGATCGACACCGCCCTTGATAATTTTGTTCATGATTTTTCAAAGAGTGTTAGATTTTTTAAGACATACTTGCAAGTTTCAAGTAGAGTCCCTATATGTAGAGAGTTAAGACAAGTGAAACCATGGGCGCCGCCATTGGATGCGATTTTGTACATTTGTTTACATTCTGAGGGCCGTTGTTGTGTTTTCGTCCACTGCAAAGATTACAGTGCCGCTGAGTTTCTAACGAAGTAATCTTTTACTGATTTTGTGGATCGACATCTGTTTACGCTTTGAAAGATTTTTTTTTGGGATATATAGACATTCTTGAGGCGTATCATGATTAAAATTAATGATATTCGTCGAAAATTAACTCTTTATCCGTAAAACACCGTTGGTAAACAACTGCGATTGTAAACAAAAGTGCAAAATCGCATCTAATGGCGGCATTCGTAGAGCCTAAAACTCATCGACCAATCAGAAGTTGACTACCCTCTTGTCTTAACTCTCTACATATAGGGACTCTAGTTTCAAGTAGCGATTCTGTTCGACTCTGCAATACCTGAAAACTGCAAAATTCTTTAAAACTGGTCAAGAAATGAAGGAATGCAAATTTCTACACAAAAATATTTTCTTTTGAAAGTCATAGTACGAAGTAGGATAAGTTAAAGTAGGCAGCGTAAAGCTGCGGGAGAGTATAACTGCTACATTGAAGGCGCTTCAATCAGAGATTTAAACAGAATTACTAAGGCGGAGCTGTTGAAACTCTTCGTAAAGAGAGACTGTCACGCGGTGAAGTATAACGATCGTTTTTGAAGGCACTTTTAACAGTTTCAAAGAACCGTGGTAAAAAGTTGAGCAAATGCACCGGCGGATCTTCTCTCCCTTTCCTCATTAGAATGCGTGTGTTAGAAAAGGATAGATTAGGGACAGTCACGAATTTTTCGTCCCCTCCTCTATTCTTTTCTAACACACGTGTTCTAATGGGAAAAGAGAGAGAAAAGACAATTTCTTCAATCCGCTAGTGAGCAAATGAAGCAAAATACAAACAGTGTTTGGGAAGGCAAACAAACAAACAAACAATCAAACAAACAAACAAACAAACAATCAAACAAAGAAACAAACCAAGAAACAAACATAAAAACAAACAAACAAACAAACAAACAAACAAACAAACAATCGAATAAACAATCAAACAAACAAACAATCAAACAAACAAACAATCAAACAAACAATCAAACAAACAATCAAACAAACATTCAAACAAACAATCAAACAAACAATCAAACAAACAATCAAACAAACAATCAAACAAACAATCAAACAAACAATCAAACAAACAATCAAACAAACAAACAAACAATCAAACAAACAATCAATCAAACAATCAAACAAATATGTGAGTCCGACCCAAATCTTCCGACTGATGCTGATTCCTTTGTCGTAATCGGAATGTTTCGGGTTTTTGTGTCGTTTTTGGTCCAGTTCCCATTTCCGAGTTTCGATTTTGATAAAGGTAAATATTTACTCTTTGAATATAATCGGATTTTTTTCTCTCTTTTTACAGGTCGAAAATGAATTCGGGAGCTACACGTGTGACCGCCAGTACATGGCCTGGTTGGCGGAGTTGACTGAGAGTTTCGTCCAAGGAGCAGCTCTACTTTACACTACAGACGGAGGCAATGATCATTTCTTCAAGTGCGGTCCTACTCCAGGCGTCTTTGCTACCGTGGATTTCGTTCCGAGATGTATGGAACACTCTCAAACTTTCATCTCTCAATCCATCGAGCAGAGCTGTATATGCATAGTAGCATTGTGTATATTCAATGGCACTTTTCACGGAGAAAAATTTCTGATTTAAATCACGGAACGTATTATGAAATGGGTCTGTTGCATACTTTTGCTACAACTATATGGAGCCTTGATTCTTATGTAAAATTCGTCGAAAATAACGATGCGCACATTAAGAAGTTCAAAATCCACTCATTAACTCAGGGAATCACTTCAATTTCAAACAGCCCGCGCTATACTAGACACTATTTGTACCGGTATACTTCTACATAGACGGAACCACCGTGCATAAGTAAACGACATCGTAGCTACAAAATGATGGAATTCCGTTTTTACTACATGAACTATTGGCTGCATTTGCAGTCTGGTCTTTTCGGTTTATCAAAGATTACAAATAATATAAGAAATGTACGCATCTAAACGAAACATTCCAATGTTTGTAAGTTCTGTTCTTGTTTACATAAACGAGATGGTTCCATCTATGTAGTTATAAGTCGGTGATATAGTGTCTAGTGTAGCGCGGGTTGTTTGAAATGGAAGGTATTTTCTGAGTTAATGAGTGGATTTTGAAAGTTTTTAATGTGCGCATCGTCGATTTCGCCGAATTTTACGTTAGAAACAATGAGTTATATTGATGTAGCAAAAGCACGCAACAGACCCATTGGGGTAAAAAGAAATTCCTTTTAAAATAACAAGAATTCTTATTGATTCAACGAGAATTATCATTGGTCCAATTGAACGTTCTGATGATTCAGAAGAATCATAAGAAAGAATCGTTGGATGAATAAAAATTCATATTATTTTAAAAGGAATTTCATTTCACCCCATAATTAATAATACGTTCAGTAATTTCAATCAGAAATTTTTCAAAGTGTTCAATTCACCGATGGTTTCACCGGTTGGCCGATATATTACACAGTGTCAGTTAAATGTACATGTAGGGAAGTGGCGAGGCGTGCGATTTGGCAACTTTTCTTCTTCCCATTTAAACACATTAGAAAGGTCGAAATGCCTGGTCATCGTCGAAGACTAAAGCGTTCGACTTTTTTGGCGAATTTAAATGGAGAATTACATTGTTGTCAAATTTCACGCCTCGCCACTGATCAATGGGTGTCCCAAAAAACAGAGACAGATGCTGTATTGCCTGTTTTCAGTAAAAGTAGCCCAAACTGACTATTTGGTTTAAAAAAAAAAAAAAAAAAAAAAAAAAAAAAAAAAAAAAAAAAAAAACCAACAACAGATCAATGAAAAAGTTGCATATTTGCAAAGGCTTGTTAACAGTCGATCATGCGTGAAAATGACAATAAGTGTAAAAAAATCACTAAATCCACTCCCAAAATCATGAAATGCTTTCAAACGCTAGACCGTAATAGCGATGATGACTGAGTATCGCCTAAATCTTACAGCAATTGTGTACACTTCCTCTTCTTCTTTTTCTTCTTCTCCTTCTTCTTCTTCTTCTTGCGTCGTTTCGCAAGAACGTACCTCGTGAGAATGGAGCTTGAAAGTATGCCTTAAAAAACGTAAAACTCTATGAAAAATAATGGACACTATAATCGAGGACCATTTCGATGAGAGGGCTTTCTTTTGAAGGTCATAGTCAGTGGCGCGTAGCGTGCGATTTGGCAACGTTGTACTTTGTTCATGTAAACACATGTAAAAGGTCGAAAGCGAAGGTGTTAACCTAACACCCAATACTTCGATCCATTGTATGGGTTTAAATGGACGAACTGCAACGTTGCCAAATTGCACGCTACGCCTCTGGTCATAGTACATCTAAATAACAAAGAATCTTATGGAGAAAATGAAAATGTGATATGCATATCGTTTTAAATGAGAGAGATTTGCCCGGATCAGCCAGTGGCGTAGCGCGGAATTTGGCAACGTTGTACGTTGTCCATTTAAATCCGTGTAAAAGGTCGAACGCAAAGGTGTTCACCGAACACCCAATACTTCGATATTTTTCATGCGTTTAAATGGTCGAACTGCAACGTTCCCAAATTGCCACTGGGATCAGCTATGATGGCCAAAAATGAACAAAAAATATCTTCAGGTTTGAAAGGGTTAACTCTCTCTCTACATATAGGGACTCTAAAGTTGTTGGAACGAATGATTCAGCCGGATTCTCTATTTCATAAGCGATGAAATAAGATCAGCGCAGCGGTTTGTTTAAAAATAAAATCAAGTAACTATACATTTCTTTTTTACAGCAAATGCGATGGGATTCGGTCCGATGCAAAGGTATAACGAGGGGGGACCAAATGTGAATTCAGAATACTACACCGGATGGTTGTCTCACTGGGCGGAACATCCTTCGCAGGTCGCCGTTCCAGCAATCGCCGAATCTTTGATGGACATGCTCAGTAAAAACGCTTCCGTCAGCATGTATATGTTCCATGGTGGCACCAACTTTGGCTTCAGCTCAGGTAAGAAGATAGTGGCATATACTATAGTAATGAATTTCAACGTGATTTTATGCATTGGAAAACACTTCTGTATTTACACAATTTTCTTTGCATATTTTTTTAAATAACGAGACATTTGTACATGGGCGCCCGGAGAGGGGGGCAAGAGGGGCACTTGCCCCCCCCCCCTGGAATTAAAAAAAGTCAAAATTTCACGATGAAAAATGAAAAGAAAAAAGAAAATGAAATTAAAATGACAGTTAATCAAAGGAGTAATAGTTGAGAAACTTCATTACTAGTTTATATTGTAATTTTAACTAATTTTTTGCAAGGAATAATAAATTATATATTTCTTTTTACTATCGTTATCATCTGTCGTCCCTTTATCCATTATATCAAACACGTCAAAATTGTTATTATTATTTGATACACCTAAAATGGGTTAATAATTGTACACTATTTGAGTGAAAAAAAAGTTTTCCCTTTTTACACGGGTGGAGGGGGGGGGTCCCCCTAGACCTTCCGTTGTAGTTCAAAAATTTTGCCCCCCCCCCCCCTGGAAATTTTTCTGCGGGCTCCCATGAATTTGTATGAGATGCTCTTAAGTAAAGTTTGCGTAGCATCGTCCGAGTTGTGACGTCACAACGTGGACTACCCATCTGACGCTTTCAGAGATAGTGAGACACACGTTGTCCCACTTAATTTAACATGGGATTCGTTGAAATGGAGCTGTTGCACACTTTCGCTTTAAGCAATTTAACAGTCGATTTTGGTGTAAAAACCTCGAAATATAACGATGGTAGCACTAAAAACTTCCGAAATCCACACTTAAACTCAATAAACGCTTTTATTAGAGAGGGCGTAATGGTGGCCGAGGGCAGTAACAATGGGAGATTCCTATCTTAATTTCGTCACTCTTTCTATGCTGACAAGGATGATTCACAGAGTAATTAGTCATCAGAGTGATGATCCACATCCGATGAATGGTACCGCAAAACCTAGTGACACCGGTGTCAAATGAAAGTCGTCTCTTATTGGTCACTTCTTAGTTTCAGTATTGTTAGATAGGAATCTCCCATTGTCACTACCCTCAGCCACCATTACGCCCGAGCAAATAAAAGCGTTTATCGAGTTTAAGAGTGGATTTCGGAAGTTTTTCGAGCTGCCATTGTTATTTTTTGAGGTTGTTACACCAGAATCGACTGTTAAATCGCTTATAGCAAAAGTGTGCAACAGCCCCATTGTTTCCAGGCCGATCTTTAAAATCAGTGGATACAACTGATGGACTGGATAAATGAAGAACTGTTATTGGTCCCTCTGAAGTGTTTATCGAAAAATATACCTCTATAACCAAGTATCCCTCCGCTAAATTCGATAAGCAAATAAAAGCGTTTATCGAGTTTAGGAGTGGATTTCTGAAGTTTTTAGTGCTGCCATCGTTATTTTTGGAGGTTTTTACACCAGAATCGACTATTAATCGCTTAAAGCAAAATCATGTAACAGCCCCATTGAAATGGGCATTCTACTAAAAGTTGAGTGACCCATTAAAGTTCTTAGAAACTGGCTCGGTTGGACGGTTGCAAACTTTTGTTACGTAGCTGTTGTGAGGGTTTCTTTAGATTTGAAATTGCATAAAAATCACATTGAAAACATCAAAAAGGCTTGAAATCGCACTCACAAACTTAATAAATGCATTTATCAAAATTCAGATATGGCGGTCAAATGAGCAGTAAATACAGTCACCTGCGTAGATAAATTGAATTAATGGGTCTGTTGCAAACTTTTGCTACAACGATAAAGAGTGTTGCATCGTATGTAAAATCGCCCAAAAAGTCCATTGGTGGCATCAGAAAGTCATGAAATGCGATAATAAACTCACAAGAGACGTTTAATGAAATCCAAGATGGTGGTAAAATATCGAGCAATCTATATGCATGCACCTTTAACATCCAAGGATTTGCCAACGTTGACAACCTCACAGCTTCAGAGGTTATGTGTTTACTTACGTTGTGATTCGGTGTGATCGATATTGTGAGGTTGGCTATCCTTGGATGTTCGTGGTGCATGCATACACGGTTGCTCGATATTTTACCGCCATCTTGAATTTCATTAAACGTCTCTTGTGAGTTTCATTATTATCGCATTTCATGACTTTCTGATGCCACAAATAGACTTTTCACGCGATTTTACATGAGATTGAACACTCTACAGCGCTGTAGCGAAAGTTTGCAACAAACCCATTATGTAGAAATTTTTAGTTTATTGTCAGAAGACACCAAATACTTTAAACAATCATGAGCAAATCACTCAGATTTCCACTGTAATCTTTGTCGTGTACTTATACTTTTATGGAGTCCGAGCGACAAGACCATGCAGAGAAAAATCTGATGCCTCTATCGAGATTCGAATCTGGGACCAGTGACGCATGGCGCAGCGTGCGATTTAGCAACGTTGTTTTGTGTCCATGTAAACCCATGTAATGGGTCGAATGCGAAGGTTTTTAACCGAACACCCAACAGTTCGATTTTTTTCGTGGATTTCAATGGACGAATTCCAACGTTGCCGAATGGCACGCTACGCCACTGCCTGTGACCTATGGATTGGTGGTGGTTAGGTTAGGTGGTTGAGAGGGGGTGAGGTGACCTGACTCACCCGACTGCCAATCTATAGGTCCAAGGTTCGAATCCTGGTAGAGGCATCAGACTTTTCACTTGTCTTGTCGCTCGAACTCATTAAAAGTAGGCCCACGGTAAAGATTACAGTGGAAATCCGAGTGCTTTGAGCATGATTGTTTAAAGCACTCGGTGTCTTCTGACAATAAACTAAAACTGCCTATACATAATTAATTCAATTTGTCTATAGGTGACTATAGGTTTCTAACTGTATATGAAATTATGGTAAATAAATCTCGGAGAGAGAGAGAGAGAGAGAGAGAGAGAGAGAGAGAGAGAGAGAGAGAGAGAGAGAGAGAGAGAGAGAGAGAGAGAGAGAGAGAGAGAGAGAGAGAGAGAGAGAGAGAGAGAGAGAGAAAGAGGAGAGAGAGAGAGAGAGAGAGAGAGAGAGAGAGAGAGAGAGAGAGAGAAAAGAAACCACCATGCCACCGAGGCCGACTTAATATTTTATTTTATTTTTTATTATTTTGAATTTGCTGCCATTTGATCCCAACTGTGGCACAGGCCAGAATCAGTCTATTTTTTTAAACTGTCATAATAAGGAAATCCTCCATCCATCGAGACAGTTGCCCCAACAGTAAAACTAGCATCATTACTGGCGAGGAACGCGATGGCTTTTGCGACTTCCTCTGATGAGTCAAGACGTCCTAAAGGAGTCATCAGTTTCCTTGCATCAAGGAATTCTTAGACGGTCCTGTCATCCATTCCACTATTTGTATTAATGTCAGTTGTATACAACTGACATTTTTACAAATAGTGTAATGGATGACAGGACCGTCTAAGAATTCCTTGATGCAAGGAAACTGATGACTCCTTTAGGACGTCTTGGCTCATCGGAGGAAGTCGCAAAAGCCATCGCGTTCCTCGCCAGTAATGACGGAGCCAACTCCAGGGCGACGCATCTCGTGAAGTGGCCCAACGCTGCTTTCGAAATGCAGTAAGCTAAGCGATTTGAAAACGGGTGGAGACCTACGATGCTTGATACATTCACAATACTGCCTTTGGCTTCAATAAGATAAGGAACCAACGATGTCGTCAAATGGTAGACCGATCTTAAATTTGTATTCATTACTTTATCATAAACGGCCAAAGAGCTATCATTTTCAATTGAGTTCCTTTCTAAAATTCCAGCGTTGTTCACGAGAACACCCAGTCGTTTAAAATGTCCGAAGACCGATTTAGCCAGATTTTTGACGTCCTCTTCGTTTGTTACATCTCCTATGAGTAAAAATGAGTCCAAGCCGTTGACTTGTTTACACTTGGAGGCGACGATCTTTAGAGTGGCTTTGTTTCGACCGGTCAATGCTAAAGAAGCACCCAATTCGGCGAACCTTTCAGCAGTTGCTGCCCCTATTCCAGAACTAGCGCCTGTGATGAGGACTACTTTTCCACGGAAAGCCATGAGGATTGTTCGAATCTGAAAAAATAATCAATCTTCAATCACTTATCTAAGATTCAACGCACTCACTCAAAGCCAGGGCTGCCGTTTTGCGTATAATCAATTTTATTTTTCAATTCACCGATGAATTCCACCGGTTGAGAAAAGATTACACAGTCCAATACAGTGCATGACTGTAATGAACTAAAATACTCGCATCTGTAATCTTTTCTCAACCGGTGGAGTCCTCGATGACTTTAAAAAAACTTGCGGATATTTTAATTAATCAACGGAGTTTCCACCGATTAAGGAAAGATTACAGATCAGAGTATTTTCGTGCATTACAGTCATACACTGAACTGAACTGTGTAATCTTTTCTCAACCGGTGGAGTCCTCGATGACTTTAAAAAAACTTGCGGATATTTTAATTAATCAACGGAGTTTCCACCGATTAAGGAAAGATTACAGATCAGAGTATTTTCGTGCATTACAGTCATACACTGAACTGAACTGTGTAATCTTTTCTCAACCGGTGGAGTCCTCGATGACTTTAAAAAAACTTGCGGATATTTTAATTAATCAACGGAGTTTCCACCGATTAAGGAAAGATTACAGATCAGAGTATTTTCGTGCATTACAGTCATACACTGAACTGAACTGTGTAATCTTTTCTCAACCGGTGGAATCATCGGTGACTAGAAAAATAGCATTGATTCTACACAAAACGGCAGCCCGGCTCAAACCTAATTTTATTATGAGGCTCGTTTGAACACTGGCAAAAAAGATTACCAGAAGCAGTAGCGTACGCAGGAATATGTCTCTCTTTCTCTTCTCCCGTTTGAATGTATGTGCTGGAAAAGGAGAGAAATAGGGGCTGAAGTCACGTTTTAGCCCCTGTTCTTGTCCTTTTCTTACACACGTGCTGTAATGGGGCAAGAGAGAGAAAGACAAATTCCTGCGTACGCTACTGACCAGAAGCATGACGATACGTGAACATATGTAAGCGATAGTACAATGGGTCTGTTGCATACTTTTGCTACAACGATTAAGAATGTTTGATTTAAAGTAAAATCACCTGAAAAGTCCATTAGTGCCACCGCAAATTCATAAAATGCAACAATAAACTCACAAGAGGCGTTTAATGAAATCCAAGATGGCGGAGAAATATCGAGCAATTTGTATGCATGCACCGCAAAGAGTAAACAAGAGCCGCAATTGAATGGAAGGCCTGCGTGGTCAACGTAGATAAGGGATCGGAACGCGGGCTGGCCTCTGATTGGCTGCAACGGGTGGAGCAAAGATGACTCGGGGTATAGGGAAAATAACACGGGATTTTCGTTCCGGGGCGTTTATCTCGAAGCCTAAGCAAAATAGTATCTAAACAATTTGTACGAGTCGATTCAGCAGATTTTTCCGAACAATTTGATAGGTCATAAGTGCCACTTTATTGCAAATTCGAAAAGACTGTTTCAGTTTAAAAGTACGCACAATAGTGAGTTACTCAAATACTGCTCGAACACACGCTAAGCGTGTAATGTACCCGTTTCGTGAGGTGGGGGCGAAAAAAGGAACTCAGCGGGGAGAGACAACATCATAAAACAACGCTCCTGATTGGTTAGAAATGGTTTTGTCCACTTCGGCTTCGGTGTCCCCTGAAAAGTTCCTCTAACCTTTGCTAGAAACTCTTGATAAAATTTGCTTTGTGTAGCGTTGCAAGAATTCACAAGACGCCTCTGCTCCAGAAGAACCACGAGGCACTCGATTTGTAGCGTAAATTTAATGACGGGACTGTTGCACACTTTCGCTACAGGCGATTGAATAGTCGATTATATAGCGTAAAAACCTCCAAAAATAACGATAACGCTACTAAAAACTTCTGAAATCCTCTCCTAAACTCAGTAAACGCTTTTACTTGCGCGAGCGTAATGGTGGCTTAGGGAAGTAATAATGGGAGATTCCCATCTAACCGTAACTCCATCAAGCAGTGACCAATAAGAGAGGACTTTCATTTGACACCGGTGCCAGTGAGGTGTCACGGTAATC
Source organism: Trialeurodes vaporariorum (assembly GCA_011764245.1). NCBI lineage: Eukaryota > Metazoa > Arthropoda > Insecta > Hemiptera > Aleyrodidae > Trialeurodes > Trialeurodes vaporariorum. The sequence continues at coordinate 52,372,875 of VMOF01000379.1, forward strand.
ACGGTATCATTAATCGGATGTGTATTACTACTCTGATGACTAATTACTCTGTTTATTATACTTGCAGGGCCATAGCTACACCTCTGAGGGCCCCGGGGAAAGAGGCATTTTGGGGGTCCCCATAATATTGGGGAAGGTGACAAGGGATTTGGGGCTCACCCAGACCCTCTTACTCATTCGGGGCAACGCCAATGTAATTTCAAATGAGAAAGCAGAACCTCCTTTAATGGAAAACAGACTTACAAGTAGACCTGTCTTTCTGGTAGGCTTTTAATCGCTGAAAGGTTCAGGGCTCTCTAAACGTCCCCGCTGCTCTCCCAAGGCGCCACCAATGTAATTTTAAATGAGGAAATAGAGTTACGAGCAGACCTTTCTTCTTGGTGGGTTTTTAAACGCTGACAAGGAGTAGGGCTCTCAAAACGCCCCATCTGCTCTTCCGGGGCACCGCCAATGTATTTTTATGGTAAAATAAACTTACGAGCAGACCTGCCTTTTTAGTGAGCTATTAACCGCTGACAAGGCTCAGGGCTCTCAAAATGTCCCCTCTGCTCATCCGGGGCACTTCCGATGTGTTTTAAATAGGACTATAGACTTACGAGCAGACCTGTCTTTTTAGTGAGCTATTACCCGCTGACAAGGCCCAGGGCTCTCAAAACGCCCCCTCTGCTCTTCCGGGGCACCGCCAATGTATTTTTAAATGGAAAAATAGACGTACGAGCAGACCTGTCGTTTTGGCGGGCTTTTAAACGCTGACAAGGCTCAGGACTTTCAAAACGTCCCCTCTTCTCATCCGAGGCACGTCCGATGTGTTTTAAATAGGAATACAGACTTACGAGCAGACCTGTCGTTTTGGTGGGCTTTTAAACGCTGACAAGGCACAGGGCTCTCAAAACGTCCCCTCTGCTCATCCGGGGCACCGCCAATGTGTTTTAAATGGGAAAATAGACTTACGAGCAGACCTTTCTTTTATGTGGGCTTTTAAACGCTCACATGATTAGGGCTCTCAAAACGCCCCCTCTGCTCTTCCGGGGCACCGTCAATGTATTTTTAAATGGGAAAATAGACTTACGAGCAGACCTTTCTTTTTGATGGGCTTTGAAACGCTGACAAGGTTCAGGGCTCTCAAAACGCCCCCTCTGCTCTTCCGGAGCACCGCCAATGTATTTTTAAATGGGAAAATAGACTTACGAGCATGGAGCATTCTTGTCAGCATCCTTGACAGCATGGTGAGAGTGACGGAATTAAGATAGGTATCTCCCGTTATTTATTACTGCTACACTAGCGCAAATGAAAGCTGTTCTTGAATTTAGGAGTGAAATTCAGAAGTTTTTAGTGCTGTCATTGTTTTTTTTGGAGGATTTTACACCAGAATCGACTATTGAATCGCTCATGGCGAGAGTGTACAATACCCCCCCCCCCCCTTAAAAATATTTGTATTTGGCGCAGTGGCGGCTCGTGAAATGCGACAAATCGATGTCGACTCCATTTAAAACTATAGAAAAGTATCGATTTCTCGGGGGTTCAATTGCACTCCCTGACGATCGATACTTTTCTATAGTTTTAAATGGAGTAGACATCGATGTATCGAATTTCACCAGCCACCACTGATTTGGCGCTAATAAATTGGATTGAAAAATGCACGAGTTTCACCTGAAATCACTTTCTTAATGTTGATAAAAATCGATTAACTTCCTTTTTTCAGGAGCTAACTACTTAGACGTATCCTTAGCCAATCTGAACGGAAAGTTCCAACCTGACTTAACCTCATACGACTATGACTCTCCGTTGAATGAGGCTGGTGACCCAAGGGCCAAGTACTTCGCCATTCAAAACATACTAAAGCAAGTAATGTCTAATTCTTATTACATCAAACAATTACATTCAAAGCTTCACTACGGTAAAAGTGCGCAAACCAAATTTGTGTCAAGCCATCCGGTCAATAACCTCTTATCATTAAAAACATAGAGTTTTGTTAAAATACTTCTATACCTAATACGGTGAGTGCAGAAAATAATAGCCGCCTCCCCCCTCCCCCTCCCCACAAGATTAAGCCACTTCACCTTGGTCTGAGATCGGAAAAAAGTGGCCAGTGGCGAGGCGTGAAATTTGGCAACAATGTATTTTCTCCACTTAAATTCACCAAAAAAGTCGAACGCTTCAGTCATCGGCGATGACCCGGCATTTCGACCTTTCTAATGTATCTAAATGGGAAGAAGAAAAGTTGCCAAATCGCACGCCTCATCGCCACTACCCTATATGTTCATTTAACTGACACTACGTAATATATCGGCCAACAACACGTTGTTTCTTCATCGGCTTTTTTCCTCCTCGTTTTCAGCACGCGAGAAAGTACAACCTCACTTTCCTCGATATTCCGGTGAGAAAAAGCCCGAAGAAATCTTACGGCGCGGTGAAGTTGAATCCGGTGAAATCAATCTTCGATGAGAGGTCGCCTGCTCATGTGGGGATGGCGATGGAGAGTGAGCGACCGCTCAAGTTCGAAGAGATGGGAATCTACCAAGGTCACGTCCTCTATGAGACACGACTTCTCCCGGGTCTCGGCCCGTCTCTCAATCTGTCGGTCGGTGAAATCAGGGATCACGCCTTCGTCTACGTCAATCAGGTGAGTGAAGACCGAAGATATCTAGGGTGTTACATAACTCATGTGCCAAACTTCTGGAGCATATAATTGAGGCCAAAATAAGACTTTTTTCTCCTATTAACATGGGCCCGAGAAAGCCCCTCCTTTTGGGCTACAGCCCCCCAAAGTTTTCTAGGCTGTCCCATGGATTTGACAACTGAAAACATCAGCTTCCGTCCTCAGATAGGGCAAGCTGATTGGTTAGGAGCAGTAAGAACTTGATGTTTTCATGAAAACCATACACTGGAAAAACAAAGTTTATGTACAGCCGAAGAGGAGCTTTTTAAAATAACTTCGCAGAGCAAACGTTTAAGCTGTAGCGGAGGAATTTGCAGGCGTACCAAAGTACTACTTCTTTAGAGTAACAGCCTCTTTTCTTGCTTTGCCTCTACTGAAGTAGTGCCTTAGGACAACCACAACTTGCTCCAGTAGAGCTGGGAATTAGGCTCTGCGAAGCTGTTTAAAGGTGATTCTATGGCAAACTCCCAAAAATTTTAATCCGATAGATGGCATTACTTGTCGCTAGCTCCGAAAATAGCCGTTTTTTGACGGTTTTCGGCAGTTTTCTTTTAACAGACGAATAAGAGACGAAAAATCGGAGGGTCAGCACCTTCGTAATTTTTTGCTTGATTTTTAAGCTAAATACAGGCCAAATTAGTTCAGAAGTAAAGACGTAACTATGCAAAGAAAAAATCATATGTAATTTGGAGTTTGTATATCAGTAAAGATTACAGGTCAAACAGAAACCTGTAATCTTTACTGATGCAACTCCAAATTACATATGATTTTTCTTTGCATAGTTACGCCTTAAATATTTTAGAACCAATTCGGCCCGTTTAAATGTTTATGACTCAAAAAAAAAAGAAGAAAAAAAAGAAAAAAAAAAGAATCAAGCAAAAAACTAAGCAGGTGCTGACAGTCCGTTTTTTGTCTATTATTCGTCTGTTCAGAGAAAACAGTCAAAAACCGTAAAAAAACGGCTATTTTCGGAGCCAGCGACAAGTAGCGCCATCTATCGGATTAAAATGTCCAGGAGTTTGCCATAGAATCACCTTAAAAAGCTGCTCATTCGGTTCTACTCGTTTGTTTTTTCAGTGTAGAAGACATGTCAAATCCAATTTTTTCCGGGACAAGCTACAAAAATGTACATGGATTTTTTGGAATAGCGACCACCATTGTAGAATCCATGAATGACCTCGATAACTAAGGGTTCGTTCACTTTTCGCGAACTCGCTTTAATTACACATTGGAAGTAACAGTGACCGCGGTTATTTTTGTTAATTTTTCCTCCGCTTGAATGTTATTCGGGAGAACATTATCTCTTTCAATAACGACCGTTATTGTTGAGAATCAGAACCTAACCTGTAAGAGATAGCGAAATAGCGGCAACAGCGCAGAGGCAAATGGTCATCCGCCATTTGCAATTTGCCTCTTGGGGGCTCCATTGATCCGCTTCTTCTTCTTCATTTTGAGAGACTAGATAAATTATAAAATAAAACCAAAGGTGCTTACTTATGTATATTGTTTCAAATGATCATTTCGGGTGTTCACCCATCTTCAGTGATAATATGGAATAAATGTAGAAATATATCGATGCATTATTTCACGCACTCGTCAAATTACGATTTTGAAAAACAAAATTAAGTCATAACTAGGGAACCGAAAACAATAAATAAAAATATTTAAACTAATTAACAACGGATATTAAACAACGAAGCAGAGCTGTGCTTGTTTGATATTCGTTGTTAATTAGTTTAAATATTTTTATTTATTGTTTTCGGTTCCTTAGTTATGACTTAATTTTGTTTTTCAAAATCGTAATTTGACGAGTGCGTGAAATAATGCATCGATATATTTCTACATTCATTCCATATTATCACTGAAGATGGGTGAACACCCGAAATGATCATTTGAAACAATATACATAAGTAAGCACCTTTGGTTTTATTTTATAATTAATCTAGTCTGAAAATTTCTGATGCAAAATGCGAAAAACTTTTACAAATTTTGAGAGACTTGGCGCAACTCTCATAGTATATAGGGACTCTAGTCACAATTAATTACTGATTGTTTTGTCTCGTTGATTTACTTTCAATTACAGGAGTACAAAGGTCTTCTCTCTCGATTAAACGATACTTTCTCAACTAGATTCAACATAAATGGCAAAACAAAAGGGAACGAAATTCTGAGTATTTTCGTGGAGAATCTTGGACACATCAATTACGGCAAGCGTATCGTAGGAGACGTTAAGGTAAGATCATTTTTTTTCTTCGTAAAATCAAAAGGTTTGAAGTGATTCTTGTGTACGCTTCGAATGGGTCTGTTGCAAACTTTTCCAACAACGATAAAGAGTGTTTCATCGTATGTAAAATCGTCCGAAAAGTCCATTGGCGGCATCAGAAAGTCATGAAATGCGATAATAAACTCACAAGAGACGTTTAATGAAATCCAAGATGGCGGTAAAATATCGAGCAATCTGTATGCATGCACCTTTAACATCTAAGGATTGCCAACGTTGACAACCTCACAGCTTCAAAGGTTATGTGTTTATTTACGTTGTGATTAGGTGTGATCGATATTGTGAGGTTGCTATCCTTGGATGTTCGTGCGGTGCATGCATACAGGTTGCTCAATATTTTACGGCCATCTTGGATTTCATTAAACGTCTCTCGTGAGTTTTACACTGCATTTTATGACTTTCTGATGCCACTAATAGACTTTTCTCGCGATTTTACATGAGAATGAATACTCTAAAGCGCTGTAGCAAAAGTTTGCAACAGACCCATTCCAACGATTTATTTTTTGTAGACATTACAGCAAATCCAGAAATAAACATCGAATGGGGCAGTTACAAGTCTGATTTTTTTTTGTTTGTTTTTTTTTTTTTTGTTTTTTGTTTTTTTTTTTGTGTGAAAATAAATGCTCTTGAGCTGAGAGCAAAGCAGACACAACAGAGACTACGCATGACACGCAGTATCAGTGGCAGCTCGTGAAATGCGATCGATATCTATTCCATTTGAAACTATAGAAAAGTATCAATCGTCAGGGGGTGCAATGGGTCTATTGCATACTTTTGCTACAACAAAATAGAACCTCGATTCTTACTTAAAATTCGGTGAAAATAACAATGCGCACATTAAAAACGTTCAAAATCCACTCATTAACTCAGGAAATCACTTCAATTTCAAACAGCCCGCGCTACACTAGACACTATTTGCACCGGTATACTACCACATAGACGGAACCACCGTCCATAAGTAAACAACATCGTAACTACAAAATGATGGAATTACCTTCTAAATACATGAACTATTGGCTGCATTTGCTGTCTAGTCTTTTCGGTTTATCAAAGATTACAAAATAATATAAGAAATGTACGCATCTAAACGAAACATTCCAATGTTTGTAAGTTCTGTTGATGTTTACACAAACGAGATAGTTCCATCTATGCAGTTATAAGTCGGTGATATAGTGTCTAGTGTAGCGCGGGTTGTTTGAAATGGAAGGTATTTTCTGAGTTAATGAGTAGATTTTAAAAGTTTTTAATGTGCGCATAGTTCTTTTTGCCGAATTTTGTGTTAGAAATAATGAGTTACATTGATGCAGCAAAAGTACGCAACAGACCCATTGCCGCAACCGGTGTATACTTTGAAGCTAAAATGACCCTAACCTAACCCATTTCCTTTCCTTTTCACAGGGTATCGTGGGACCGGTGAAAATCAATGGATATGAACTCCGATATTGGAGAATGTACAATCATAACATGACAAATATCCTCGACATACAAGAAGAACCTATACGAGAAGTCAAAGATTATCGCTTCAAAACTCCAACGTATTTTACCAAAGACTTCGTTATTTCGGATGTTGAGCCGAAAGATACCTTTTTGGATACCTCCGGATGGGGAAAGGTAAGCAGCAGATCGGTCACCTAGTTTCACTTTTGTTAAATCTCGTTTTTAGAGCTCGTGTGTTCAATGGAGCTGTTCCAAACTTTTGCTCCAGGCTTATTAATAGTTGAGTATGGGGTATTACCCTGTAAAAATAACGATTAGCGCACTAAAAAATCCACGAAATCCACTCCTAAACTCACAAAATTATTTCAAACGCGAGACCGTAATGGCGGCCGGGGCCGCGGTTTTCATTGGGGTTCCCTATCTTCAATCAGCGCCATCTACACGAGGTGTTCTCGCAACACCACACAAGAAGAAGAAGAAGCATACAATTGCCATAAGAAAACCGCTTCCTCGGCCGCCATTAAGGTCTCGCGTTTAAAAGCATTTTGTGAGTTTAGGAGCGGATTTCGTGATTTTTTAGTGCGCTAAACGTTATTTTTACAGGGTAATACCCCAAACTCAACCATTAATAAGCCTGGAGCAAAAGTTTGCAACAGCTCCATTGTTCAAACTAACGAGCTATAGCGAAAAAGAGGATTTGTGGGACGTGACATTGAAACTTCACGGGGGTAGCCAGCGGCGTCGCGTGCCATCTGGCAACAATGCAACTGCTCCATTTAAACTCATTAAATATATCGAATTTTCTTTGTGCACTGAGCACCCCCTGAATTCGATCTTTTACGTGAGTTTAAAGGGATAGGATACATTGTTGCCAAATTCCACGCGACGCCACCGGGGGTAGTCATGATGGAAATCTCTTATGGACATTTTCACACAGGCTCGGTTTCTTTGCCTCTTATTTTTTAACCTTTAAATTTAAAAAAAAAAAAAAAATGTGACAAAATACATTTGAAATTAATAATAAACGAAAGGGTAAGTGTTTCGGAGTGGCCATGGGCGCCCGCAGAAAAATTTCAAAGGGGGGGGGGGCAAAATTGATGAACCCCAATGGAAGGTCTAAGGACACCCCCCACCCCATCCCAAGGAAAAAGGGAAACATTTGTTTCTTTTTTTCCCATTTTTTTTCCATCCACATAGTGTACAAATACTAAGGCATTGTAAGTAGGTGTATGAAACAATAACACACAGGAGTTCCAAGCATGATGATCGAAGTTGGAATCATCCTTGGAACTCCTGTGTGTTATTGTTTCATTTTGATAAGTTTTCGATACAAATATCAGTTTCCGTACCTTTCACAACCTTTTGTGAGGAATTGAGGATATTGAAACCTAAGAATTCGAGCAGCCGCCGTCAGTGTTTACTGTTTATTTGTTTACGAAGTCAGCTGTGATAACAGTCGGCCGTGATTATTTGAATGTGCCGCGCTAATTTCGCGAAATATCGTGCACGTGGTGGAAAGATACAGGGGTGAATAGTGTCTAGTGTTTTTCGCAATTTGTGAGTTTAATATTTAATTTTAGTGTTTTCTGATGCTGCCATTGTTATTTTCTCGGCTTTTTACGTAGGAAATGATTCTTTAAAACGCTGTAGCCGAAGTGTGCAACAGACCCATTTCAACTCGATCATTAAACTCACACTCTTTATGTTTATATTTCACAGGGAGTAGCTTTCATCAACGGGATAAATCTTGGTCGATACTGGCCCCTTGTTGGACCCCAAGCTACGCTATACGTCCCTGCTTCGTATCTAAGACCGTCTCCTGAAACGAATCGAATCACACTATTCGAACTTTTCCAAGCTCCTGCGAATTTATCCATCTTTTTCGTCGATGCTCCGAATCTAAACGCTTTACGAGTTCCAGATCCAAAGACGTAGATTAAAATGTATGATTTTTTATGTGTAAATATTTGTTTCTAATTTAATGGGGCTATTGCACACTTTTGCTATAAGCTATTTAATAGTCGATTATGGCGTAGAAACCTTTAAAAATAACGATGGCGGCACTAAAAACTTCCAAAATCCACTCCTAAAATCAATAAACGCAGTTATTTGCGCGAGCGTAATGGTGGCCGAAGGCACTAACAATGGAAGATTCCCATCTAATAATCCCGAAACTCCATCAAGAAGTGACTAATAAGAGACTACTTTCATTTGACACCGGTGTGACTAGGTGTTGTGGCACCATTCATCGGATGTGGATCATCACTCTGATGACTAATTACTCTGTGAATCACCCTTGTCAACATAGAAAGAGTGACGAAATTAAGATGGGAATCTCCCATCGTTAGTGCCTTCGGCCACCATTACGCTCGCGCAAATAACTGCGTTTATTGAGTTTAGGAGTGTATTTTGGAAGTTTTTAGTGCCGCCATCGTTATTTTTTGAGGTTTTTACGCCATAATCGACTGTTAAATCGCTTATAGCAAGAGTGTGCAATAGCCCCATTGTTAAGGTCTGACAAAAAAAAATCGAACAATGGGTCTGTTGCGTACTTTTGCTACATCAATATAACTCATTGTTTCTAACGTAAAAATCGGCAAAATCGACGATGCGCACATTAAAAACTTTCAAAATCCACTCGCTAACTCAGAAAATACCTTCCATTTCAAGCAACCCGCGCTACACTAGACACTATATCACCGACTTATAACTACATAGATGGAACCATCTCGTTTATGTAAACATGAACAGAACTTACAAACATTGGAATGTTTCGTTCAGATGCGTACATTTCCTACAGTATTTTGTAATCTTTGATAAACCGAAAAGACCAGACAGCAAATGCAGGCAATAGTTCATGTATTTAGAACGGAATTCCATAATTTTGTTGTTACGATGTTGTTTACTTGTGCACGGTGGTTCCGTCTATGTAGTAGTATACCGGTGCAAATAGTGTCTAGTGTAGCGCGGGCTGTTTGAAATTGAAGTGATTTTCTGAGTTAATGAGTGGATTTTGAACGTTTTTAATGTGCGCATCGTTATTTTCGCCGAATTTTACATAAGAATCAAGGTTCTATATTGTTGTAGCAAAAGTATGCAACAGACCCATTGCACGGGGAAAAAAGACTGGTAGAATTTCCCATCTGCATAGCTGAGTTTGGCGTCTGCTAGCAAGTATGGTAAATTTCTCCATAATATGGTAAGTGCAACGTACCTTGTGGTAAATTAAGGTAACTTGTCGCTACCTTTTACCGAAATCTGGAGAATTTACTAAACTTGATAGAAGACTCCAAAATCAGCTATGCAGATGGCAAATTCTACCAGTCTCCCCCCCCCCCCGTGTGTGTGGACCTTACAGGACAAACGACACAGGAGCAAACTCCGCATTTCGAGAATATCCGTTCAAAAGTTTCAATGGTTGTGTCTTTTGGCTAAAATAAATCTTGCATGCAGATCAACGGGATATAACCAGTGGCGTTGCGTTTAATTTGGCAACGTTGAATTTTTTCAATTTAAATCCATGTGAAAAGGTCGAATTCTAGGGTGCTCACCGAACATCCAATAGTTCGATTTTTTTAATAGGTTTAAATGGTGAGAGCACACGTTGCCAAATTGCACACAACGCCACTGGTTATAAAAATAGAGAGGCTATGCTATGTTATTAGTCCTATCCTAAAGTGTGACAGCATATGGACAATCTGCTTCTAGCTTGTTTGCCTCATTTTTTTTTTTTAACCTTAAATCAAAAATTGTAGTTATAGTTCAATGAAAAATTTGTTTTAAATAAAAATTTAAGTATTTGAGAGTATGGCTGTCTGGACACAGAATTGTATACATCTATTCAATGGAGAAAATTTTGCTTGTTTTTATCAAGCGTCAGGTTTTTCATCGTGCAAATTCTTCCGAGAGAAACAATGGGGCAGTTGTAAGGGTCTAAAATTTTGTGTGATATAGTTTTGTATTCTTTTCTAAAGAGTTCCAAAGACGCCGTTTAACGACAAAATATTTTTGTTATTGTGTAGATATTCATTTTTTTTTTTATTTTTTTTTTTCGATTTTTAGGTTTGACAATAAAATGGAGCTTTCATTTTTGTAAATTTATATTTTTTTTCGATTTCCCAATCTTATTCATCGCCACTGGCGGATTTAGGAATTTACACTTTTCTCTCTTCGTACTATGGCCTTCAAAAGAAAGTACCCTGGTCGAATTTTTTACAATTTTCAATCTTGGCAATCTTTAAAAAAATTTGCGGGTTTCAAGTGTTTAAGGACTAATCAGAAAGCCCCTTTTAAAGTACTATCGACGAATTAAAGATTGTCGCGAGATTTTCAAGAGCTAAGTTTTGCCTTCAAGGTTCTGGTTGGCCACTCTTTATACTTCTCACACCTTGGAGGTGAGAGACCAGTGCGGGTGGGGCGGAAAAGCCGTTGCAGATCAGTCCCACACTCACACCCATAACTGAAAATGTGTGAAAATCTCGCGACAATCTTTAATTTGTCGATAGTACGTCATAAAAAAATCGAAAGTTTCATTCAAAGAGTAAACAAGAGTCGCAATTGAATGGAAGGCCTGCGTGGTCAACGTAGATAAGGGATCAGAAGGCGGGCTGGCCTCTGATTGGCTGCAACGGGTGGAGTAAAAATGACTCGGGGTACAGGGAAAATAACACGGGATTTTCGTTCCGGGGCATTTATCTCGAAACCTAAGCAAAATAGTATGTAAACTATTTATTCGAGTCGATTCAGCAGATTTTTCCGAACAATTTGATAGGTCATAAGTGCCACTTTATTGCAAATTCGAAAAGACTGTTTCAGTTTAAAAGTACGCACAATAGTGAGTTACTCGAACACTGCTCGAACACACGCCAAGCATGTAATCACACTTTTGTGCGTACTTTTAAACTGAAACAGTCTTTTCGAATTTGCAATAAAGTGGCACTTATGACCTATCAAATTGTTCGGAAAAATCTGCTGAATCGACTCGAATAAATTGTTTAGATACTATTTTGCTTAGGTTTCGAGATAAATGCCCCGGAACGAAAATCCCGTGTTATTTTCCCTATACCCCGAGTCATTTTTACTCCACCCGTTGCAGCCAATCAAAGGCCAGCCCGCGTTCCGATCCCTTATCTACGTTGACCACGCAGGCCTTCCATTCAATTGCGACTCTTGTTCACTCTTTGGTCTCATTGAAAATAAAGGATAAAAACGGTTAGAATTTCGACCAGGGTACATTCTTCTGAAAGTCATAGTACATTTGAACGAGTTTTCTATGCGGAGAAAATTAATACATTATAGAGGAATCTGCAATTTGACGGGACTCCCCCACTGTGACCTCCACTCATTTGACCACCATCTTGTGATTTTGTTAAACGCATTTATTGAGTTTGTGAGTATGGATTTTGGAACTTTCTAATACTCTCGCCGTTATTTTTAACCTCTTATGGACCAAGCCCGAGCATACTCGTTTTTCTCCTCTTGCCTATTTCACATTGCTCCTGTATTTAGCGATTCAGAATAAACGCGATTCTGGAGGTTGACACTTACAATGATAAGGTTTCGTTCGGGTGCCTTCAATCCGTCGTATAGGCAATTCCAACTCTCCCGAGTACGAACAGTTAGCTACCCTCCCTATATTCACGGAAGAGTGGCGTTCTTTCGATAAAACCTGGTCTGTATTAGAGTCCCTATATGTAGAGAGTTAAGACAAGAGGGTAGTCAACTTCTGATTAATAGATGAATTTTAGGCTCTACGGACGCCGCCATTGGATGCGATTTTGCTCTTTAGTTTTGTTTACCAACGGTCTTTTACAGATAAAAGAGATAATTTGCGATGAATCTGTTAATTTTAATCATAATGCACCACAAGAATGTCCATAAATCTCAAAAGAATCATTAAAAAGCGTTAATGCATGTCGATCATCAAAAGCAGGGAAAGATTACATCGTTACAAACTTAGCGGAACTGTAATCTTTGCAGTGGAGCAAAACACAACAACGGCCTCAGAATGTAAACAAATGTGCAAAATCGCATCCAATGGCGGCGCCCATGATTTCACTTGTCTTAACTCTCTACATATAGGGACTCTAGTCTGTATAAAGGGTTAAGGGATTTTACATAGGAATCAACCCTCCATAACGCAGAAGTAAAAGATTTGCAACAGACCCATTATCAGCACCAGCGCACCTGTGGCGAGGCGTGTAATTTGGCAACGTTTCTTCCCCCCCCCCCCCCCCATTAAACACATTCCAACATTTCACTTTTCCCTTTCCCATTCTTTTCGACCATTCCCAGTCGGGTCCGGTCCGGTTCAGCCCTTGGTGAAATCCTGGCAGGGCCCGGCTGCAGACCGAAGAACGTAAATACAAGGGTCAGCGTCTCGAATCGCCAGTGCAGTTCTCGACTTCTGTGGGGTCTGCACGCACTCATTTTTTCTTCCTTTCTCGTCTTTTTTTCAAGTTCCTTTAATTCCGTGTTTAGTGTTTTCGTGTTTTTCAAAGTGTTTATTTTTCATTTTAAAATTTTTACTTTAATTTAATCCGTATAAGAATTATGACTCCCCGCTAGCTATCGAAAGCTTTCGAAAGATAAGTCTTAGCGCTTATTTCTAAAAACGCGCAAATAAGAAAATTTCTGGACTAGGCTAACGATAGTCTCGCGCCGAGTTATCATTTTTATACTGTGTTTTTCATTTTGATCCAATCAGGGTCCATTAAAATAAATAATTTTACAATTTTTTTTAATTATTCCAAGTGATGACCTCTTCTTGACTTTACCGGGTTCGAAGCTGTTCATCGAGTTAACCTTTGTAGCAGCTGAATTTGAACCTTGTCTAATTCGCCTCAGTGGGAACCAGATACGCGTATGATGTAAGATATGTTACATTTTGAACGAATGTAAAATATACACAGTCATGCGAGTATTCTTAGGTATCACGACTATATCAGCTTGGGGTCAGAGTATTCCTTCCGTGTGTGTCCAAGCTGAAATGAAAGCGCGGGGTCGGAATGTTCCGTCCGTGTGTCCACGCTCAAAAAACAGCCTGGTGTCGGAAATACTCTGTAAATATGCTCCTACCTGATGAAAAGGGCTCCAATTGCTAACTTTGTGACCTTTTTTTGCACCAAGTGAATTCACGTCGGACTCATCAATATGCATTTCGGTTTTTTAACGCTTTTTTATTGCCATTACAAATCGATTTTACCATGAAACAGAAGCTCGACGCTGTGCGATCTTCCGATGGCACGATCTAGAACTTTCGCAAGAATTTTGATACGCGTATTGGATTCGTGCTTTTCAGACGTATGTCGGTTGGCCTCGCGAAGTTGTGTATGTGGACGACTGTGGATAGTGGCGCGAGAATGCTCGGTTGCTATCTAACGGTCCACCATGAGCATCGCAAGGGGGTTGATCGAGATACGCCTGCTTGTACCGACTTGTCGATATGCTCGCGAAAGTCGACCAGATATCTATATCATAGTCACATTCGCCCTCATGAGAAATCAGGAGTTTGTCAATGGCGCGCTTGCAATACGATATCATTTTCTTGCCAATTTTCGGAAGTGACCTGCGATCGGAACATCACATACGTCCTTTTGGGCGTCTCGATCATGATAACATCGATTGATAGGCACCAATTTGTTTTTTTAATCTTCAAAATTTGCTGCTTAAGATTCTCCCTCCCCGAACTCCTCCAAATTCCTGCTTCGCTCGCAATCTCTCTCTCTCTCTCTCTCTCTCTCTCCTTCTCTCTCTTTCTCATTTTCATTTTCTACTTTTGCTTGCTTTTCTGCTTTTTTTTTAAATTTTTATTTTCTGCTTTTGCTTGATTTTCTGTTTGTGCTTGCTTTTCTGCTTTTTTTTTAATTTTTATTTTCTGCTTTCTTCATTTTTTATTTGCTTTTGCTGGTGTTGGTATTTGCTTAGCTACTAATCGCGTCTCACCGCTTTTGTTAGGGTCCCTGGGTCCGGTCCCACCCAAATACTCCTCCAGTTTTTTTTTATTCGCTCGCAATCCGCGTCTCCCTCCGCACTTCCCTAGATCGCGTTTCGGACCGCACTCCGATACGGAACCCGGGTTCCGTAAGAGAGTATAGAAGTCTAAGTATGGGAGGGGGTTTTTCCTCATCATGAGGCTTTTCCCCTCTGCTTAACAAAAAATAAAAAAGGGACTCTGGTGCAGGAACCTCCACGTGGTGAGTCCTGGGTAGATTAAGGCTGAGAAAAGTAGAATGTAAATTCGTCTACTGACTCGCCTCAATCGAGCTAAGAGCTGCACAATTTTCGCGCAAACTCTATATAATTTATTAATTTAATGGAAGACCCACTGCTGGCATTTTTCAATAACATTCTTTGGATAAAAGTAATTTTCATCTATCAAATGTTTTAAGTGAAGTGAAGTAAACTCGTTAAATTGGGTGCATTAGACTTGGCTGTTGCTATGGCAGCCATAGTTGCATTCTCCGGTTTTAACAGCTATCCATGAGTAGCCTTTATGTAACTATAACTTAGAGGAGTTTGAACTGTGGTTACAATATCAACGGCCAAGTCTCACAGTGCTTGACCAATAACGTCACTCAAAACAGTCTTAATAAAAAAATCAGCCGGCCGTAGTCGATGTCGCGATTGCGTGTTATCTCATGGAAGGTGTCATTTCAATAGGTTTCATTCCGATAGAAATAAACCCTCTCATCTCTGCCGTAATTAGCAAATGACTCTTGAGCTATCGGAGAATTTCCGTAGAGATGGGGGGGGGGGGGGTTATCGTAATGAAACCTATCGGAATGGCACCACCCATAAAATAACACGCACTCGACCATCGACTCGATAAGCAATACGATACGATCTTTCATAAACTGTGCATTGCGTATTGCCTACACTGGTCAGAATATACAAGAATCAACACACGTGATACGTGTGCTGAATGAAAAACTGCTCATTGCGTATTGCATACCCTGGCCAGAAATTACAACAGGGTCATTCTACAGGAAAGTGGACATGATATGCAAAAATTGAAATTGCTTTTCAATTAGTGGTAAAGGCTTTATCTGATGCCAAATTACTTCTACTTTCTGGAAATACATGGTTCATTGGTTTTATTTTCTGTTTAAACTCTCATTTTTAGCATGTTTTAGTGACTTTTACTTTTCAGAAATTAATCTAGTCAATCATTGCAAAGTTGGCATCACTGTTCCTGGATTCCCTCCATGTGAAACTTATGAGTCATGTTGACAAATTAACAATGAATATATAATAAGTCATCCCAGAAAGTTTCAATTTTGAAAAGTGAGTAGAATATGTTTTATTGAACTTTAAAGTTAAGAACTTCTGTGTCCCACCCGTTACACGAAAACATAGATTTTTCTATCTGTACTTCTTAATTTTTGGCATAGATACCTATTTTTTTTTCCAATGTTAGTTCATCATGTCCTATGTCTGTGAATTTTTGTGAATTTTTATCTTGTCTGGCTTACTCATAATCGATGATCATTTCTCTGTCCCACCCGTTACAAGGGTCGTAACGGGTGGGATACATGGGTGGGACACTTGGTATTGGCCTTGAAGTAATTCAGTAAAAGTTAGGAGTTAGGCATTAGGGAGTTCCTAAGTCTATAGTTAACTATTACAACCAATAACTTTAGTTTCTAAACCAGTCAATAGTCTCTTCTTTGTTGGTTTTCAAGAACCTTGAAAGTACTCGTCCGTGATGTTTTTCAAAAATTGCGTTATTTGAAGTGAGGTCACCTGATATAATAGTCACAGAGCATGTATGCGCGATCATCATACATGTATCAGCACAATCAGCATGCTGATATGATGATACTAGCATTCCAGTTCTTAGAATATACTGGATCTAAAGTCCCCGTCCCCCTAAAGCCTAACTTTTACTGAAGCACTTAAAGGCCAGTACCAAGTGTCCCACCCATATAACAGGTGGGACAGAGAAATGATCATCGATTATGACTTTATGAGTAAGCCAGACAAGATAAAAATTCACAAAAATTCACATACATAGGACATGATAAACTAACATTGGAAAAAAAATTAGGTATCTATGCCAAAAATTAAAAAGTACAGATTGAAAAATCGATGTTTTCGTGTACCGGGTGGGACACAGAAGTTCTTAACTTTAAAATTTAATAAAACAGATTCTACTCACTTTTCAAAATTGAAACTTTCTGGGATGACTTATTATATATTCATTGTTAAATTGTCAACATAACTTATAAGTTTCACATGGAGGGACTCCAGGAACAGTGATACCAACTTTGCAATGACTGTCTGGGAAACTTTTAAAGTTATTTATTATAACTAGCTAAGAATCTCCTTTCTTAAAATTTTTTTGTACCATTAAAGTTATAGTTTTCATTTGAAGTTTAATAAAAGTTTATGTTTTTTCCACTTTCATTGATTAGTTCTCTCTCATTCTTTATCATGGATGAGTTAAAGATTTGAAATTCAAAAGATATTTCCCGTAAACATAAAATTACTCTACTAAAATTAAAGAAAATCACTAAAATTAGAGCCTAGCAGTCTTGTTTTGCATTAAAATGCAACCAGAGATGAAATTATTATCTTAAATATCTAATAAGGGCAAAGGTGTTCATGTTACATCAGGTTTGATGTGCATTTTCAATGACGAAATCGCACGTGTCCCACCCGTTACAAAAACCTGTCCCACCCGTTACACTACATTTTAATTTTTTTAGAGAAAACTAATTTACCAAATGAAAAAAACTTTATGTAGGATCAAAGCTTATACCCTCACCTTTAACATATATTTTTTCCAAATTTTTATCTCTTCAAAACTCACAGAGTTTCAACTTTTTCTGAAGTGATTCAAAAACCTTGTCCATTTTCTGTCCCATCCATTACACCCTTATATTGCTTTTTTCTCGGCTTTGAATAGACTTTTTCTAAATTTCAAAAATTCTATCACTATCTAGAAGTTGAGAGCTTTCTTTTGATGGGATCGTTTTTTCATTTAAATGGTTAGAAAGTTGAAACAAATTACTTCAAAGCCGCCTGAATGTCCCACCCGTTACAAAATAATGACCCAACAGGCAATACACGTAAAAAGTGTCTTTTGAATTATGAAATCATTCAGTTTTTGTACATAAAACTGTTCATTACGTATTGCCTACATTAGCCAGAATATGCAAGAAGCAACACACGTAGCAAGTGTGGTGAAAGGCATACTGTGCACTGCGTATTGCCTACCTTCGCAAGAATATCGCTAGAATGTAGTTCGTAAGAGGGTTTCAGTTCAGTGAGTTTGCAGTAATATGGACTACGGAAAAAATGTCAACTTCTTTTGGTTCACTGGACGCCCGAGTTGCATCACGGCACACAGGCGAAAAAATCCTTCAATTTTCGACTTATAGATTTTCAAATTTGTTTTCTTCGAAAACGGTGTTATGACTCGCCTTCTAGATGACGTTGGTATGTAGCAGACATCTCAAGCTATCGAGAGAGACCGAGATATCAACGAAAACCTGCTAGGTTTTTTCACAACGACGACGCCCGGATTGCATCGCGGCACACAGGCGAAAAAATCCTTCAATTTTCGACTTAAAGATTTTCAAATTTATTTTCCTCGAAAACGGTGATATGACTCGCCTTCTAGATGACGTTATTATGTAGCAGACATCTCAGGTTATCAAGAGAGACCGAGATATCAACGAAAACCTGGTAGGTTTTTTGACAACGACGACGCCCGAATTGCATCGCGGCACACAGAAAATGTTGGAAAATGTTGCGCTCGCAATTCTACTCTCAGAACTTTTGCAGAACTCGCAACTTTCTATGCTGATTGTGAGAAAAGGTATTAATTGTATAGAAAAAGCTGCAATTAGATGGGGCTACCCCCCCCCCCCCCCGTTGTGACCCGCTCACATTCGACTGCCATCTGGGATGGCTCTTAACCCTTGAGAGATCAGGTAAGTTAAAAGAATGACGCCACCCTTCCGTTTATTTAGGGAAGGTAGTTAACTGTTCGTACTCGGGGGAGTTGGAATTGCCTATACGTTAAATTGAAGGCACCTGGACGAAACCTTATCCTGTAAGGGTCCACATCGAGAATTGTGTTTATTCGGGATCGTGAGACTGGAACAATGTGAAATAGACTAGAGGAGAAAAACTATGAAACTCGGGCTTGGCCCATAACAGGTTGAAACGCATTACGTTGGTTCTCTCGAGTGGGTTTTGAGACTTTTTGATGCTTTCAATGTAATTTCCACAAGATTTTATACACAGAATGCATTTCCATAACAATATGTTGCTAAAGTTTGCTACAGACTCATTCCATGAAAGGGCAATCTTTTTCAACAGCCCATTCCCCGGGTTGTGCACGTGACACAGGCATTCCTACTTTTAAAAGCAGTTTCCACTAGCATATTGCATTTCCAGATTTCTACTAAAAACTGACAAAGTTTCTTTCCACGAACTTTTTAGAAGAAAAATGTCCACTTTTAGTCGAACATATTTCTCCGTGTGTAATCTGATAAACCATAAAAATCTAAGAAAATAAGAAAAAAGATTGGGGTCGATGTAACACTAAATTTACTTCACCAAGTTGAATTGAGGAAATTTCCGAGAGGGCCCAAAAACAATGGGTATGCTCTTTCTAGGAATTCTGCACGGCAAAAGATTGCAGATTTTTAGTTAAAGAGCACACCCAACTTGTTATGGGCTCTTTATTTCCTGATTGTTACTGCGCACAAAAATACTAATCTTCGTAAAAATCGCCGGTTGAAATACTGAATCGGACGAGTCATGGAGACTTGCCTTCGGTTTTATTATGGTTTCCTTTTCACTGCTCGACAAGCAAAAAAACAGGCGTGGTTGCTCATAAGCCAACCAATCAGAGGCTGGTACTATACGTCATTTGAGCCCACACAAAAGGTTGAATTCGAGGCTGTTCATTGAACACTTGATAGTTCGATCTTTTTCATGGGTTTAAATCAGGGATTACGAGCCGGAGCCACAGTCAAAATCGAAATGCGTACAAGCAGAGCCATAAGTCCTGGGTCGACGATTCGACGCAACCCACACTACAAATAAATTAATGCTCTCTTATCTTTCCTTTTTTTTATTTATTTATTTTTTTTTACTATTTTTTATTTTTTTTATTTGTACATATATAGCATTGTTTACAAAGCTTTGGATACACGTCAAGAATAACTAATAAAAACATAATAAAACAAGGCGCTTACAAGACTCTAACAAGAAATAAAACAAAATTAATTTAAGAATACGATACCGATAGTGTGTATAAAAGTACCTTAACATTTTCTCCACTGCATCTCAAAGAATTCTTTAAGAGAGTAGGGTGGATTTTCCTTCAATTTATTTTTTAGGCTTTGGAGGAAGTGAGATCAGGTCCATCTTGCTTAAACTTTTCTCGAAGCTCCGGCGACAAATTATTGAAAATACTGATGGATTGATTCTTTATGGTACTGGCTTCTTTTTCAAAATGGGTCTTCTCAGAATTATGAAAACAATGCCTTGTGTTTTGAGAATGCAGTGGATCCTTGCCGTCACTTTTTATGAGTCCATGTTTTATTGCTAGGGCTAGGAGATTATAAACAAAAATACCGTAAACGGTCATTATACCTAGCTCCTAAAAAACAGGCCTTGCTGAGGAATTTTTAGGTTTACCTGCAATGATCCTAACAGCCTTTTTGTTCTCTCAAGAGCGAGAAAAGTTCAGGCTACGTGTAGCGCGGGTTGCGTCAAATCGACGACGCAGGACTAATGGCTCTGCTTGTACTTTGAATCGTACTTTCAGAACTAAAAGGCACCGCACGGATCTTATGGGCGACCGGCTCTCTGTTATATTTGACTAGATTTTAATATGTTATTCCTCAGATTGCGTTGAACAAAAGTCCTCACGGCTGCACCATCGTTTCATGCGCTCATTTTCGAGATATATTTAAATTAACCCTTTACTGCATGATTTTTTTTTTTTTTCAATAAAATAATTTTTTTTTCCCGTACAATTTTGATCCTTGAGACAGGGAAAAATAGTGAAAAAATTCTTTCCATTATATTTCAATGGTAAAGAGCCTGAATATTAATTGTTCCAAATATGGCCTTACCCGCATTTAGGTATCCATGCAACTGATAATAAAGTTTTCAGGCTAAAAAAAAAAAATTAAAGTAGTAAAAAATAAGTTAGTAAGTTTCAATAGTTGTTTTTTTTGTATATGGTACCCCTGCGTTACTCCAAAACATAACAATGAAAATCGGAAAATCTCTATCAGATTTTCAGTAAGCTATTTTCAACCACTCTGCACGTTCTCTATCCTGTGCTGCGCGCTCTAGGACAAAATCGACAGTTCTCGCTCGTTTAGTATCTGTTCTACATGTGACCCACCATGCAGCGACAGTACAGCTCAAGTCCCCTACTTTTAAATAAGGCTTCAAAGTAATCGTTCCAGATCTGGGCTCATCTGCAGTTAAGGGTTAAAAGTTGCGAGCTCATTCAGTACTTGATTTGACTCTAGCAGTATAACTTGAGTTCATTTACAAGGGAGCGATACGAACGACAATGGGTATTCGGGGAAGGGAATTCGAATGTTTTCCTCTACCTCCTCTCCATCACAACCGCTTGACCGAACCATTTTCTCGTCTCCCTCCTCCATCCCCCGCCCTATACCTTCCGACCCTTTCTCTCTTTAGGTCATATTCTTTCCCTTTTATTTAGAAAGTATCAAAATGATACAATAACAAGTAATAATAACTATTGAATGGATAAGCACGAGTGGAATTATGAATGGTTGCGGCGTCCAAAATAAGAAGCAACAGGACTCGTAAACAGATGTGTGTAAATGAGTGAGCGAGAGAGAGAGAGCGTGTGTGTGACTGATTGTAAGTGTATTAAAATTAAAATAATAGGGTAAAGGGGTGTCTTCACCTGTGAATTTAAAAGCGCGAATAAATTGATTGAGCCAATGAGCTCCTTTGTTGTCGATACATCGGACTCGACCTATCGACTTCAAAGCAGCTCATTGGCTTAATCAGTTTATTCGCGCTTTTACATTCGCCCCTGACACCCTTTAAGAATGTGACCTAAAGAGAGAAAGAGTCGGAACATATAGGGCGGGGGAGGGAGGAGGGTTCGGTCAAGCGTTTGTGAGGAGAGGAAATGGAGGAAAACATTCGAATTCCCTTCCCGAATAAATACCCAGTGTCGTTCGTCTTGCTTCCTTGCAAATAAACTCCAGTTACATACACTGCTAGAGTATCAAGTACTGAATAAATCCTCAACTTTGAACTTAAATATCTAAAAAATGAGCATATGAAGCGATGGTGCAGCCGTAAGGACTTTTGTTCAGCGTATAATCTGAAGAATAACATACTAAAATTTCATCTTTAACCGAGAGCCGGGCGGGGCGCCCATCAGATATGTGTGGTGTTCTTTACTACTCAGTAAGTAATTCAAGATGTTTTAGCACATACAGAAATTACTTTCCATGATTACAGTTTGAATTATAGCAATCGGAGCCCCGAAGTTGGAGCTGCTCCTATGGGCGCGTAGCTAGACAATTTTTCTAGGGGGGGGGGGGGGGGGGGGCAAGTTTAAAAACCCACCGGGGAGGTCTGGGGAAACACCTCCTAGTTTGAGGGGCTCCGCACCCCGGAAAAATTTCGCCACTTTAGCCACCCTAAGGCGTGATTTTAGGATATCTCCATCTCGCAAATGATAAGATATACACGTACGCAAAAAGTAATTGTATGTTCCTTTGCCATAAATAAACAGATCTAGTCAGAAAAAAACTAACCTTACAATTTTATCTTTTGGTACTCGTGAATTCAAATAAATAACATCGTAGAACACAAAATAATGGAAGAAAGGAAAAGAGGGATCTTCTGAACGGATTTCCCCCTTGATGTTTTTCGTTCAGTCACCAAAAGTAAAAATACTACATATGTCTGTTAACAATGTTTTATATTTTGTTTTACGTTTTACAATTATTTGCTTCTGTAAATTATTACTGCATTTTTTTCAACATCAGATTTTCTAGGGGGGCCTCCCCCCCCCCCCCCCCCCGGCCTCATAGTCGCTACGCCCATGGCTGCTCCGGCTCAGGAATCCGATCGCAATAATGGAGCTGTTGCAAACTTTTGCTACAGGCTTATTAATAATTGATAATGGGGTAATACCCTGTAAAAATAACGATTAGCGCACTAAAAAATCACGAAATCCACTCCTAAACTCACAAAATTCTTTTAAACGCGAGACCGTAATGGCGGCCGGGGCCGCGGTTTTCATTGGGGTTCCCTATCTTCAATCAGCGCCATCTACACGAGGTGTTCTCGCAACACCACACAAGAAGAAGAAGAAGCATACAATTGCCATAAGAAAACCGCGGCCTCGGCCGCCATTACGGTCTCGCATTTAAAAGCATTTAGTGAGTTTAGGAGTGGATTACGTGATTTTTTAGTGCGCTAATCGTTATTTATACAGGATATTACCCCATTATCAACTATTAGTAAGCCTGTAGCAAAAGTTTGCAACAGCTCCATTCAAACTGTAATCATGAAAAATAATTTCTGTCTGTGCTAAAACATCTTGAATTACTTACTGAAGAGTGAATTTTAGTTTTGGAAGTATTATTTATTGTTTTCTTCAGGAGAAATATGAATTTCAATTTTGACTGTGGTTCCGGCTCGGAATCCCTGGTTTAAATGGAGGAAAAGCAGCGTTGCCAAATTGCACGCTACACCAACACTGCGCTGAAGACATAATTAACGGAAACAGAGATGATTATTGCCCCCGAACAATAGGTGGAAATTTTAATTTTGTTTCATCTGCGGGCCGATTCTCAAAATTCCCCAAAGCATGGGCGCCCGCAGTGGGGGACAAGAGGAGGCACTTGCCCCCCCTCCTGGAATTCAAAAAAGTCAAAATTTCACGGTAAAAAATGAAAGGGAAAAAGAAAATGCAATGTTAATCAAAGGAGTGATAGTTAACACAAACTTCATTATTTGTTTATTTTGTAATTTTCACACATTTTTTTGCAAGGAATGGTAGGATTAAACATTTTCCTTGATATCATTTTCGTCTGCTGGCCCTTTATCCATTTTATCAAACACGTCGAAATTATGACTATTATTTGATACACCTACCATGGCTACACCTTTTGGATGAAAAAAAAAAAGTTTCCCCTTTCCCCCCGGAAGGGGGGTCTCCTATACCTTCCATTGAGGTTCAAAAATTTTGCTCCCCCCCCTCTTCGAAATTTTTCTGCGGGCGCCCATGCGGCCCAAAGCCCCCCAAGTCGAAGAAAATGTAGTAGGTTTTTCCAGAACGACGCGACGCTCAGAAGGCATCTTGCGTCAAAGCGACAATTCTATAATCTTTTCGAATCATGCAACTTTAAAACTTTCTTTGGCTTTTGATTGGTTATCGGACAGTCTTGAATATCTGATAGCCAATGGGTCTGTAGCAAACTTTTGCTAGAACGATTAAGAGAGTTTAATCCAACGTAAAATTGCCTTAGAAGTCCATTTGTGGCATCAGAAAGTCATAAAATACAATAATAAACTCACAAGAGGCGTTTACTGAAGTCCAAGATGGCGGATACATATCGAGTAATCTATATGCATGCACCGTGAACATCCAAAGATGGTCAACTTTGAGAACGAACCTCACTGGAGTAGAGGTTATGTGTTTGTTTACGTTGTGATTGGTTGTGATCGATATTGTAAGGTTGGCTATCCTTGGATTTTCGTGGTGCATGCATATAAGTTGCTCGATATTTATCTGCCATGTTGGATTTCATTACATGTCTCTTGTGAATTTACTATTCCATTTATGACTTTTTGATGCCACCTATGGACTTTTCAGTCGATTTTATACGAGATTGTACACTCTTAATCGTTAGAGCAAAAGTTTGCAACAGATTCGTTAGATAAATTCCGAATTTTGATTTGACATGGCAACCACGTGACTTGTCTCCACCAATCACCGTTTTCCATTCTCATCCAGTCCACCCCAAAGTCAGGTCTTTCAAAGATCGGCCGGCTGATTATTTTTCCAACATTCCACTTTTTCCCCTTTTGGCTACGCCCGCGCCCAGTCCGGTTCAGTCCAGTCCGGCCCTTGGTTGGTATTCTGGCGGAACACGGATGCGGACCGATGAAGGACGTAAATACAAGGGTCGCTGACCGCTGTCTCAAATTGCCAGTGCAGTTCTCACCTTCGGTGGGATCTGCACGTAGAGAGAGTGCTTAGTTTTACTTTATTTTAATTCTTTTCTTTTATTCTCCGGCTTGTTTTTCAAGGCTGATGATAGTCTCGCGTTAAGTTATCATTTTTCTAGTGTTCTTTTTTCTTTCTCTAATTTGGATTCGATGCAGATCAATTAAAATAAATTACTTTTCAAACTTTTCAATTACAAGTTATGCATATTTATGATCCGTGCCTGACTTCACCAGATTCGAAGCTGATCACCGAGTCAGCCTTTGTAGCAGCTGAATTTTGACCTTGTCTAATTCGCCTCAGTGGAAACCAGATACGCGTATGATGTAAGATATGTTACATTTTAAACAAATGTAAAATATACAGAGTCATGCGAGTATTATTAGGTATCACGACTATATCAGCTTGGGGTCAGAGTATTCCTTCCGTGTGTCCAAGCTGAAATGAAAGCGCGGGGTCGGAATGTTCCGTCCGTGTGGCCACGCTCAAGAAACAGCCTGGGGTTGGAAATACTCTGTAAATATGCTCCTACCTGATGAAAAGGGCTTCAATCGCTAACTTTGTGACCATTTTACGCACCAAGTGAATTCATGCATAACTCATCATTTAGCAACTTGGTTTTTATCGCTATTAAAAACAGATTTTCTCATGAAACAGAAAAGCTCTCTCTCTCTCCTTCTGTCTCTTTCTTATTTTCATTTTCTTCTTTTGCTTGCTTTTCTGCTTTTGCTTGATTTTCTGTTTGTGCTTGTTTTTCTGTTTTTGCTTGCTTTTCTACCTTTTTTTATAATTATTTTATGTATTCTTTATTTATTATTTGCTTTTGCTGGTGTTGGTATTTGCTAAGCTACTAATCGCGTCTCACCGCTTTTGTTAGGGTCCCTGGGTCCGGTCCCACCCAAATACTCCTCCAGTTTTTTTATTCGCTCGCAATCCGCGTCTCCCTCCGAACTTCCCTAGATCGCGTTCCGGACCGCGTTCCGATACGGACCCGGGTTCCACAAGTGAGTATAGAAGTCTAAGTATGGGAGGGGTTGTTGCCTCAATATGAGGCTTTTCCCCTTTGCTTAACAACAAAAAAAAGGGACTCTACTGCAGCAACCTCCACGTGGTGAGTCCTGGGTAGATTAAGGCTGAGGAAAGTAGAATGTAAATTCTTCTACTGACTCGCCTTAATCGAGCTAAGAGCTGCAACATTTGTTTGCTTCCTTAAAGAGTCTACTACTTGCTTTTCATAAGATTCTCTCAATAAAAAGAAGTTTGAAAGGAATAGATATGGATAGATTGATGGATCGAATAAATTTGAATGACAGCACAAAGAAAAGTTAAGGTGCTTCTTCAGCGTTAACCCTTTAACTGCCAGGTTACGAAGACAAATCAAATCTCATTCCCTCAAATTAAGTGATGGGTAGATAAATATTCCTACACTGCGGTGCTGATTTTGCATAGACACTGGATTGAAGGAGCTCTAGTAATCATCATTTTTCAATTAACAGTTTGGAGTCGTAACTGCTGTGAATACAAAACTGAAATTTCGTGAGGCAGATCTATAACCGCAGAAACGAGTTTAAAGCAAAAAAGATTTTTTTTTTGTTATAAATCAATATCAATTTATTAATTCGTTCGACATATCATAGTAAATAGGCAAAAGAAACAGAGACATTTCGATTAATGACATCTTTTAAAATTTAATTCACGATGATTCTCCTCAGACTAGGGTTTTAGTTGTCATAGCTACTTGAGTAACAGCCTGCGGAAGCCCCTGATTCGGAGTTGCCGGGCTCAGGTGCTGCAAAGGTCATCGCCATGCTCAGAGCGATCCCTAGAACGATTAAAATGGCTGCTCCTAATTTCCCCATTTACTGACTGTAAAAGGAATAGATATGGATAGATTGATGGATCGAATAAATATGAATGACAGCACAAAGAAAAGTTAAGGTGATTCTTCAGCGTTAACCCTTTAACTACCAGGTTACGAAGACGAATCAAATGTAATTCTCTCAAATTAAGTTGGTAGATAAATATTCCTACACTGCGGTGCTGATTTTGCATACACACTGGATTGAAGGCGCTCTAATAATCATTATTTTTCAATTAACAGTTTGGAGTCGTAACTGCTGTGAATACAAAACTGAAATTTCGTGAGGTAGAGCTATAATCGCAGAAACGAGTTTACTCGGGAGTGGTACTGAAAGGGTCAACCGCCAGTTTCTGCCGCCTCACAGTGATTTTCACGGGAGCAGGATTTCTTGGTCAAAAATTGAAATAAGTAAGAAATCAAGAAGGTTATCTCTTCCTTTCCTTAAAAAAAAAAAAAAAAAAAAAAAAAAAAAAAAAAAAAAAAAAAAAAAAACGTTTTCTTCATTTTTTAAATAGTTCGATAGTTTGCCGAGGAAAGCTGCAAAAAGCGATTTTTGCGCCATTTTCTCAAAGCATTGTGCGCCCTCTGAGACAAATAGAGGCCCAGCACACCGTATGCTTCCCGTGTTAGAAAAGTGGAGTAAGTTTAGTGAGCACAATATATTTTGTTCGGGAGTCACCGGCTGCACTGCAACGATAAGCATTGCCTACTGTTGAATGGCGAAGCTCAACGAAATGCTGTGATTGGTCCGCGATCCCGGAAACGGAAACAGGTTTTGCTTGACGAATGCAAACCAAGCGCTCATCAGTCAACAGTAGGCAATAGTTGGCTGTTGTTTCGAAGAATTCCGACCGAAATTGAGCTGGAAAAGTGAACACCTGTCACAAGCTTTGTGCTATGGGTCTCTTTTTGTTTCCGCTGCCACCAGAGAGCGCTACCATTACATTGTCAAAAAGGGCAGTTGCAAGGGTCTGAAATGTTGTGTTTCTTATAAAGAAAATGAAAGTACTTGATGAGCTGAGAACAAAAATGCCTTTGGTTCCTAATTAAGTCTCATTGTTCCGAAGATGAGATTTTGGCCCGAAATACATTGTTTTCAAAGGGAATTCAACGTAGAGTCTTCACTACACGATTTTTTACAACTTTACACGTGTGTATCTCCGAAACCAAAACACTTAGAAAAAACCAAAGCCGCCACCATTGTTCTCAGCTCATCAAGTGCGCTTTCATTTTCTTTATAAAAAACACAACATTTCAGACCCTTGCAACTGCCCCATATTACAGGCCAAAAGTAATTTATATTTGAGGAAACGGAAAGTCAGTCAGTTACTAGATAATTATCGCTGAAGTACGTCTCGGCAAAATACATCGCGTCAATAACTACAAAAATAAGGCTGAATAAGTACCTAAAAATGAAATATCGCAAATCGATTCTTGCATCGAAATGCGATATTCCATTTGTGGGTACTTTCAGCCTTATTTTTGAAGTTATTGACGAGATATTCCTAGTGACGAGAAGCGTTCCAAACTATCTCTCTCTCTCTCAATCTTCTTCTCTTGCTTGAGTCCACATTTGTATAGAAGGCATCGTGTCACCACATTTTACCCTTTCATGTACACATTTTGGAATTTGAGTTTTTTGAGATTTTTAAGACCATTCATACCAAAAGAGGATACTAGGACAGTTTTCTAAGAATTTTGATGGGTCTCACAATTTTTTATAAAATGCCTATTTAAATTCCATTGAATCCTATGTTACAAAAATGGTACACTTGCGTACCACTTCCCGTCATAGGGGTTACTATCCAAAAAGCATTGAAATAACTAGCAAATTCATTTCTGCCAAAATATGTCACAAAGAAATGTCTCTGTGTAAGATTTTTACGATAAGAGTAGCACTTGCTCTTCAAAGCGCCCGCTGAAAATAAGTGTAGTTGTTGTGAGATAACTTTTTCTACTCAACGGTACTGTTTTTGCATACACTATGTGATTTGAAGGTGCAAAGGAAACTACGAAACGAATTTAGGTGTCCACTTTACGGCGGATTACAAAAACAAACCCGACGGTCGACGATTCTTTGATTATTAAGTGATTTGCTGATTTAACTGCGCGCCACAATCAAACTTTCAAAGAGTCACACGAAAAAAGTACATAGAATGGTTATCAATAGTTGAGGCGTACTTTCGCAAAACTCGCCTCATCCACTTTAGGAGGTGATGTTGAGAAAAACTCCTCCAATACTCAAAACTCAATACTCAATAAGCAAATTTTCGCGATCGAATATCATTCTTTTCAAGAATTGATGATTGTTAACTGATGCCGCTAATCGGTAAAAAATCTAGCCAGTGAGAGTCGAGAATGAACTTTTGAATGATATTTGTCGAACTTTTTCGGTGTTTTCAGTCATCGATGGCATCAATTCGATTTTGAATTCAAGTCCGGAGGTGAATTCGAAATAGAATTGATGACATCGATGCCCCGAAAATACATCTAAAACACAATTGAGTTTCCTCGAATATGTAGTTAGGTTGGTATTGTTTATGATATTCGATCGCAAAAATTCGCCTATTCTCGTGAAAATGAAAACTGCGACTCTAAATCAGCTCTGAATGACACGACCATTTTCAGCAAAAAAACTAGTGTTTTTGAAGCTAAAATTATGTTTGTCTCATAGGAAAATGACTTCTACGCATGGTCTGTAGAATAAACGTCATTCGAAAAGTTCGTCATTTCCGAAATTCTCGTGGCGAAAGGAGTCAAAAAGGATAGAAGGTGAGATTTCTGACACCGGTTGCAACAATTTGAAACTATACAACAATGATTCCCCTCTCCATTTGATTCCGTGTAAAACAATCGATTTGATAGTAAAGCAGCGCTTCACCAGTAATCAATTATTTAAGATTGAGTCAAATGGAGGAAAACCGCACATTGTTGCCAAATTGCATATGAGCCACAACTGAAACTAAGCAACTCAATTAATTTTAGGTGCGCGTATACTCTGTTCACAATAAGAAGGCGGGTGAGAATTCTGGTAGTAATGCACTATTTAGCAACAGTGCGGCTATGCCGGCTACTCCAACCCTTCGCAGTGGCCGTTGTTCTTCTGACCTTTCTCTTGGCACGGAGGATTTCCCAGAACCAACAGACTCTAACATTTACACTCATCCAGTAAAAATTGCGAACGGTCAGATATACGAAAAAACGGACGAAGTTTTCGCCTTTAAGGGCCAAAACTCGGCTAAAATAGTCGAGTTTGAATATTGATGACTCTCAGAAATTCGATATTCGACGAAATACCCTCCATTCAATTCGGACTGAAAAATACGAATTACTGAGAGTCATCAATATTCGAACCTGACTATTTTTGCCGAGTTTGGCCGTTCAGGCCAAAATTTCGTCCGTTTTTTCGTATCTTTGACCATTCGCAATTTTTACTGGACGAGTGTAAATTTTAGAGTCTGTCGGTTCTTGGAAATCCTCCGTGCCAAGAGAAAGGTCGGGAGAACAACAGCCACTGCGAAGGGTTGGAGTAGACGGCATAGCCGCACTGTTGCTAAATAGTGCATTACTACCTGAATTCTCACCCGCCCTCTTATCGTGAACAGAGTACAAAGATTACTTATACTCCAGATATGGCACTAGCTAAAATCTTGTTGAGCGCCTTCATTGCTAAAACATATACACTGGCCCACGGTTTGTTTACGTTTCGGGGAGCGAGAGACGCGCGGGCGGGGTGGGGCCAGTCGACTGGCCCACGACCCCCACCCCGCCCGCACGCTTCTCGCTCACCGAAACGTAAACAAACCGTGGGCCAGTGTATATGTTTTAGCAATGAAGGCGCTCAACAAGATTTTAGCTAGTGCCATATCTGGAGTATAAGTAATCTTTGACAGAGTATAATTCAGCATTCAGCTACAATAATAGAGGCAATGCTGGAAACTGCCGAAGCAAAAGTTCAATACAGACCCAATATACAAATAAATATTGGACATTTTGAGGTCAACACTTAAAACGCTTACTTACTCGGGAGTTTTCCGATTCAAAAGGAACAAGTAAACTGAACTGTGAACTGGAAGTTTTACGTAGAACCGTGAAATCACAGAGGAGACTGCGCCGCTTTGATAGAAAAGACGTCGTTTTAAACGATTCTTCACAATTGATGCTGAAAAAACCGCGTTATGGCAAAAATGTAATTACCGTTTGAAAGACCGATATAATGCTCCATTGTGTCAATTGATAGAGGTGCAATAATAAGAAATTACTTTTTCGTAAGCGAGGTCATTGCTGCTCGGGATAAAATTTTCAGGTTTCATCGCTACACAGAGAGAGGTGAAGACAAATAGAAATTCAGTGGCGCAACACCCTCCCCCCTCTCCCGGGTAGGGGGGTGCTTTCGGGCTGAAACAAATCTTACCTGCAAAACACAGAGTCAATATCCAGACAGCAAGCTGAATATGAACAATCGTGTGGTAATGCTTATCGAGTCGATGATCGAGTGCGTGTTTTATCTTGAGTGGTGCCATTCCGAAAAGTTTCATTCCGATAGAAACCTTCCCATCTCTGCGGAAATGGGTCTGTTGCACACTTCGGCTACAGCGTTTTAAAGTATCAATTCTTATGTAAAAAGCCGAAAAAATAACAATGGCAGCATCAGAAAACACTAAAATGCAGTATTAAACCCACAAATTGCGAAAAACACTAGACACTATTCACCCCTGTATCTTTCCACCACGTGCACGATATTTCGCTAAATTAGCGCGGCACATTCAAATAATCACGGCCGACTGTCATCGCAGCTGACTTCATAAACAAATAAACAGTAAACACTGTCGGCGTCTGCTCGAATTCTTACGTCTCAATATCCTCAATTCCTCACAAAAGGTTGTGAAAGGTACGGAGGCCGATATTTATCTATGTCGAAAACTTATCAAAATGAAACAATAACACTCTGGGGTTCCAAAGATGATGATTGAAGTTGGAATCATACTTGGAACTCCTGTGTGTTATTGTTTCATTTTGATAAGTTTTCGGCACAAATGTCGGTCTCCGTACCTTTCACAACCTTTTGTGAGGAATTGAGGATATTGAAACGTAAGAATTCGAGCAGACGCCGACAGTGTTTACTGTTTATTTGTTTATGAAGTCAGATGTGATGACAGTCGGCCGTGATTATTTGAATGTGCCGCGCTAATTTCGCGAAATATCATGCACGTGGTGGAAAGATACAGGGGTGAATAGTGTCTAGTGTTTTTCGCAATTTGTGAGTTTATTACTGAATTTTAGTGTTTTCTGATGCTGCCATTCATATTTTCTCGGCTTTTTACATTGGAATTGATACTTTAAAACGCTGTAGCCGAAGTGTGCAACAAACTCATTCTCCGATCGCTCTGGAGTCATCGGCCGCAGAAATGGGAGGAATTCTATCGGAATAAAACCTTTCGGAATGGCACCACCCAAGATAAAACACGCACTCGATCATCGACTCAATAGCATTAACATACGATCGTTCATAATCAGCCTGCTGTGCTAACTAAAAGTAGCACTCACAATCAGTATTTTGTGACGCGAATGGGGCTCTTGAAAACTTTTGCTACAGCTAGGTGACTGACGAGTTGATTCTCGCATAAAATCCTGTAAAAATGACGGCGAGTACACTAAAAAATCTCGAAATTCACTCTCAGGATCGGGCTTAGTATGGCGGAGAGACGCAGGTATCACGGGAGATTCCAATAGGTATAATTTAAGACATATCTCTGTGTTTTCGAAGAGATAGTGAAAAATTAGGACAGAAATCTGCCATGACACCTTTTTTGAACCGACCATTACGATCTTGCCGTCATATAGTGTCAGTTTATTATTGAATTTTATACTTTTTTAGAGTGATTTTCGTGATTTTTACTGGTCTTTACATCAAATTGGACTATTTATTTGCTTATAGCAAACGTTTGCAAGAGCCCCATTGTAAGCGAATTAATTTTGTGAAATTCGCGGAGCATCGGTGAGTTCAAAAATGTCATCAAATATACACAGTGCGGAAGCTCTGGAATAATCGATCCACTGATAGCTACTCATGTTATTCAAATCGAGCGAATCTGAGAGTACCTATCTCTTACTATCTCGTACACACACATAGATAAAAAACAAAACAAAACAAACAAAAAAACAAAAACAAAACGAAAAACACCCTATTGCAGTTTCACAAAGTTTCTAGCTGAACGGACTAGGCTAAAAAGAAAGGTGAGAAACACAAACAATGGGTCTGTTGCGTACTTTTGCTACATCAATATAACTCTTTGATCCTGACGTAAAATTTGGCGAAAATAACGATGCGCACTTTAGAAACTTTCAAAATCCACTCATTAACTCAGAAAAAAACCTCGATTTCAAACAACCCGCGCTACACTAGACACTATATCACCGACTTATAAGTTATAAGTTATAACTACATAGATGGAACCCAAGGTTATAGATTAAAGAGGTATGCTCATCTGACTTCGCGCCACGAAATCAGTAGCGCGCAGTTCAAAATCCAGATCCAAGATGGCCGGAAAAAGCAGAAAACATTGTATACTCTTTCCAGAAAACATCGGGCTCCCTCTCCAGAAAAGCAGAAAATAGCCCGATGTTTCCTGGAAAGAGTATACAATGTTTTCTGCTTTTTCCGGCCACCTTGGATCTGGATTTTGAACTGCGCGCTACTGATTTTGTGGCGCGAAGTCAGATGAGCATACCTCTTTAATCTATAACCTTGGATGGAACCAACTCGTTTATGTAAACATCAACAGAACTTACAAACATTGGAATGTTTCGTTTAGATGCGTACATTTCTTATATTATGTTGTAATCTTTGATAAACCGAAAAGACCAGACAGCAAATGCAGCCAATAGTTCATGTATTTCGAAGGAAATGCCATCATTTTGTAGTTACGATGTTGTTTACTTATGCACGGTGGTTCCGTCTATGTAGTAGTATACCGGTCCAAATAGTGTCTAGTGTAGCGTGGGCTGTTTAAAATTGAAGTGATTTCCTGAGTTAATGAGTGGATTTTGAACGTTTTTAATGTGCACATCGCTATTTTCACCGAATTTTACATAAGAATCAAGGTTCTATATTGTTGTAGCAAAAGTATGCAACAGGCCCATTAGGAAGTAAATAAATTTTGATAAATAATCCTTACTAATTAATTTAATTTATTTTAATCACAACATAATTCAAATTAAATCACTGCTCAAAATAGAAAAAGAAAATGCCGATCATTTGAAATGGCAAACTGTTTAATGCACGAAGAATCGACACAACAAAATGTTGATGGTAATTTTCAAGTATTCTAATCGTATAAATCTACTATCTAATCAATAAAATATACTTAAATTAATTGTACAAACACTTTTTTTTCTAAATCGTGGTATAGAGTATCACACATAGTTACAATTAGCCAGCAAGCAAATTGATTTACAACTTAAAGGAACTAGTACCCTTATAACTCGGCGACTGAGATATCTGTCACCGCTGAGGTTTCTACAGACTTTTTTAGTGAGATGGGATCACGTCTTATGTTAGACATTGGCGGGTCCAGCAATCTGGCATAAGTGTGTTCTTTCCATTTGAGTGCATGATAAATAATCGATTAGTCACGGGGCTATAGCCCCTTCAAGAATTGATTGATCATACATTCTAATGAGGGAGAGTGCGCAAATGCCAAATAGCTAGATCTGCCTATGGTCTTAGAGCGGATAATCTTCTCTTTATTCGTAATCCATGACTGAAAGAGTTAATAAAACCCCCAAAACATCCATTCTTTCTCGTTGGTTTTTATGGAAGAGATATCGATTTATTGTATATCAGGAGCCACCTGTGCTTGTGAAATATCAATTTTACGATTTCTCTTAGTTTGAACCCATGCAAAAGTATCGATTGAATTATGTTTAGTACATCGATACGAGCTGGGTATCAAAAACCAAGAGAATATGAGCGGAGTTTCAGAAATTATTAGGGATTTGAGTTGGCGATAAAGGGTTAACGGCCGTGACTTCTCAGCCTTCGTTTTAAAAGATCGTCTCATTAATCGATTTATGCTCTATTTTTAAAAAAAAAGGTATTTTTATTTTAATTTCTTGAATTATTATTTAATCACTCTTTTCCCCTCTTTCTTTTTTTTCGAAACTATAATTTTATCGGTCTTTCGAGCTTGTGTCATGAAAAATCGTCTACCTTCTATCGCATAGACTTCTTGGGCGGATACAGGACGTTCTCTTTCTCTCTCTCCTTCCATTTGAATGCGTGCATTAGACAAGGGCGGAAAAAGGAACTAATGTGATGGCCTCCTTTGCTATCCTTTTCTTACAAATGCGTTCAAATATAACGGGAGAGAAAAAGACAAATTCCGGAATCCACCAACGATGGTTCCGGGATAGACCCCAGATCCAAGTGATTCTAAAATGATCTGAACTCATCCAGAATTAGAACGTGAGATTGAAAACATATAATGAATCGATTTTTTTACTATCACAGCTGTAAATAATTGACTCAACGTCACGGGCTTCAAAAGCACGTCGTTATTGGAGAAAAGTGTCTGAATTTAGTTTACGCGAAAAGCGTCCGTTGATAACCCTACTTAATGGAAACTGAAACTAGCATCCTTCGACTTACAACGATTTGGTACCAAAACAATAGACGCAGAATCTGCAAACCAACAATTTTAACCTTTCTTAGTGACTATTGAGAAATTCAAATTTCAGGAAATCTGTTGGCTTAGATGGTTTTTTTTTTTTTTTTTTTTTATTTTTTTAAATGTAAGACCGACGTGTGATCGGTCAATTTTGAATTTACCGCTTCTCACTAAAACAGTTCCTATACATTAATCTGCGAGGATCCAACTATGCACAGTCAACGAATTAACCCAAATGACGCCTTAGATTTTGGTTTCGCTAGGCAACCTGCAATGCTTAGCACAATGAATTGAAACATTGCATGTGGCCTACCTTGCCAAAATTCAAGAGGTCAACTGACATTATTAAATGGGGCTGTTGCACAGTTTTGCTACAAACGCTTTAAAAGTCGATTCTAGTGTAAAAACCTCCAAAAGTAACGATGGCAGTACTGAAAACTTCCGAAATCATCTAAACGCAATAAACTCTTTTATTTGCGGGAGCGCAATAGTGGCGTATGGCAGTAAAAACAGAAGATTTCTATCTTAATTTCGTCACTCTCTCTATACTGACAAGGGAGATTTACAGAATAATTAGACACCAGAATTGTGATCGAGTTGGTACCGTGACACCTGGTGACACCGATGTCAAAGGAAAGTCGTCTCTCATTTGGTCACTTCTTGATGGAGTTTCAATGCGAATCTGTCATTTTTACTGCCCTACGCCACTATTGCACAAATAAACCCATTTATTGAAATTAAAAGTGGATTCCGGAAGTTTTCAGTGCTGCTTTCGTTATTTTTGGAGGTTTTTACACCGGAATCGACTATTAAATCGCTTAGCAAAAGTGTGCAACAGCCCCATTCGCCGACTGACCTTTCATCAGCAATCTTGTAAACGCATTAAATGGTCTAAAATCCAGCCAATACTAATGATGGAGCGGACAGATTTCCTTACCATTACATCAAGGCATTGTACTTGTACTTTTCCTCAATTTGTGCTAAAAAAACAAAAACCATAAAGAATCTTGCTGCGGCCTGTAACTAATTTTAATTCGCAGCATCTGTTTTGTTCGCTATTTGATTGCTTTTATAAGCTACAAAAATCAAAACAGTTGGTAGTAAAAACGAAGCAATAACAGTCACTGCTGTACATCAAAACGAAACAATCTGATTGTGTGACGAAAAAAAAAACCGTGGTTCTTCGGCGAAAATTTTACTCAAACAATTCAGGAAGTCTTTGAGAAGCGTCAGTATGGATCAGGGGCTGTCTCAGCAAAACCCATTTTCTGTAACGTTTTCTTAATTTCTCGGTAGACAGACGGATCTTCGATCGTGCCGGGAATCTGAATGAAAAAAAAAAAAAAAAAACACAAATAAAAACAGAGAGAAGGAACAAACAAAAATAACACAATAGACAACAAGCGTAAACGCGTAGGAGTACTTTAAAATGACAGTAGCAATAGAGGCGCTCGAGGTACGCCAGGTACACCCATGGGAATTTTTTTCAAAGAGACCGACATTTTTCGGCGTTTTTTACACTTTTTACTTGTACGCTAACCTCATCCAGCTGTCAATCAAATCATTTAAACTCGTGTGACCGAGTATTTTTCAAAGAAACCGATTTTTTTTTGCATTTTCACACTAATTACCTGTACACTAACCTCATCCAGCTGTCAATCAAATCATTTAAACTCGTGTGACCGAGTATTTTTCAAAGAAACCGAATTTTTTGGCATTTTTACACTAATTACCTCTACTCCCACTTCGACCAGCTGTCAATCAAATCATTGAAACTCGTGCGACCGAGTATTTTTTATCCGTCTACCGTATTTTTACACTAATTACCTGTACATCCACCTCGTCCAGCTGTCAATCAAATCAGTTTAAACTCTTGCGGCCGAGTATTTTTATCCATCCGGCTACCGTATTTTTACACTAATTACCTGTATACTCTCACTTCGACCAGCTGTCAACCAAATCATTAAATTCATGTGACCGAGTATTTTACTTCGATCGACTATCAATCAGCAAACCGGAATGGCCATTTTATGTTATGATCTTCGTGAATCTTTTTCATCATGTTCAAGCTTTACTGAAACTTTAAATTATTTATCGTAAAAAACCGTTTTTTTTTTTTTTTTTTTTTTTTTTTAACTTTTTTAACTTTTTTTTTAAACTTCTTTTTTTTTTACAAAAACAAAATTCCTTTTTAACTTTTTTAAAACTTTTTTTAAACTTTTTTTTTTTTTTTTTTTTTTTTTTTCTTTTTTCTTTTCTCGTAGAAAATGTTTTGAAACTTTTTCTTTTATACTAAACATTTGTTTCTTCTAAAAGAAACTTTTTTTTTATTTTTCACAAATTTTTTTTTTAACTTTTTCAAATTTTATTTCCCGTAAGTAAAATTGTTCTAACTGTTTTTTGTTTTGTTTTTCGACCATATTTTTTTTTTACAAAACTTGTTTTTTCTGAAACCTGGTTTTATTTTTAACATACTTCTTTCATGAAACAATTTACTCTCGTTCTCATTTTAATTTAAAATCTTTTTTTTTTTTTTTACAAGCTAAGCTTTTAAAAGTTTAGAACAACTTTACCTCCTATTTATTCTCAACCTAATTTCCCCATTATTTTATCGTTTCAATTAGAGGTGTTGGTGGATTATAAAATCTAATCATTTTTAGTCGTGGAATTCACATCGAATCTGAAACAGTCTGTTACCATTTGTCCATGTGAACGGAGACCACGCACCGTTTTGAAGGTTTTAAGAAACGCGATGAAACCACAAGATGGGGTAAATTTAAACATTAACACTTACTTACCTTTTGTAGTCGTGGATATTTCCAAAAGATGATTATTCAACTAAACATAGTACGGGATTGCAGTGCGAGGGAGGTTTTTCCCCTGAACGCCCAGGAGTATGATGACGAGAAACGATACACTACATAATACATCCGAACGGTGAAATGCATCAAAAATCTCAACGTTGCCGAGTTTAGCATTTGAACCGAAACGATATTATATCAATAACCTGATACCATAGCTACTGAGGAAAAACTAGTGATTTGACTCATGACTTACCTAGAGAGATTTCGCGCTAGTCTATATATTTTATATGTGTCTCTGAATAAATAATATGTTTTTCTTCTTTTTTTCCAATTATGTGTGCTATCAGCCTGTTTTATTTTCTAAGTCTGTGATACAAAAGTCTGATACGACAGAATAATTCAATCAGAATGGAAACTTTCATATGACCTGATAAAGGACATTTTTTTTCGGTCAGCTGCGAAGCCTTTTTCCAAGATCGTAGACATATCTCTGTCACTGGCTTTCGACTTGTTTTGAATAGGGGGTGGTTTGGAATTTCTCAAGATGATGGGCCAGCAAAATTCTACTATCAAAATGAACCGAAGTTTTCATATTGATTGTAGTATTCTGTGTTGATACAAAATGAGAAATGGTATATTTTTTAGATTTCGTTTTCAACGTTACCCCCTTAAACGCACCAATAAATTCAATTTTCAGCTTTTTTTATTCGAGACAACACCTTTTAGTTTTTTCAACTTTACGACAAAGTTATTCGCTCTTATTTCAAATATGTTGCTTTTTTTTTTTTAATTTATCTAT
Source organism: Trialeurodes vaporariorum (assembly GCA_011764245.1). Lineage (NCBI taxonomy): Eukaryota > Metazoa > Arthropoda > Insecta > Hemiptera > Aleyrodidae > Trialeurodes > Trialeurodes vaporariorum. The sequence continues at coordinate 52,411,593 of VMOF01000379.1, forward strand.
TTTAAAAGAAACTGAAAAATCAGAGTTTCCCCAAAATGTTAACTTCGATCAAGTTCCATCATTTACAAGAAAAAAATTGACTTGACTACATCAGAAAAAATTACAATTTAGCGATGAGGGTGAAAGGACCGTTACAAATAACCCTTCTTTCCTCCTTATCATCTTGTGTAATCTTAATGTTGTTCTTTCTTTTTTTTTAAAAATAAAAATCAATAATAAGTTCAATGTCGACAGTGGCGGATTTCTGTGATTTTATAAATATTCATCTCTCTCTCTCTCTCTCTCTCTCTCTCTCTCTCTCTCTCTCTCTCTCTCTCTCTCTCTCTCTCTCTCTCTCTCTCTCCCTCTCTGTCTTTACACTGTATCTTTTTGTCACTTACAAGAAAGATTATAAAGTCTTGAGATTTCGACTCAGATGCGCTCATATAAAAGGTGGCAACCGCGCACGCACATGCGAAGTAAAAACGGCGTACCGTTGCTATAACGGAATTCAAAACACCCCTCTATCGCAACAATTCTTGATGAAAAGACAATCATGTGGGAAGCCCATCGTTCATCGTGCAGAAATGACACCATCGTTGCATTCATGAGACAGATCCTCAAGAGGATTTTCCCCGATCGTAATGATCTGGGATATTACCGAAGCAAATATTCTAGGTAGCTATACATGGTAAGAGATGGAATTATCGTCAGGGATCAATGTTGCCGATCTGTTCGACGTCAAAATTTAAAACTGTATCACGGTTTTTCTTCATATCCAGTTTTATCAGAACTGATTAGATTTGACGATTATTTGACGGAAGGGAGGTTAGTGGGTGAATATTTTAATATTAGTCTATTTTATCACAGAAGGATGAATTAATCAAATGAACACATGTTTTCCATGATGGAAGAAATGTTTGTCGGTTACGCATCATCGATTGTGCAAAAAATATTAAGTACTGTTTTAAAAAAACGACACAGATCGCGAAGATTGATTTCGATGTTTATTTTTAAATAAAAATAAAGTACTTTAACCATATCTCAAAATATAGGAAACAACTTTACAAGAATTAGGTACATTTTATCATAATTCAAGCGATGTTGAAGAGAACAGTATTGCGATGAAAATCGGTTCAAAATCAAATGTACCTGTATATGATTTCAATCACTTCTGTTTCTAACTATGTGAAGTGGTTGAGAAAATCGAAAGGATCCGACCTGATTTTTCAATTAAACTTTTTGATGCGTTGTATTGTACAACTACCAAACTCGAATATTACCGACAGACATTTTTTGACACAAGAGGGAAAACCATGTCACATGTTTTAAAAGTACGGAGGAGAAGTCCATCCAAAATTCACGATGTGTTGTGTTTTTGTTTGTTTTTGTTTTGTTTTTTTTGTTTGTTTTGTTTTGTTTTTTGTTTTTTTTTGTTTTTAAGAAACGTTTTTCTCTGATGAAATTATCAATCATCATCTCTCAATACATCATTTGATTTTATGTGTACCGACCTTGTTACCAAATTTTCTCCACGATCGCAAGACGACTGGTAAATCTGTGAAAAATTAACCACGTTTCATTTTTTTAGAACAAGATAAATATAAATTGATTGTTTTCAAAAGTATGCTATGAAATTCTTTCTCGAATCATCGATACTGTCAATACTAAAACATGATTATTGCATGAATGATTTTTATGAAAACACCTAAAAAAAACTTATCTTCTAGCATATGATTTCCTAACAAAAACGTGCGGAAAAACTGAAAATCAGATCACTAAAAGTGTGTTTTAAATTAATTATATATAGGTCGAAAATAATTGGGGGAAAAATGTCTATATATTCTGAAAAAAAAGAAGTTTGAAAGCCATAGGCTTCCTACAATGTTGTCAAATGACACGGTCAAATGGTGGGAAAATGTGTAAATTCAAAAATCGAAAACACTAATCTATTTCCAAATAACAAAATACACTGTATCTAATCGATAACAAACGTAATTCTCACCGGTTTTTCGGATTTTTTTCCACACACGGCTAGTCTGATAAGTAAATTTCTTATAAATGTATTTTATTGTATACAGTTTAGTTCTTTTCGAACATCATATAGCGTTGTGTTTACATGTTTGTTTTTGTTCGTTGAAAGTTGTGTCTAACCTAGACTCGATTTTATTTCATTATAGTTTTCAAAAGATATAGAGCCCTCGTTCACACATTGATCATTTTTTTGCTGATACATAAATCCATTTTTCTGGTTATTAAGTAATAAATAATTAAGTAATAAGTTATAAAGATTTAATTAACTTCCAAAGTGTCGAAGGTAAATCAAGGTAAGAGGCAGTTGCCGTTTCAATTTTCAATTTTTCAAGTTTTTTTTCTCCATCCGGTAAACCTGTCGATAGCGGAAACCCGATATTAACGGAAAAATGTATCCGCCCCCGTGAGGTTCCGTTATAAACAGGTGCCAATGTATCACCATTCTCTGCGGTTAAAAGCAAAATATTGAATAAAAATTTGTAAAATAAGACAAAAGAACTTTGGAAGGAGGGGGAAGGGGTTTGAAATCGACCCAATCGCGACTGCTCATTGTAGTTTTTCTGGTGTTAGAGTAACGGTAGGGTTAAAAGTCGATGTGTGCAAATTTGTCCGATTCGGATAGAATTTTGATGGTAAGACCAATTAATTTTAAAAACACATTTTAAAATAAGAAACGCTCTATTGTGTGTACATGCATTCTACAAAAATGGTTAAAAAGCATAACCATCTGTGTCCTCATCATATTATCGAGTATGGGTTATCTTTTGATGGGGGGGGGGGGGGTTAAAAACATGATCTACTGTCAACATACATAATTTTATATACCGAGTCCAAGAGAATGAGTTTGAAAAAAATTGAAGAGACATCATTGTTTTCAGAAAATTATCATTCCCAAGAGTTTTTGTTTGACATTAAATCTGAGGGTATGGTAGAATACTTTCACCTCTGATCTTCTGGTCCTTTGGTTGAGGACTTGGTGCAAATGAGAGAGTATAGACTGCATTCTCGATTTTCCTAGAAAAGTTCTGTCAACATGGTTGTCAGGTCAGGTATTGACGTTTTGTAAAAGCCTTACCACCAATCAGAAACGTACAAAGGCTTTTCCACCAATCAGAAACATACAAAGGCTATCCGCCATTCAAAATATATGAAGTATTGACGGTAATGTATGAATGAACCACAGGGTTTTGGAAAACTCGACGGAAACAGTTCCAAAATAAGGGATTGCTAGTTCATCTTGATCAGCTTTAGCTATCAGTTGAACTCCTGGTTGATCTTTTTTTGAGAAATCCCTCCAACCTCGTTTTACGTTTTCAAATTTTTGAAATTTTCGTTTTTTGGTTTCAATTGTTTTTGGTGTTTTGTTTATTTTTTCATTTTTTTGAGTGTTTTTAAATTACTCGCTGTGTTTTTGTGTCGTTGTGTCTTTTATTTTTTTTATTTTTTTCATTTTTTATTTTTTACAAAAAAATGAAGTGCAACGCCTATTCATCGGACAAAGTTAATTGTGTTTCGGGGGTGCTCATACCAGCGAATGGGTATTTTTTTTGTGAGTTTCATCACAAACAAAAATGTGATACTCATGATGAGTATAAAAGCGTCAGAGAGGACTTTGTTAAAGTGAACCTAGAACGTGTACCAGCAAATTTACATGCCGCGTTTCGTTGTTTTGTCTTAAGTACTCACAGTTTTTTGTTCCACAAGCGGGAGTTAAAACTAAGAATTAAGCACGGCAATAAATTTTTCAACGGTTCCGACGGGGGACATAAAATGTACGAACGGTCTTTACTTGTTGAGATCGATCGAAATTGTGAAGTGATAGAAAAAATGGAGAAAATTAATGCTAGAACTTTTCGCCAAAAAATGTTTTGTATGTTTTACGAACACGTCTACGCATATGAATCGAATAAAAATGTAATTCAGAGTTTTAATTTGTTTGCTGATGTAAATGTTGGTCTAGTGCAAATCACTGGGATTAGCGTTTCCACCGATGTGGAAACGTTAGAGTTTGACAGCAAAAAAGGTGTGCGGTCACTTTTTATCGACCCTCTGCTTGAACCAGAGAACCGTGCCATGCGTCGGAGGTATGTTGATGAGCATTTCATGCCATCAATCGGAGCTTTGAACTTGGAACGGATGCCGAATAAACCTGTTGACCCTATATTGAAACTGTACAATTCTTGGTTATGGTTTTCAAGAAAGTCTGCAGTTCTTACTCCTCGGTTGGAAACTTTATTCCAAAGAACGGACCGAAAGTTTTATCATAGAGGTAAGTTTTATATATTTTTCCCTTTCAGTGTTGATGGGTGATGAAAAAAAAAAAAATCGTTTCACAATTCTTAAAAACTTACTAATGAATCGAACAAATTTTTTTTGTTTATAATTTCAAGTGTACGTCAATTTTTTTTGAATTTGCATAAGAATCCATGTTGACAAACATCTTTTATAAGACGGTATGTAGCGAAAAGGAGTAAGAAAAAAATTAACCTCAAATATATTTTGACTATTATTCAATATTCAAGATGTTAATTTGTTTAAATGAGAAGAAAAAGTATTAATCACTCTGTATTTTGAGACAGCAAGAGGGGGGGGGGGGTTGAAGTGTGTGTTTTTTCGAGTATGATGAAAAATATTCAAGCAGAAACGAAAGTTTTTTCGGATGAGTCAATTTTGCAAAAGAAAAGTACCAACTGATTAAAATGCAATGAAAAAAAAACAATCAAAATTTAGAAAAATCTATATGTTTTATTAAAAATCTATAACCACAAACCCCCTTTTTCGGTGATAAAAAAATTCATTCAAATTCAACTTACGAATTCCATTTTTTTTTTGTTTCTAGTTCGTTATGTGGAGGACGGGTGGGACTGTGTAACTGTACAGCCAAGTCATTCTGCAAACATGATTAATGATATTCTCTCAGTTATCTAAAACTACATTGGATATACTTTTTGGATATACGTGAGAGAGATCAAGGGTTTGGGGGGGAGGGAAGCTCTCCCCGATTTTTCTTCTTGATTTTGAAAGCAGAATTTGGGAGCTTCCTGTCAACCAACCCCAATTTTCATCGTTTTCACCCAATACAGTCGAAAATCGAAATATGTAGGTGAGTTATAAAAAACAATGTTTCCATATCACACTTTCTATCTCACCACCATTTGTAGGTGGCAACTCGATCGAATGATGACCAGGCCCCCCCCCCCCCAATAACTCAATTCAAAACAGTCAAACAGGGACGGGGGGGGGTAAAGTTTCATGTATCGACTGAAAAAAGGATCGATACTTGTGGCACATGTGTTGATAGAGAAGTATCGATGCAGAGAGACAGAGAGCCATCCCTGTCGCATCGATACTTCTTAAATAATACGCTTTAAAAAAAAAAAAAAAAAAAAAAAAAAATGTGTACATGTTGGAAAATACCAAAACAAAATCTGCAGACCAAACGAAATCATAGAGCATGGGGTCACATGTTATTACTTAGTTGCATGTGAGGAATCGATATACCCTATCGAAATCGAAATAATCGAAAAATAATTTGACGAGTTCGATACCAAGTGTCGATAGTTCCAAATAAAAGAAGTATCGATTTATTACGGGAAACACTGCGCTAGAGTGTAAGATCGTTAATCGACTTGTGATATTTGGACCTCTCTGTCCCGAATTTCCCAAATAACGGGTTTCATCGTCAACCGTTGTATCACCCTTAATCGAATACCGTCATTCATACCGTTACATATGTTTTTGCATAACGGTAAACTTATAGTCAAGGTATATCCAGCCCACCCCTTTACAGTCCTTCTCATTACCTGATCTGTTGTGCTGCGCCTTAGTCTCAATAACTGCTTGCTTGTGTTGGATGTTCACTTAACATTAATTTTCGTTTCGTGTTAGGTATTTTACCTGTTTACCGCCCCAACATTTTTTTTCGTAACTGGTTTTAACCGCGTTTTTTTCGAATACTTATTTTGAGACTTTAATTTCGTGGACCGTTCTTTTATGTGTTAATGTGTTAATGTGTCGATATGTTTTTTATGCGTTAATATTTGTGAGATCAGACGTTTTACGTTTTTTTCGAATACTTATTTTGAGACTTTAATTTCGTGGACCGTTCTTTTATGTGTTAATGTGTTGATGTGTCGATGTGTTTTTTTATGCGTTAATATTTGTGAGATCAGACGTTCTTCGCGTTAATGATGGTTTTTGTGCTCGCCTAACACAGATATTTTTCTAATGTTATTTTTTTCAAAGACCTCTTTGATTTTATGTATCGTTTTTATGTAACTAACGCGTGTTAATAATTTCGTGGACCGTTCTTTTATGTGTTAATGTGCTAATGTGTTAATGTGTCGAAGAGTTTTTTTTTTTTTTATGTGTTAATATTTGCGAGATCAGACGTTTTTCGCGTTAATGATGATTTTTGTGCTCGCTTAACACGGACATTTTTCTAACGTTATGTTTTGTTTTTTTCAAAGACCTCTTTCGGAACTTTTAACTTTGATTTTATGCATCGTTTTTATGTAACTAACGCGAGTTAATAATTTGTGAAGCAAAAAGGAAGCCTTCAATGATTCTCAAAAAAATCTTTTTCACCAGATTTTTTTGTGTTAAACCTGCGATTTACATTTCTCTTTGAGGTAAGCTAAAATAATTATCTTCTCCAGATATTAGGTTATCTTATGAAAACTTCATTCTACTCATTTTTTCAGCACCACCCAACTAATTAAAAAATAAACATTTACAGGTATGGCTTAATAACCCCATCCTCCTTTTCTCTCTTCACCCTAAAATTGTTATGATTCAGCATTACTATTTTCTACGGTTTTATTTCTTTATTTTTAAAGTCGAGTTGTTTGAGTAAAAAACTTTAATTTTCTTCTGAAATTTATCCTGACAAAATTGAAAGAGTTTGAATGAATCTTTTAGAGTTAGTTTAGGACCGTTCAATTACTTAGAGAATTTTTATCCACCTATATTGTTCAATGTATTTCTGACCATTCTCTCCATTCTTTTCTATTTTTTCTTTCACCGATTCTACTCGTTTTTCCATTTCTTAAAAATGATTTTTGAATCTTGCCATTTTGTCTTGAGCTATGGACACAAATGGATGTTATAAGCGATACCTTCTGATATTCTTTCTCTTCCCCGTTTTTTTTTTTTTTTTTTTTTTTTATCCTGCTCGTAATATTTTGGTTTTTATTTTTTGAAATTTTGTCTCATCTATTCGTGGGGTCAAATTCTTGGATGAGCTCGTAGATGGAGTAAATGCAACAAATAGTTCTCATGTTATGATTCGTGTTTGAGTCATAAGATGTTTTTTCGTGGGTTACTTCAGCGAGTGGTTGTTTTGAGTGATTTTTAACGGCTTTATGTTAGTTGATTTGTTGTGCAACTTTTTTTTTTTAACTCTTGTCGTTTTTTCGGTTTGTGTATTGTAAGTGAGTTAAAGGACTGCATCCTATAAAGGGGGTATCATCATTCGAAGAAATTTTACAGAAGAGAAAAAATTGTTGCAGAATTGGTTTAAATAAAGATATTGGTTTGAAAATTGGCATGGTTCATCTAGAACATCTGGGGGTATAAGACGTCGAAATTTGTTTCTGTGCAACTGAGAAGGGGGTTTGGAGGAAAACAACTGAAGCAAGTAGCTGTTGTGTCCTTATTCAAATTAAATGCTGACTCACCAGGTTTTTTTGAAATTTTGGACTCATGTTACAATTATTGTTATGTAAAATATAAGTCGGAGGGTATTTCATACAAAACTATATACCCCTGGGTAGGATGGAGTATCTTGTTTACCCTTGATCAGTAAATGAACAGGTAATATTGAGCGCAACATTTTGTTTAGGATTTATTTAGACTTTACCGGGATTCATGAGAGTATTTCAGAACTTCTTTGTCCTCTGTACACAGCCTCGGAACCGAAATTGTATTGTAGATTTGTTCTAGGTTCATATTCTTCTTTATTTGACTGTCCCTAGTGTGTTAAGTGTTTTACCATCTATTTAATTTCTGATGGGGTTTTTCTTGTGTAGTACGAAAATGGTTAAGTGGTCTAATTTCTCGTTCTTCTTCTTGAACGTGCATCATTGGTTAGGTACGTTATTTATTTATTTTGTTGTTTTATTTCTCACTAGCGTTATAAAGATTACAAAATTAAACATTATTTTCGCCGTTCGTTTTGTAATCTTTTTCGTATGAGTATTTAAGTATACTTTGGCAGTTGATACGATAGAAATTGAAAAATTTAAAGGGAAATTATACCCCTTATTTGAATTTGTGAATAATTATTAACCTAACATAGAATTGAGTTTGTCTCCCCGACCAGTCGACATGGGGGGGGGGGTTATTTTGAAGCATTATAAAATGTATTTACTAGGAGTGTGGATTTATCAACAAAAGTATTTGCATTATTTATGATGGACAGATCTTTTTTCATGACAGTCTCCAAAAGATCGTTTCAAGAACCGGGTGATCTCTCAAACACAAAACTAAGACAAAACAAGAATTAAAGAAGTTGTTGTATAACTTGCTATTTCAATTATTTACACCATCCATGTTTACTGTTTTGTCAGGGAGGAAAAATGAGTTACTTTAATGAGTATGCCTTTTAGTTTTCTTTAGAAGGGGTAAAATATTTTAAAGACTGAATTTTTGACATGAAACGTAACAACAACTCTTTTTTTTTCAAATTTCAGACTTGGTCTCAATCTGTACTTGGCTCTAATACCCACCAAAAAAAAATCGATATTGTCTAACGATGGGGTCCGAGCATCTGCCTTTAAACATCTCAAACATTCAAAACTCCTCATATTCTGATATTTTGCAAACTCCACGACACACATATGATTTGGTACCTTATTCTGAATATCAGCAATCTATCGCTTCGCAACATGGTACATCGTCTTTTCCACAAATTCATGACAGTTCTTTTCAACATCCATCTCAAGATTTGTCTGATGCCCAACCTCTCGATCTGTCATCTTTTGCTGGCAGACCAAATCGTTCTCCTTATCTCAACATCTCACAACATGGCTATGGATCATTAACACCTAAAAATTTTAAAATGATTCATGATGAGTATGTTGACTACAAAAAAATATCATCTGCTCAAAGGAATATTTACATACGGTTAAATGAACCGAGCTCTGACCCTGTAAATTGGGTATGGGAAACATTAAATCAAATGTTGAACTATCTTTCAGAACATACAGGAGTACGACCTGGCGATAAAGTACAGTTAGAGATGACGAGTTTTGAAAAACCAGATCGTCCTTTGTTCATCTCTCCCCGAAGAGGCGATCAATTGACTCCTGAAACTATTTTTCAAAGACTTGAGAAAATTCTCAATTCAAATGAGAATTTTTTACTAGCTGGTCCTTTGAGAATTAAGTTTTCAATAATTAGAATGCCTGTAGGTAACGGTAGAATATCAACAAATGTAAGTTTAACTATGAGTTTGGAACAATTTTGTAACCGTAAACAAAGTGTTATCTCCATTAATAACACGGATAATCTGTGCCTAGCTCGTGCTTTAGTTGTAAGTAAAGCTTTTATACACAAAGATGAAAGTCCTGAGAAAATGCGAGTGTATAATCTTATTCGTCGATCCAATAAAAAATATCAGACTTTGCAAGCTCAAGCTCTTTGTGATGAAGCTGGAGTGGATTTACAAAATGGTGGTACAATCGATCATTTACAAACCTTCCAAAACTATTTAACTGATTACACTGTAACCGTATGGAGTGACAGACGGGGTCGTAAGACATTATTCGACGGTCCAAAATCCACAGATGATCATCCAAGAAAAAATATTGATTTATTTTTTGAAGATGATCATTTTGTTGTTTTGACAAACTTATCGGGTGCGTTTGGTGGGAGCTATTTTTGTCGTAGTTGCAAAATCTCGTTTGCTTCCATCGGAAATCACAGATGTAAGGCTTGTTGTCCCTCGTGTAACAGCGAATACATGTGCGATCAAGACACCGCTCGCGTCACTTGTGCAATGTGTAATCGTTATTTTTACGGTTCTGAATGTTTTGATAAACACTTACAACCTTATACTCTCAAAAAAACTACCTGCGAAGCCATTAAAAAGTGTAAAGACTGCCATAAGGTGTATAATATACTGAAAAGAGAAAATGATCACGTGTGCAATGAAAAGTTGTGTACTATTTGTTGTAGGTTCGTGGAGCGAGGACATTTATGTTTCATCCAAAAGATTAAGGAAAAATCTAATGAAAAAATTAGTAACTATGAAAAAAGTGATGTAGATACTTTAATTACTGAAGAGAATGTTAATGGACGTGAAAACTATGATAATCAAAAAAGGGGTGGTACCATTGAAGATCAAAAAAATAAAAAAGGCTTTTTATTCGTGTTTTATGATCTTGAATGTATGCAAAACAAACCGACCGAAACCCCAGGGGAGTTTTTACATGAGCCCAATCTCTGTATAGCTAGGCAACATTGTGACAAATGTCTTGATGTTTACGACATTCTCAAGGACTGTACTAATTGCGGCGTTCGTGAACATGTTTTCAAAGGTTTAAATTGTGTGTCCGATTTTTTGCAATATTTACGAACTCCTATCAAGGACTTCAAAGAAATAACCGTGATCGCGCATAATGGTAAAGGTTATGATTTTCAGTTTTGTTTAAGACAAATGGTTATTGTGTATAAATGGACGCCAACTATTATTTCAAACGGATCCAAACTTTTAAGTATAAAATATGGTAATATACGATTTGTTGATAGCCTAAATTTCCTCTCAGCTGCTCTTGCGAAACTACCTAAAATGATGAGTATTGAGAATAGTATTTCCAAGGGTCACTTTCCACACATGTTCAACCGACCTGAAAATCAGAATTATGTAGGCCCTATGCCTTCTTTAGATTTTTTTACTCCTGAAGATATGAATACTTCTGCTAGAAATGAGCTGCTTAAGTGGTATGAAAGTAAAATAAATGAAAATTATGTGTTTGATTTTCAAAAAGAAATAGAATTTTACTGTAAAATGGATGTAGAAATTTTGTCAAAGTCATGTCTAAAGTTCAGAGAAATATTTTTAAAAGAAACTACCATTGACCCTTTCCGCGAGTGTATTACAATCGCTGCAGCTTGTATGCGTACGTTTCAAAAACTATTCTTAGAACCAAAAACTATTGCAATCATCCCTCGCACAGGTTATCGAATGGCAGAAAATCAGAGTCTTGTAGGTCTATCGTGGATGGATTTGATCCAAAATGAGCGTGGAATTATCATTTTTCATGCTGGCAATAGTCGCGAGATCATACCTAAAGGTTTAAAATTTAAAGTTGATGGTTTTTCTCATGATGGTAATATAATTTTTGAATTTTACGGTTGTTTTTGGCATGGTTGTCCTTCCTGTTATCCTGAAGGGCGGGACCAGCCTCTTCATAATGCTCCGGACGAGACCATGCATTTACGATATGAAAAAACTATGAGTCGTGAGGAAGCTATTTTAAATGTGAAAGATGTAAACGGAGTTAGTTTGTACAAATTGGAAAAAATCTGGGAATGTGAGTTTAATACGTTGAAAGTTTCAAATCCTGAAGTGAAAAAAAAATGTGACAACAATCGGGCTCCATATTTAATAACGCCTTTAAATCCTAAGGACGCGTTTTTTGGAGGTCGTACAAACGCCGTGAAATTATACCACCATGTAGACACTGATGTAGGTGAAACGATACATTATTCAGATTTCACAAGTCTTTACAGTTGGACAAATAAATATTGCGAGTATGTGGTTGGTCATCCTGAGAAAATACTTCACGGTAATCAATGTGATAATTTTGACGTCGCAACATTAAAAGGTTTGATTAAATGTAAAGTCCTCCCTCCTCCTTCTCTCTATCATCCAGTTTTACCCTATCGTTGTCAAGGTAAATTGTATTTTCCATTGTGTCGTGAGTGCGCAGAGACAAGTGCACAGACCGATTGTATTCACAACGATGACGAGAGAGCTATAACAGGTACTTGGGTAAGCTTTGAAATCCAAAAAGCACTAGAGAAAGGTTACACAATTTTAAAAGTATTTGAAATATGGCATTATAGAACCACACAATTTGATGGCAAATCTGGCGGTTTGTTTGCTGATTATGTGAATAAGTTTTTAAAAATGAAACAAGAGGCTAGTGGCTGGCCTTCATGGTGTAAAACAGAGGAGGATAAAGATCGGTACATTGCTGAGTATAAACGAGTTGAAAATATCGAATTAAACAAAGAGTGTATAACTTTGAATCCTGGTTTCCGATCCGTTGCCAAGTTGTGTTTAAATTCATTTTGGGGGAAATTTGGTCAACGTGACAATTTTGTCGAGTCGCACCTAGTTTCAGAATCTGACAAAATAATAAAAATGTTTTCAAATCCATCTTTAGAAATACAAAGTTTTCAAAATTTAAGTGATGAATTAATGTTGATTAATTCTAAGTCCATTGATGAAGCTGTTTTACCAAACAAAAAAACAAACGTTGTCATTGCTGCGTTTGTCACTGCTCATGCAAGGTTGAAATTGTACTCTGTTTTAGAAGAATTGGGTGAGAGAGTACTTTATTTTGATACGGATTCAATTGTATATACATGCCATCCAGGTCAGAGTTTACTATCGATGGGTGACTATTTGGGCGATTTAACAGATGAACTAGTTTCTTATGGGGGTGGTTCATATATTAAAACCTTTGTATCTGGTGGGCCTAAAAATTACGCTTATGAGATATGTGTTGGCGGTGACGTCACCAACATTGTGACGGTTTGTAAAGTTAGAGGTATAACTCTGAATCATAATGCATCAAAAAAAGTTAATTTTGAAACGGTCAAGCGGGTAGTGCTTGATACTCCTGATAAACCTACAGTTGTAGAAATTCCTCGTAAAATTGTTCGAAAATCAGAGTGGAAGGTTGTAACACGTCGAGAGGAAAAAATCTATCAACTGGTATACACAAAAAGACGTCGTTTACAGAATTCGTACGACACTCTTCCATATGGTTTCAAAAAAGAAAATTAAAAATTTCAAGGGGTGGGGGGGGGGTGTTTTCTCATTTTTGCGAAATTCAGTCTCCTAAAATAATGATTAAAAAATGTATTGATCTCAAATAGAACGAATAGAGATTTGAATAGTAACTAATTTTTTTCTGAACGAAAAGTTGAAGTAATTATACTTTTAAATTGTTCAATTCTAGTAGATCAATTCGTCAAAAGTTTGCTTAAACACAATTTAAATAAGAAAAAAACGTGTGCGCTCTCCATAGGACCACTATATGTTTCAAATATCTATAGGTTTGTTTTGACAAAATCGTGATAAGTGTGGAAATCTTACTCTGTAAACACACAATCTCTGATTACTTTTTGTATGAGAACTGAATTCCAGACTGTTTTTAATTCAATTTTTTTTTGTAATCGGTTAACTATGTACGTTTTAATTTATGTTTTGTTAGATTCATCATTGTCATAAACCCCTCCTCTAGTATTTATCACATTATAAATATAGGTTTATTGTATTAAGTCTACTCTTTGTCAAAGTTGTAACGAATTGAATGGTTTTATTCATACTTCAAAGATTTTTATATCTTTATCTTTTTCATGTCAAAATTAAAAAACTGTGTCAATCTGAACTGTGATTCAATTTTTCAATTTTTATTCGTCTAATAACCGAATATTTATCATATTTTACATCATATTTCCATGCATTGTCATAAAAGAACGTTGCATAAATTCAACATAATTACTAACTTATTACTTTTTTTTTTTAGAAAGTTTTTTGACCAATAGAACATTTCATTTTGAGCATATATAAATATGAAAGAAAATGAATGAATATGGGCTAAGGAGAGGTTGGCGGTAGGGAGGGGGGGGGTGTTTTTTTAATTCCGATATAGCAAGGGCGGCATGCCGTTTTTACTACCTGTCGCATGTGCGTGTGCGGTTGCCAACTTTTATATGAGCGCATCTGAGTCGAAATCTCAAGACTTCATAATCTTCCTTGTAAAGGACAAAAAACACAATGAAGAGAGAGAGAGAGAGAGAGAGAGAGAGAGAGAGAGAGAGAGAGAGAGAGAGAGAGAGAGAGAGAGAGAGAGAGAGAGAGAGAGAGAGAGAGAGAGAGAGAGAGAGAGAGAGAAGAAGAGAGAGAGAGAGAGAGAGAGAGAGAGAGAGAGAGAGAGAGAGAGAGAGAGAGATGAATATTTATAAAATCACAGAAATCCGCCACTGTCGACATTGAACTTATTATTGATTTTTATTTTTAAAAAAAAAGAAAGAACAACATTAAGATTACACAAGATGATAAGGAGGAAAGAAGGGTTATTTGTAACGGTCCTTTCACCCTCATCGCTAAATTGTAATTTTTTCTGATGTAGTCAAGTCAATTTTTTTCTTGTAAATGATGGAACTTGATCGAAGTTAACATTTTGGGGAAACTCTGATTTTTCAGTTTCTTTTAAAATAGATAAATTAAAAAAAAAAAAGCAACATATTTGAAATAAGAGCGAATAACTTTGTCGTAAAGTTGAAAAAACTAAAAGGTGTTGTCTCGAATAAAAAAAGCTGAAAATTGAATTTATTGGTGCGTTTAAGGGGGTAACGTTGAAAACGAAATCTAAAAAATATACCATTTCTCATTTTGTATCAACACAGAATACTACAATCAATATGAAAACTTCGGTTCATTTTGATAGTAGAATTTTGCTGGCCCATCATCTTGAGAAATTCCAAACCACCCCCTATTCAAAACAAGTCGAAAGCCAGTGACAGAGATATGTCTACGATCTTGGAAAAAGGCTTCGCAGCTGACCGAAAAAAAAATGTCCTTTATCAGGTCATATGAAAGTTTCCATTCTGATTGAATTATTCTGTCGTATCAGACTTTTGTATCACAGACTTAGAAAATAAAACAGGCTGATAGCACACATAATTGGAAAAAAAGAAGAAAAACATATTATTTATTCAGAGACACATATAAAATATATAGACTAGCGCGAAATCTCTCTAGGTAAGTCATGAGTCAAATCACTAGTTTTTCCTCAGTAGCTATGGTATCAGGTTATTGATATAATATCGTTTCGGTTCAAATGCTAAACTCGGCAACGTTGAGATTTTTGATGCATTTCACCGTTCGGATGTATTATGTAGTGTATCGTTTCTCGTCATCATACTCCTGGGCGTTCAGGGGAAAAACCTCCCTCGCACTGCAATCCCGTACTATGTTTAGTTGAATAATCATCTTTTGGAAATATCCACGACTACAAAAGGTAAGTAAGTGTTAATGTTTAAATTTACCCCATCTTGTGGTTTCATCGCGTTTCTTAAAACCTTCAAAACGGTGCGTGGTCTCCGTTCACATGGACAAATGGTAACAGACTGTTTCAGATTCGATGTGAATTCCACGACTAAAAATGATTAGATTTTATAATCCACCAACACCTCTAATTGAAACGATAAAATAATGGGGAAATTAGGTTGAGAATAAATAGGAGGTAAAGTTGTTCTAAACTTTTAAAAGCTTAGCTTGTAAAAAAAAAAAAACAAGCAGGGAAAATTCCAACACGCAGGTGTTGGAAAAGCGTGCCACTAAAGTCTGAACAGCTTTAATGCTTTTGCTAGCAATGATAATAATTAGACAGCATTCAACATGGAGCTGATCTCGAGAAAATTGAGTCCAAAGTTGAAGAGCTAGCATTTAAACAAAAAACTTGGAATTACTTACGTTTTGATTTCATTCAACTACCGTGTTGTGTTTTTGCATTTCAACACCGGAAAAGTGGAATTTACTACGTAGGAAAGGTTCTTAATTTTTAGCGTTTAAAGTGACTTGGTTCCTTTCTTCTTTTTTTTTTGGCATAATCACGAAAAACGAAACTCTAAGAGAAACCAAACGGCAGAGTTGGTTTACACTGTTGATTATTTTAAAATCCGTTAATCCGGACTTAAGTCCGTTCCCAATTCTATAAAAGGAACCAGTGGCGGCTCGTGCAATGTGGCAACAGTGGAATCCCTCCATTTAAACCTATGTAAAACAATCGATCTTCAGGAGGTGCAATGCACCCCCAAGATATCGATACTTTTGCATAGGTTTAAATGGTAAAAAAGCATGGTTGCCAAATCGCACGAGCCGCCACTGAAAGGAACCAAGTCGGAGTTGGTTCCTTACGTGACTCGGATTAAGGTTTAACCTAATCAGCCAAAGGAACCAAGTTCTCATTTTATTTCATCATATGGACAGTGACATCAATGAGGCTCACCAGCTCACTTTTACCTGGAATTTTGACGGGAAATAGTTGTTATTACAGAAGAAGCACTTGTTGCTTCGAGATTCAGTATTGCTAGCTCTATCAATCAATAACTCAATTTTATCAAAAATGTCACTCGGTTCTTTTGTGACAAGTGCTGTCCAATTGAGCTTGTTTGGTGAGAAATTATGAAAAAAATAAATTTAGATCAGATGTATCTGTAAGGAGATGAGTCAAAGGCGTTGTTTTTTTGTATTTGTTTTTTGTTTTTTGTTTTCAAAACTTTGGAGGGCTCTAGCTCAGAAAAGAAACAATTGCAGCACATACTCATGTAGGAAAATAAAGTCTTATATATATGTATGTTGACCCCAAAAATACACTCCATAAGTTTGGCACTCAAGTTTTGAAACACCCTGTTCTTGATATTTTGCTTCCCCCCCCCGCCCCCTTCACAAAAGACAACATCTTGACCATGCACATTTTTAAAATCACAGTTTGACTGTAGAGATATTTTCTCCCCCCCCCCCCCTTAACGAAAAAGGGGGGAATGGGTCACCTATCTCTGATGTTCGTCGTGCGCGTGCACAGATTGTTCGGCTTTACGACTGCAATTTTGGCTTTCTTTATAATGCGTTTTTTGGGTTTATTAGTGGATTTTATGACTATTTGATGCCGCCAATGTAATTTTCAGACAATTTTACATCAGAATCAAAACTCTATAGCACTGTAGCAAAAGTTTGCAACAAACCCATTGAAAGCTGAAAAGAGAAAATTATTTGATAAGGCTCGATCTTTTTTACCCACATAAACTATAGACAATAGATATTTCTAAATCCCTCCACCTTTTAAACGGCTTGTTCAGGGATCAAACATGAGGTGGCGTTCTTTTTAAGTCAAAAAGTGTCATATTCGGAAAAGCCGTGATTCTAAATAATAAACAGTTTTTTTTATCTTTTTTTCCGTTTTAGGTGCTGTCAGCACTTGTTGCGATTGTCACGATGTAGATACGTAATATGCATAAATGGAACACTTGCGAATTCATGAAACAATAATCCTTTAATATACAGAACTAACCATTTCAAGTGCCCTTTACACATCAAGCATTCTAGGGGTATAGATTAGTAGGTGTGGAGGTTTAAGAGGTTTGTGGATTTTAATTCCCCCTCTCCCCATTTATTTTCTTGAAAGGTATCGAAAGTTTACAGTTAAAACTATGCCATTATTCACTATAACGCATTGTCATATTATTTCTTTTTTTTCTGTTGCCGTCGGTCGATATCATTTTTCGTGTTGGAAAAGCAAAGTTCCATATGGACCTATAGTTTCCAAAATTTGAAGAAGCTTCCAGTGAAAAATTTTGTACACGCAACGAACTTTTTAGGATAGGTAAATAAGTTATTCCAGAGTCAATTCCATAGCCGCAGCGAGGAAGCTGTCCAGGGGTGGAAGACACGTGACAGCCCCTCTCACTTTTTAGAGCAATTAATGCGAATTTTACCCCTCTGGCTCCCTGTGTTCTGGATTTTAAACACCTATTTTTCAACAAAACGCCAAAAATGTCCTCAAAAATCCCTTGATTCCATCGACGCTCATTGAGGGGCTTTCAATTTGCCGATCTCCCAGAATTTCAAATGTTTCCGATGCAAAGACCTGTTTAGTGTGACGTCATGAAAAAAATTGGTTCCAAACAAAGGCTCCGTCTCACTCGCTCTCGTGGGTTTTCCCATACGAAACACAGTCCAAATTTTCAAATACAAGTGCTAGTAAACAACACGTTCTTTACACGTTGTGTTTATCACACCATTGGGTTCCACGTCCCTTATAAAAATTTCCGATTGTTTCAAAAAATTTTCCGATTGGATATATATTCCCGCGCTTTATTTCCCATAGAAATAATCGAAATTCCATAGAGACAATCAGAATTCGTGTAGATTCAAGCGCGCTGACTACAGCAACGATAGGTCTCATGATTGAAATAAGGCGAAATCATCTATGGTTCTATTCTTACAGTTTTAACAGCCACTTTTTTCTCAGTGATAAAATATGAGCCCGCTATCACACACTTTTTGAAACATCGCGCATCGATGCACAATCACAGTTATCAGTTTCTTAAGAGCACAAAATTCTAGGATATAGGCTCATCAGCACCATCACGGCATGTGTTGTACCTCGAACAATAGCTTCGATACGGAGAGAAGTTAGAATGATTGAGTGTCATGCCGGTGATACTACCATAAGAGACCGTGAGTAAGACAAGGACAAAACGTAGAACGTCTTTCGGTATAACTGTGATTGTAAATTCGCTTGTGATCTTTTAGGAATTATGTTACAGTGAAAAGATACTTTAAGGCAAGTGGAATCTAATGGTGCAATAAAATTTGAGAAAACTGTTGGTTAACTAGCATGAATTTGCGTTCGAAAATTTGGATCTGGTAAATCCACGAGAGTGAGCGAGATAGAGCATTTGTTTGGAACTAATTCTGATCGTGACGTCATCACTAAACAGGTCTACATAGGTAGCGTTCTAGAATTCAACCATTTACTGCATCCGTGCAAAAAAGATTACATTACCCTGTGATACTGTATATCTATGTACATTGGAAAGTGCTGCTATTCATAATCTTTTCTGCATCGAGACAATAAAGGGATGAATTCTAGAACGGTACCTTAAGGATATGAATGAGCCTCTCTCTTTTCTATACCCCTCCCGCTCTTCATCAATACCTCGTCGCTTCTTATCGATGTACCCTCGTCAAACAGATGTTGACACATTTACGACCGCTTAATGCACCGTGAAGAAATCTTGTGACCGGTGGAGCCCAAAGGCGAGGGGCAAAGAGGGTTCCTGCGGGAGATGTTTCCCCCCCCTCCTGCCTTTGAATTTTGACTCATAGGTTGGCACAAATGACTTAGGTTGCTGGACCTGTATGGAATTCTCGTTTGAAGGAATTCGACTTTGACGCTTAATAACTTATTGAAATTAACAGGAATACCAAAACTTTTACAATTTTAAGAAAATAGACGCCGAGACCTCCTGGATTGCAGCAATAAATTAACGATTAATGAAACCAGTTTTAAGAAAACACGTTTTTAATTTTTCAAACCTTTCCCGCCAAGGTTTTGCCATAAGCAAGGCATTGGACTTATATATTAGATATGAAAATGAAAACAAGAAGCGCACCGTATATATACGGCACGCTTAAAAGATTTTAAATTAAAATGAGAACGAGAGTAAATTGTTTCATGAAAGAAGTATGTTAAAAATAAAACCAGGTTTCAGAAAAAACAAGTTTTGTAAAAAAAAAATATGGTCGAAAAACAAAACAAAAAACAGTTAGAACAATTTTACTTACGGGAAATAAAATTGAAAAAGTTAAAAAAAAAAATTTTTGAAAAATAAAAAAAAAGTTTCTTTTAGAAGAAACAAATGTTTAGTATAAAAGAAAAAGTTTCAAAACATTTTCTACGAGAAAAGAAAAAAGAAAAAAAAAAAAAAAAAAAAAAAAAAAGTTTAAAAAAAGTTTTAAAAAAGTTAAAAAGGAATTTTGTTTTTGTAAAAAAAAAGAAGTTTAAAAAAAAAGTTAAAAAAGTTTAAAAAAAAAAAAAAAAAAAAAAAAAAAACGGTTTTTTTACGATAAATAATTTAAAGTTTCAGTAAAGCTTGAACATGATGAAAAAGATTCACGAAGATCATAACATAAAATGGCCATTCCGGTTTGCTGATTGATAGTCGATCGAAGTAAAATACTCGGTCACATGAATTTAATGATTTGGTTGACAGCTGGTCGAAGTGAGAGTATACAGGTAATTAGTGTAAAAATACGGTAGCCGGATGGATAAAAATACTCGGCCGCAAGAGTTTAAAATGATTTGATTGACAGCTGGACGAGGTGGATGTACAGGTAATTAGTGTAAAAATACGGTAGACGGATAAAAAATACTCGGTCGCACGAGTTTCAATGATTTGATTGACAGCTGGTCGAAGTGGGAGTAGAGGTAATTAGTGTAAAAATGCCAAAAAATTCGGTTTCTTTGAAAAATACTCGGTCACACGAGTTTAAATGATTTGATTGACAGCTGGATGAGGTTAGTGTACAGGTAATTAGTGTGAAGAAAAAGGGAGAGGAAAAAGGGGAGAGGAAGAGAGAGAGAGAAAAGAGAAAAATTTTATAAAATCACAGAAATCCGCCACTGTCGACATTGAACTTATTATTGATTTTTATTTTTAAAAAAAAAGAAAGAACAACATTAAGATTACACAAGATGATAAGGAGGAAAGAAGGGTTATTTGTAACGGTCCTTTCACCCTCATCGCTAAATTGTAATTTTTTCTGATGTAGTCAAGTCAATTTTTTTCTTGTAAATGATGGAACTTGATCGAAGTTAACATTTTGGGGAAACTCTGATTTTTCAGTTTCTTTTAAAATAGATAAATTAAAAAAAAAAAAGCAACATATTTGAAATAAGAGCGAATAACTTTGTCGTAAAGTTGAAAAAACT
Organism: Trialeurodes vaporariorum; assembly: GCA_011764245.1. Lineage (NCBI taxonomy): Eukaryota > Metazoa > Arthropoda > Insecta > Hemiptera > Aleyrodidae > Trialeurodes > Trialeurodes vaporariorum. Next base: position 52,432,346 of record VMOF01000379.1, read on the forward strand.
AAAAGGTGTTGTCTCGAATAAAAAAAGCTGAAAATTGAATTTATTGGTGCGTTTAAGGGGGTAACGTTGAAAACGAAATCTAAAAAATATACCATTTCTCATTTTGTATCAACACAGAATACTACAATCAATATGAAAACTTCGGTTCATTTTGATAGTAGAATTTTGCTGGCCCATCATCTTGAGAAATTCCAAACCACCCCCTATTCAAAACAAGTCGAAAGCCAGTGACAGAGATATGTCTACGATCTTGGAAAAAGGCTTCGCAGCTGACCGAAAAAAAAATGTCCTTTATCAGGTCATATGAAAGTTTCCATTCTGATTGAATTATTCTGTCGTATCAGACTTTTGTATCACAGACTTAGAAAATAAAACAGGCTGATAGCACACATAATTGGAAAAAAAGAAGAAAAACATATTATTTATTCAGAGACACATATAAAAATATAGACTAGCGCGAAATCTCTCTAGGTAAGTCATGAGTCAAATCACTAGTTTTTCCTCAGTAGCTATGGTATCAGGTTATTGATATAATATCGTTTCGGTTCAAATGCTAAACTCGGCAACGTTGAGATTTTTGATGCATTTCACCGTTCGGATGTATTATGTAGTGTATCGTTTCTCGTCATCATACTCCTGGGCGTTCAGGGGAAAAACCTCCCTCGCACTGCAATCCCGTACTATGTTTAGTTGAATAATCATCTTTTGGAAATATCCACGACTACAAAAGGTAAGTAAGTGTTAATGTTTAAATTTACCCCATCTTGTGGTTTCATCGCGTTTCTTAAAACCTTCAAAACGGTGCGTGGTCTCCGTTCACATGGACAAATGGTAACAGACTGTTTCAGATTCGATGTGAATTCCACGACTAAAAATGATTAGATTTTATAATCCACCAACACCTCTAATTGAAACGATAAAATAATGGGGAAATTAGGTTGAGAATAAATAGGAGGTAAAGTTGTTCTAAACTTTTAAAAGCTTAGCTTGTAAAAAAAAAAAAACAAGCAGGGAAAATTCCAACACGCAGGTGTTGGAAAAGCGTGCCACTAAAGTCTGAACAGCTTTAATGCTTTTGCTAGCAATGATAATAATTAGACAGCATTCAACATGGAGCTGATCTCGAGAAAATTGAGTCCAAAGTTGAAGAGCTAGCATTTAAACAAAAAACTTGGAATTACTTACGTTTTGATTTCATTCAACTACCGTGTTGTGTTTTTGCATTTCAACACCGGAAAAGTGGAATTTACTACGTAGGAAAGGTTCTTAATTTTTAGCGTTTAAAGTGACTTGGTTCCTTTCTTCTTTTTTTTTTGGCATAATCACGAAAAACGAAACTCTAAGAGAAACCAAACGGCAGAGTTGGTTTACACTGTTGATTATTTTAAAATCCGTTAATCCGGACTTAAGTCCGTTCCCAATTCTATAAAAGGAACCAGTGGCGGCTCGTGCAATGTGGCAACAGTGGAATCCCTCCATTTAAACCTATGTAAAACAATCGATCTTCAGGAGGTGCAATGCACCCCCAAGATATCGATACTTTTGCATAGGTTTAAATGGTAAAAAAGCATGGTTGCCAAATCGCACGAGCCGCCACTGAAAGGAACCAAGTCGGAGTTGGTTCCTTACGTGACTCGGATTAAGGTTTAACCTAATCAGCCAAAGGAACCAAGTTCTCATTTTATTTCATCATATGGACAGTGACATCAATGAGGCTCACCAGCTCACTTTTACCTGGAATTTTGACGGGAAATAGTTGTTATTACAGAAGAAGCACTTGTTGCTTCGAGATTCAGTATTGCTAGCTCTATCAATCAATAACTCAATTTTATCAAAAATGTCACTCGGTTCTTTTGTGACAAGTGCTGTCCAATTGAGCTTGTTTGGTGAGAAATTATGAAAAAAATAAATTTAGATCAGATGTATCTGTAAGGAGATGAGTCAAAGGCGTTGTTTTTTTGTATTTGTTTTTTGTTTTTTGTTTTCAAAACTTTGGAGGGCTCTAGCTCAGAAAAGAAACAATTGCAGCACATACTCATGTAGGAAAATAAAGTCTTATATATATGTATGTTGACCCCAAAAATACACTCCATAAGTTTGGCACTCAAGTTTTGAAACACCCTGTTCTTGATATTTTGCTTCCCCCCCCCGCCCCCTTCACAAAAGACAACATCTTGACCATGCACATTTTTAAAATCACAGTTTGACTGTAGAGATATTTTCTCCCCCCCCCCCCCTTAACGAAAAAGGGGAGAATGGGTCACCTATCTCTGATGTTCGTCGTGCGCGTGCACAGATTGTTCGGCTTTACGACTGCAATTTTGGCTTTCTTTATAATGCGTTTTTTGGGTTTATTAGTGGATTTTATGACTTTTTGATGCCGCCAATGTAATTTTCAGACAATTTTACATCAGAATCAAAACTCTATAGCACTGTAGCAAAAGTTTGCAACAAACCCATTGAAAGCTGAAAAGAGAAAATTATTTGATAAGGCTCGATCTTTTTTACCCACATAAACTATAGACAATAGATATTTCTAAATCCCTCCACCTTTTAAACGGCTTGTTCAGGGATCAAACATGAGGTGGCGTTCTTTTGAAGTCAAAAAGTGTCATATTCGGAAAAGCCGTGATTCTAAATAATAAACAGTTTTTTTTATCTTTTTTTCCGTTTTAGGTGCTGTCAGCACTTGTTGCGATTGTCACGATGTAGATACGTAATATGCATAAATGGAACACTTGCGAATTCATGAAACAATAATCCTTTAATATACAGAACTAACCATTTCAAGTGCCCTTTACACATCAAGCATTCTAGGGGTATAGATTAGTAGGTGTGGAGGTTTAAGAGGTTTGTGGATTTTAATTCCCCCTCTCCCCATTTATTTTCTTGAAAGGTATCGAAAGTTTACAGTTAAAACTATGCCATTATTCACTATAACGCATTGTCATATTATTTCTTTTTTTTCTGTTGCCGTCGGTCGATATCATTTTTCGTGTTGGAAAAGCAAAGTTCCATATGGACCTATAGTTTCCAAAATTTGAAGAAGCTTCCAGTGAAAAATTTTGTACACGCAACGAACTTTTTAGGATAGGTAAATAAGTTATTCCAGAGTCAATTCCATAGCCGCAGCGAGGAAGCTGTCCAGGGGTGGAAGACACGTGACAGCCCCTCTCACTTTTTAGAGCAATTAATGCGAATTTTACCCCTCTGGCTCCCTGTGTTCTGGATTTTAAACACCTATTTTTCAACAAAACGCCAAAAATGTCCTCAAAAATCCCTTGATTCCATCGACGCTCATTGAGGGGCTTTCAATTTGCCGATCTCCCAGAATTTCAAATGTTTCCGATGCAAAGACCTGTTTAGTGTGACGTCATGAAAAAAATTGGTTCCAAACAAAGGCTCCGTCTCACTCGCTCTCGTGGGTTTTCCCATACGAAACACAGTCCAAATTTTCAAATACAAGTGCTAGTAAACAACACGTTCTTTACACGTTGTGTTTATCACACCATTGGGTTCCACGTCCCTTATAAAAATTTCCGATTGTTTCAAAAAATTTTCCGATTGGATATATATTCCCGCGCTTTATTTCCCATAGAAATAATCGAAATTCCATAGAGACAATCAGAATTCGTGTAGATTCAAGCGCGCTGACTACAGCAACGATAGGTCTCATGATTGAAATAAGGCGAAATCATCTATGGTTCTATTCTTACAGTTTTAACAGCCACTTTTTTCTCAGTGATAAAATATGAGCCCGCTATCACACACTTTTTGAAACATCGCGCATCGATGCACAATCACAGTTATCAGTTTCTTAAGAGCACAAAATTCTAGGATATAGGCTCATCAGCACCATCACGGCATGTGTTGTACCTCGAACAATAGCTTCGATACGGAGAGAAGTTAGAATGATTGAGTGTCATGCCGGTGATACTACCATAAGAGACCGTGAGTAAGACAAGGACAAAACGTAGAACGTCTTTCGGTATAACTGTGATTGTAAATTCGCTTGTGATCTTTTAGGAATTATGTTACAGTGAAAAGATACTTTAAGGCAAGTGGAATCTAATGGTGCAATAAAATTTGAGAAAACTGTTGGTTAACTAGCATGAATTTGCGTTCGAAAATTTGGATCTGGTAAATCCACGAGAGTGAGCGAGATAGAGCATTTGTTTGGAACTAATTCTGATCGTGACGTCATCACTAAACAGGTCTACATAGGTAGCGTTCTAGAATTCAACCATTTACTGCATCCGTGCAAAAAAGATTACATTACCCTGTGATACTGTATATCTATGTACATTGGAAAGTGCTGCTATTCATAATCTTTTCTGCATCGAGACAATAAAGGGATGAATTCTAGAACGGTACCTTAAGGATATGAATGAGCCTCTCTCTTTTCTATACCCCTCCCGCTCTTCATCAATACCTCGTCGCTTCTTATCGATGTACCCTCGTCAAACAGATGTTGACACATTTACGACCGCTTAATGCACCGTGAAGAAATCTTGTGACCGGTGGAGCCCAAAGGCGAGGGGCAAAGAGGGTTCCTGCGGGAGATGTTTCCACCCCCCTCCTGCCTTTGAATTTTGACTCATAGGTTGGCACAAATGACTTAGGTTGCTGGACCTGTATGGAATTCTCGTTTGAAGGAATTCGACTTTGACGCTTAATAACTTATTGAAATTAACAGGAATACCAAAACTTTTACAATTTTAAGAAAATAGACGCCGAGACCTCCTGGATTGCAGCAATAAATTAACGATTAATGAAACCAGTTTTAAGAAAACACGTTTTTAATTTTTCAAACCTTTCCCGCCAAGGTTTTGCCATAAGCAAGGCATTGGACTTATATATTAGATATGAAAATGAAAACAAGAAGCGCACCGTATATATACGGCACGCTTAAAAGATTTTAAATTAAAATGAGAACGAGAGTAAATTGTTTCATGAAAGAAGTATGTTAAAAATAAAACCAGGTTTCAGAAAAAACAAGTTTTGTAAAAAAAAAATATGGTCGAAAAACAAAACAAAAAACAGTTAGAACAATTTTACTTACGGGAAATAAAATTTGAAAAAGTTAAAAAAAAAATTTGTGAAAAATAAAAAAAAAGTTTCTTTTAGAAGAAACAAATGTTTAGTATAAAAGAAAAAGTTTCAAAACATTTTCTACGAGAAAAGAAAAAAGAAAAAGAAAAAAAAAAAAAAAAAAAAGTTTAAAAAAAGTTTTAAAAAAGTTAAAAAGGAATTTTGTTTTTGTAAAAAAAAAAGAAGTTTAAAAAAAAAGTTAAAAAAGTTAAAAAAAAAAAAAAAAAAAAAAAAAAAAACGGTTTTTTTACGATAAATAATTTAAAGTTTCAGTAAAGCTTGAACATGATGAAAAAGATTCACGAAGATCATAACATAAAATGGCCATTCCGGTTTGCTGATTGATAGTCGATCGAAGTAAAATACTCGGTCACATGAATTTAATGATTTGGTTGACAGCTGGTCGAAGTGAGAGTATACAGGTAATTAGTGTAAAAATACGGTAGCCGGATGGATAAAAATACTCGGCCGCAAGAGTTTAAAATGATTTGATTGACAGCTGGACGAGGTGGATGTACAGGTAATTAGTGTAAAAATACGGTAGACGGATAAAAAATACTCGGTCGCACGAGTTTCAATGATTTGATTGACAGCTGGTCGAAGTGGGAGTAGAGGTAATTAGTGTAAAAATGCCAAAAAATTCGGTTTCTTTGAAAAATACTCGGTCACACGAGTTTAAATGATTTGATTGACAGCTGGATGAGGTTAGTGTACAGGTAATTAGTGTGAAAATGCAAAAAAAAATCGGTTTCTTTGAAAAATACTCGGTCACACGAGTTTAAATGATTTGATTGACAGCTGGATGAGGTTAGCGTACAAGCAAAAAGTGTAAAAAACGCCGAAAAATGTCGGTCTCTTTGAAAAAAATTCCCATGGGTGTACCTGGCGTACCTCGAGCGCCTCTATTGCTACTAATGACTTTTACGGAAAAACCTTTCTGATAAATTGTTTTACGTATTTATGTTTTCAGACTAATGGAATTTCATTCATGGAACAATAGATCGTAAAACTCATTTGATCACACTCATTCATGATTTTGTGATTACCGGATTAGAGAGAGACTAAATTTCATCTTGAAGAAAGATGGAAAAGCTCGGGCAGTGGCGTAGCGTGCAATTTGGCAACGTCGTATTTTTTCTATTTAAACTCATGTGAAAGGTCGAATTTGAGGGTGTTCACCGAACACCCAATAGTTCGATGTTTTCAATACGTTTAAATGCAAAAAGTTCAACGTTGCCAAATTGCAGGCTACGCCACTGAGCTCGGGAAGTGTTGGTGGCAGCGAGCTACAGCCACATTGATTTTACTCTCAAAATCACACTAAAATGACTCGAGAAATTAAATACTACTAAAATGTACCTACATACAATTTTTACTATGAGAGTGAGATACAGTGAGATAGAGTACATGTGGAACAAGTGAGATAGTCCAAAAAAAAAAAAAAAAAAAAAAAAAAAAAAAAAAAAAAAAAAAAAATGGAAAAAAAGATGACAGTCGACTATGGATAATTTCGGGGAATGACATACCTTGACTAGTTTGTTTCGAGCCAAATCAGATATAGATTTTCGAGAGGTTTTCCCTGATCGCGTTCTCGGGAGCCCAGAAACTGCCGCCGAGAGATGGAACGCTGCAATTGGTCCGATCAGTTCTCGCACAAGTTTTATCAGTTCGCCTGATATTTCCGCCTCTGTCTTCTGACACCCTGAAGGAACAGTAGATTCATTTTATTATTTGTTGTTCACAAGTTAATAAAGTGAAAAAAGACACAATTCCATAAATATAGTGCTATAAGCTGTCCCAAGAATGATTGGACTTGTTGACTGTAGGTTTGAATGAAAACATCAGCTTTTCACTGCTCCTAATCAATCAGCGGGCCGATCATTTACTTCATCGTGAAACCGATCGTTAAGACTGCGAATGAATGATTCTATTGGTCTAATATTGTAAAACTTAGCCGCTGCTATGGTAACCATCGTTATAGAGTCCGTTTTTTAAAGGTAACTCATGAATAGGCTTATTAGGTTTTATAAAACGAGACTCTTAACGATGGTTACCATAGCAACAGCCAAATTTTACAATTTTCGACCAATAGCATCACTCGTAAACAGTTTTAACGATCGGTTTAACGATAAAGTAAATGATCGGCCCGCAGGTTGCTCTATATCTGAGGTTTGAAGCTAATGTTTTCATGAAAGTCATAGAACTGCCAAATCTAATCTTTTCTGGGTAATACTCTCAGAATCGGGCTCAATGGCGGAAGGATGCAGTGCAGATATCATGGGAGATTCCTATCTAAAATTGAGATATATCTTTGTGTTAGAATGAGAAAGCAAAAACAAACAAAAAATACTACGGTAGCGCTGAGGAAATCTTTGGTGTAGAAAAATGTACCAAAGATTTGTTTGGCTGACCGAAGGGCTTTCACAGAGTCATTTTTCTAACAAAGATTTTATCAGCGCTATCGCTATACCGGAGCGTTTAATCTGGTTTTCCTTTGTTGGCGTATGTGGACCCTCAGAAGATGCACTTGGGGTAGGAAATGAGGGGTTATCCCCCCCCCCCCCCTCCTAAGGATTTCAGGCCTATAATTGGCACAAAGTAACCTGCCGCGCCGGGTTACTACAAGCCGGAAACACAGAGATTAATGTCTCAATTTAGATAGGAATGTCACATGATACCTGCGTCTCTATGCCATTAAACCCGATTCTGAGAGTGAATTTCGTAATTTTTTAGGTTACTCATCGTCATATTCACAGATTTTATGCACGAATTAACTCTTCAATCCCGTGTGGCAAAAGTTTGCAAGAGCCCATTCTAGCGCACAACAGCCCCCTAGCAAAACAAACAAAAAATGATCCATAACTTAAAACATTTTTCTTCGAAGGTTAGCAAAACAGTGACCTTGCCCTTCCCCCTCCTTTTCTCTGAATACGTCGGCATGAAATTGTGTAAACTTCCTTTTTCAAAGGCTTTTACTAAATCAAGGAGTGGGTTTTTTAGCTTTTCAATGCTCCTCCGTCGAGTTTCCATCAGCAGCGAATATAGGAATTTGTCTGTCTCTCTCTCTCTCTCTCCTTGCTTTTGAACAAGTGAGTTTAGAAAGGACGGAGATAGGAACTAAAGTCACGTGATGCCTCCTTCCCCCCTCTGCTATCCTTTTCTAACACATGCGTTCAAATGGGTGTAGAGAGAGAGAAAACTGAATTCAGGTACCCGCCTGTGTCTCTATACCTACCCTCTGCCCTCCTACATATGTTTGTAGTAGACTTATTGGAGGGGTGCGGGTAAATTTTGGCAACCCTCCGCTCCATGCTCCTTCATTTGACGTGGCATACCACACGCAACACACGTCACGTAACAAATCATCCTTCTCATCCTCCCCCTCTTTTTTTTTTCACTTTCCCGTGTTTGCATAAACAATGAAGGGCTGCATGGACGAAGAAAATAAATATGTAGAAAGTGAAAAGAGTGAAAAGCTGTTTCCAATGTTATCAAACCGCAGTTGAACTCTTAAGTTCATCAGATCTGACTGAATTGGATACAGGAATCTCTCTGTCTCTCTCTCTCTCTCTCTCTCTCTCTCTCTCTCTCTCTCTCTCTCTCTCTCTCTCTCTCTCCTCCCATTTGAATCCATGTGTTAGAAAATGACGAGGATAGGGTCTTAAGTCACGTGGTGGCCCTCTCTGCTATCCTGATCTGACACATTTGTTCAAACGGCCGGAGAGCCAGAAAGACAAACTCCTGCATCCGCCTATTCTGGTTAAGGGTGATTTCACTATTGTAGGCATTATTGGATGAAAACTTTCTTTTGAATAATTATGAATAATAGGGGGGAAAAAAAGAAAATGATAGTCCATGATGAGCTGAGAACCACAGTGCCTTTAAAATGACCGCAGCGTGGACCGATAATAGCTTTATAACCCGGCAGAGGGCTCTCAAATTGTCCCCTCTGCTCTTCCGAAGGATATCCAGTCATATTTTAAATGGAAAATGAGACGCACGAGCAGACTTGTCCATCTCGCGGACTTGTCGTCGCCAACAAGGCCAGGGCTCTCAAAACGCCCCTTCTGCTCTTCCGGGGCGTTGCCGATATAATTTTAAATGGGAATACATACTTACGAGTAGACCTGTCGTTTTGGTGGACTTTTAAACGCTGACAAGCCACAGGGCTCTCGAAACGCCCCCTCTGCTCTTCCAGGGCGTTGCCAATGTTATTTTAAATAGGAAAACAGAGTTACGAGCAGACCTGTATTTCTCCAGGGCTTTTAATTGCTGACAAAGCGCAAGGCTCTCAAAACGTCCCGCCTGCTCTTCCGGGGCACCGCCAATGTATTTTCAAATGGGAAAACAGACTTACGAGCAGACCTGTCGTTTTGGTGGGCTTTTAATCGCTATCAAGGTAAGGGCTCTTAAAACGACCCCTCTGCTCTTCCGGAGCACCGCCAATGTATATTTAAATGGGAAAACAGACTTAATAGCAGACCTGTCGTTTTAGTGGGCTTTTAATAGCTGACAAGGCACAGGGCTCTCAAAACGTCCAGTCTGCTCTTCCGGAGCACCGCCAATGTATATTTAAATGGGAAAACAGACTTAATAGCAGACCTGTCGTTTTAGTGGGCTTTTAATAGCTGACAAGGCACAGGGCTCTCAAAACGTCCAGTCTGCTCTTCCGGAGCACCACCAATGTACTTTTAAATGGGAAAACAGACTCAAGAGCAGACCTGTCGTTTTGGTGGGCTTTTAATCGCTGTCAAGGCTGGGGGCTCTTAAAACGACCCCTCTGCTCTTCCGGAGCACCGCCAATGTATATTTAAATGGGAAAACAGACTTAATAGCAGACCTGTCGTTTTAGTGGGCTTTTAATAGCTGACACGGCACAGGGCTCTCAAAACGTCCCGTCTGCTCTTTTGGGGCACCGCCAATGTATTTTTAAATGGGAAAACAGACTTACGAGCAGACCTGTCGTTTTGGTGGGCTTTTAATCGTTATCAAGGCTAAGGGCTCTTTAAACGACCCCTCTGCTCTTTCAAAGTATCGCCAATGTTATTTCAAATGGGGAAACATACTTACGAGCAAATCGGTTCATCTCTGAAGCTTTCTAACGCCAACAGAGCAGAGGGCTCTCAAAAGGTCCCCTCTGCTCTCCCGGGGCATCGCCAATGACATTTCAAATAAGAAATTAGACTTACGAGCAGACCTGTTCATCTCGCGGACTTTAAATCGCCAACGTGGCATGGTGCATGGCGCTAAAAACATATCAGCCGCTCTTCCGGGGCCCTTGATCTAACAGGACGGCAAAACTGAAAAGGAAGGGGAGGAAAAAGTATGGAAAAAAATGAGGAGAGAAACTGAGAAATCCGAAAATATTCCGATTCCGAGTGAGGATGGTTGCTGCACAGTGCACAATATTGTTGCGAATTTGCGTCTCAGTTGCTCAAAGTTGTCACCCCTAAGGTAATAGACCCCCTGCTTTGAAAATGTGTGTCTCGAGCTCTAATGGGGGCTCTTGCAAACTTTTGCTACAGGGAATTGAAAAGTTAAACCTGAAGATAAAATTGAAGATAAAAACCTGTAAAAATGACGATGAGTGCACTAAAAAATCACAAAATTCACTCTCAAAATTGGGTTTAATGGCGGAGAGACGCAGATATCATGCGGGAGATTCCTATCTAAATTGCGACGTATCTCTGTGTTTCCGTAGCGAAAGACACAAATTAGACAAGAATATCCCATGTTACCTGCGTTATGAACCACCACAACGATCTTGTCGTTGAAGCAGTTATGTGAGTTTATTACTAAACTTTAGACTTTCTTACTGTGCTTTTCCTGATTTTCGCTGGTTTTCACATCAAATTAGATTATTCATTTTTCTCTCAGCAAAAGTTTGCAGTAGCCGCATTGTGCATTCTTGACTGTCAACAGTTTTGTGTTTGCTGGTACACTTCTGAAACAAGTTCTCACAAAATTTTGCAAACGAACAATTTGACAACCTCTGCAGGAGGTAAAACACGACCCAGAAGATGAATGGAGAAGAAAAGGAAAGTGAAAGAGATACAGAGAGATAGAGTGTGAGAGAGAGAGAGAGAGAGGGAGAGAGAGAGAGTGAGAGAGAGATAGAGTGAGAGATAGAGTGTGAGAGAGAGATAGAGAGAGAGAGATAGAGAGAGAGAGAGATAGAGTGTGAGAGAGAGAGAGAGAGAGAGAGAGAGAGAGAGAGAGAGCGAGAGAGAGAGAAAAGACCCTTACCATTTTTCATGATGAAGAGGCACAGTGGGATTTCGCCTTTGGTAGGTTCAGGAACTCCGACGACGGCAGCGTCTCCAACGTCCGGATGTGATAAAATAACGTCCTCGAGTGCCGACGTCGAGAGTCTGTGCCCGGCTACGTTTATTACGTCATCGTCCCTTGCAGTGACATATATATAACCGTTCTCGTCGCAGAATCCCGCGTCCATTGTGTCGTAGTAACCCTGCGCGTCAACAACACCAAGACAATAGACATCAGAGTCATAACATTGCAATAATAATCGAGACACTGTTGACTGATTCATTAAAAAAAAAAAAAAAAAAAAAAAAACAAATAGTACTTTCGCCGAAATCTATTTACTTCAATCGATACTATGAGTCTGCATTATGAATTTGTCTGTTACAAACTTATGCTACAGCATTATGGAGGGCTGATTCCGGTGGGACATGATTTGAAAACAACGTTGAGAGCATCAGCAAGTTCTAAAATCCCCTCACAAACTCAATAACTGCGACTCACAAAATTTCAAGATGGCCGGCGGGTGCCGCACTATGGTCCGAATGGCTATTCTAGCTTGTATAAACTCATAACTTATGATTGGAAAATGCCACAGGAATGAAACTTTGATAATACCTTCTCAATAGTTAGATTTTACATTTTCACTTGATAAAAATACTTTTTGATGCTCCTTGGGCCCCGGTTGGCGCCTCAAACACCCTCAATCCAAAGTTTACAATCAACAACCCCCATCTTGTGATAGACTAATCCAACGCTTGTAAAAAATTAGGAATTTTAACGCAAACCAGAGCTCTTTATGTGAATTCGCACTGAAGTTATGACTTCTTACTTCCAATGAAGTCACATAAAGAGCTCTGATTTGCGTTAAAATTCCTCATTTTTTACAAGCGTTGGATTGGTGTATCGAAAAATGGGGGTTTTCCAATTATAAGTTATGAGCTTATACAAGCTATATAGTAGCCATCTTGACCATAGTGCGGCGCAGCATGGCGGTCAATGGAGTGTGGGTCACGATAGGAAAGTCCTATCTAACTGCAGCTTTCTCTTTGATGAAACACGTTTCTCAGCATAGAAATCTGTAATGAGTCTGTTGCACACTTTGGCTACAGCGTTTTAAAGTATCAATTCCTCCGTAAAAAAGCCGAGAAGATAACAATGGCAGCATCAGAAAACACTAAAATTCAGTAATAAACTCACAAATTGCGAAAAACACTAGACACTATTCACCCCTGTATCTTTCCACCACGTGCACGATATTTCGCGAAATTAGCGCGACACATTCAAATAATCACGGCCGACTGTCATCGCAGCTGACTTTAAAAACAAATAAACAGTAAACACTGGACGGCGTCTGCTCGAATTCTTACGTTTCAATACCCTCAATTCCTCACAAGAGGTTGTGAAAGGTACGGAGGCCGATATTTACCTATGTCGAAAACTTATCAAAATGAAACAATAACACTCTGGGGTTCCAAAGATGATGATTGAAGTTGGAATCATACTTGGAACTCCTGTGCGTTATTGTTTCGTTTTGATAAGTTTTCGACACAAATATCGGTCTCCGTACCTTTCACAACCTTTTGTGAGGAATTGAGGACATTGAAACGTAAGAATTCGAGCAGATGCCGTCAGTGTTTACTGTTTATTTGTTTATGAAGTCAGCTGTGATAACAGTCGGCCGTGATTATTTGAATGTGCCGCGCTAATTTCGCGAAATATAGTGCACGTGGTGGAAAGATACAGGGGTGAATAGTGTCTAGTGTTTTTCGCACTTTGTGAGTTTAATACTGAATTTTAGTGTTTTCTGATGCTGCCATTGTTATTTTCTCGGCTTTTTACGTAGGAATGGATACTTTAAAACGCTGTAGCCGAAGTGTGCAACAGACCAGTGGCGTCGCGTGCCATCTGGCAACAATGCAACTGCTCCATTTAAACTCATTGAATAAATCGAATTTTCCTTGTGCACTGTGAACCCCCTGAATTCGATATTTTACATGAGTTTAAATGGATAGAATACATTGTTGCCAAATTGCACGCGACGCCACTGCAACAGACCCATTAGATAGGACTCCTCCATTTCGATCGTCTCATTCAACCGCCATCTTCCCAGGTAAAAATATTCCATGACCAATTTTCAGTGGAAACTACATCATGTTCCATGGAAAGTATCTCAATTTTTACGAAAACAACGTCGATTCCTATGGAGAAATACGTGGTTTCCTTGGAAAAATGTATTGTTTCCACGGAAATCTATTTCCATGGAAGATTGGTCATGGAACATTTTTATCATGGTTGCAATTTTGTGAAAATTTTTAATTAAAACTGCGAGTGGATTTTTGAACTTTCTAATTCTCTCAACGTTATTTTCAAGTGATTTTACATACAAGCACCAACCTTCGATAATGTTGAAGAAAAAGTTTGCAACAGACCAATTAAATTAATAAGAATAGAACCGTTGCAATTTTTTTTTTTTTTTTTTTTTTTTAACAGAATTTTACTGCGTAAGACTATTCTGTACATAGAATTTTAATTAATGTTGTTATAAAATGTCAATAAATAATTATAAATAACAGTCTTTGTTTTAACCATTAAATGATTGGTACACCTCTTGGTCAATGGGGCAGTTGCAAGGGTCTGAAATAATGCGTGTTTTTTTACAAAGAAAATGAAAGTACTTGATAAGCTGAGAACAAAGATGCCTTTGGTTTCTAATAAAGTCCCATTGCTTTGGAGATGAGATTTTGGCCGAAAATACATTGTTTTAAAAGGGAATTCCGCGTAGTGACGTCACTATCGCACACGATTTTTTGCAACTTTACACGCGAGTATCTCCAAAACCGGGACACTTAAGAAAAAACCAAAGGTACCATTGTTCTCAGCTCAACAAGGACTATCATTTTCTTCGTAAAAACACAAAATGTCAGACTCTTGCAACTGCCCCATTTATACTTGTGCCGTTGTAGTCGCCAGACTTAAGATGATTCCAGGGTCGATTAGTTCCAACTGTGAACACCACGTCACGCTGCTCCAAAAGTCAACAGTTTTGTTCTAAATTTGACGAGATCACGCTAAAAACACAAATTTGAGGAACGTCAGCACCTGCGAGCATACTTCAGGAAGATACCCTGAAAGTTTCAGGCTGAAAACACTCAAAAATAAAGCTGGAAATTATGAAATACGAAACTTCCCGTAAACCGCAATGGGTGCGAGTGAGGCAAATAGACTTATCATCACACGCGCTCACTCTCATTCACTAAGCTTATGGCGAAACGAATTTCATAATTTACGGCTTTAATTTTATACCAACCTGGCTCATTTTGGGCTCAAAAAATCCATAAAAAAAATTTGCAGGTGCTGACGTTATTGGGTTTTGCGTTTTATCTATGGTTTCAGTTTAAAACGCCAAAAACACGAGTTTTCCAAAAAGCGACTAGTGGCGCTATCCATCGGATTGAAATCTGGAAAAGTTTCGCCTGGAATCACCTTAAGAAACAACACGGAAACGAAAAGTATTGAGTGTTGACATGCAACACCGGCATAACCGGCCCACGTTATTTCTTAGTTTTACAGTCGGATGCAGAACGATAGTCAAACGACACCTATTAATGGAGGTAAGCCACCAGTAATACTTATTTTAAGCATTGCTGGTGGCCTATCTAAGCCAAAAACTATAATGAGCCGTCTGACATCAAAGGCGGATCCAGCAATCTGGCAACAGTGTATTCATCCCATTTGATAACATGGCAAATAATCGATTAGTCACGAGGCCATGGCCCCTTCAAGAGTCGATTGTTTACCATACATTCAAATGGAAATAATGCCCAGTCACCAGATTACTGGATCCGCCTATGTCTGACATTCTTTTTGCCTCCGATTGTTCAATGTGTGATCATAATATATTAATATAATGGAGCTGTTGCAAACTTTTGCTACAGGCTTATTAATAGTTGATTATGGGGTAATACCCTGTAAAAATAACGATTAGCGCACTAAAAAATCACGAAATCCACTCCTAAACTCACAAAATGCTTTTAAATGCGAGACCGTAATGGCGGTCGCGGGCCGCGGTTTTCTTATGGCAATTGTATGCTTCTTCTTCTTCTTGTGTGGTGTTGCGAGACTACCTCCTGTAGATGGCGCTGATTGAAGATAGGGAAACCCAATGCAAACCGCGGCCCGCGACCGCCATTACGGTCTCGCGTTTAAAAGCATTTTGTGAGTTTAGGAGTGGATTTCGTGATTTTTTATTGCGCTAATCGTTATTTTTACAGGGTATTACCCTATATTCAACTGTTAATAAGCCTGTAGCAAAAGTTTGCAACAGCTCCATTAAGTTAATCGTACCATCACTGCTGTCGTAAAATGAAAACTCACCGGATATTTGGAAAAATATACTTGAATGAAGCGTTCAGGGGCTTTGTAAAGTGTGGACATGACGCCTGGTGGCAATGGTAATTTGATTGCAATTCTGCCTAACTCGTGAGCTTCACATTCACTACCGTCATTCCGTAGTATTTTCACTAGAACAATAGTAAAAGAGACGTCTTTATGAATGAACACAGTAAAATGAACGATCCTTGCTATAAATTGAGATAAAGCAAGTTTGAGGTATGGGGGCTTTTTGGAATTTTTTTGAATCGGCCCTTTGTGACCACCCTGTTCACATTTTTTCAAAAATCATTACAGACTCTGAAAGAACACATCGATACCTTTCGATTAATGTGCTACATGTTACCTTTTAGTATAAAAATAAAGTGTTATTCGCCAAATCAAAATGTTGGGGCTTCAATTGCAGAATTGGAGCGATTCAATGGTTTGAGCCAATTAAGCCCCAAGATTTTGATTTGGCCAATAACACTTTATTTTCTTACTGAAAGGTAACAAATGGCACATTAATCAAATGGATCGATTGATGTGTTCTTGCAGAATCTGTAATGATTTTTTAAAAATTGTGAACAGGGTGGTCACAAAGGCCGATTAAAAAAAAATTCAAAAAAGCCCCTTTAACTAAAAAAATTTGGAGTTTTTGGAAAAAAAATTGTGGAGCAAAATTGTCGCCAGTTGCCTCTTATTTACAGATATGAACTTTTTTTGATACCTGTAGTAGAAACTGTTTCGAGAGAACTTGAAAAATGTGTTTGAGCCCCCCCCCCAAACTACCCAAGGGGCAATCGGGGGCTTTTGAAAATATCGAAAACGGAAAATTTGGGGTCAATTCCCTACATGACTTTCGTGTTTCAAATCATTTGGTTCAGTAGTTTTCGAGAAAAATGCCCTATCCGGGTGGTCTGGTACACCCTGTATGTATAGTGTATACGACGCGGATTTGCTTAGTGTTGATTAGGAAACAAGATTCAAACACGTGTACGTGGCTTTACGTCATGTGGGATTTAAAAGTCATTAAACGGGACTTATAAAGAAGAGGAAGTGACGTGTGTAGGACATTGTAGGTACGGTGAGACGTAAAATATTGACAGATCAAAGGTCTCTAAACCGGACTCCGACTGATCGATTCAAATGATTGGGGCTTCAGAGCGGATGCAAATTTCCGCGTTGAGGAAGCGCGAAAAATGCATATGAAAAAAATAATGAACAATAACAAAAGGATATGAATTGAGATCAGTGTTCAGAAACAAGACGCTGAAATTAATTGAGGTAGGCTTGATACTAGAAATTAACATTGCATACAAATGTCTAGTTTTAGGGAAGAGCAAACCCGATGTTTCTTGAACTCCCGGGGCGTGTTCGTGGGGTATTCCCTACAGCTTATTTATTTTCGATTCTTTATGGAAAGTATAGTGATGTTTTTCTATGAGAGAAAATTCTGTGCATGTATTTCAGTGATTTTTTTTTTTTTTTCACGGTCATCTGGACTCATCTGGAGCATCTTTGAGAATCACATCTAACCCGCTTAAATTCAGTTAGTGGCGTAGCGTGCAATTTGGCAACGTTGTATTGTATCCATTTAAACTCATGTAAAAAGTAGAATGCAAAGGTGTTCACCGAACACCCAATAGTTCGATCTTTTTCATGGGTTTGAATGAAGGAATTGCAATGTTGCCAAATTGCACACTACGCCACTGAATTCTGTGGGTAGTTAAATATTCCTACTTCGCGGTGTTCATTTTGCCTATACCGGTAATTGCAGGCACTCTATGAAAGATGCTTTAATAAATTTTGACAATAAGGAGTAACTTTTAATGTCAATCATGTTTTTGTTGAACTTGCTAGAAGAGACAGTTTTCACAGACGCATTGGTCATTCGTAGGGTATCTTTAAACGTTTTAATGATGCCACTTCTGTGATAAATATCTGCGTTGGAGACACATTTTGCAACCGTAAACCTACCTTTACTTGCTTTTTGAAAGTTTATGACTGAAAAATTGAGGAGAAATTTACTTTTTGATTTTGAGCCACTTTTTGACGATCTCAAACCGTAGTGCGTCACTGGTTCGTTTTTTGTGTCGTTTGGCTTACAGTTCAACTACAGAAGTAAACTATGTAATCTTTTTGTCAACCGGTAGCGATGAAATAATCAGTGAATGGGGCTATTGCACACTATTGCTAAAAGCTATTTAATAGTCAATTCCGTTGTAAAAACCTCCAAAAATAACGATGGCAGCACTAAAAACTTCCGAAATCCACTCCTAAACTCGATAAACGCTTTTATTTGCGCGGGTGTAATGGTGGCTGAGGGTAGTAATAATGGGAGATTCCCATCTAAGAATACTTTAACTCCATCAATAAGATACGAATTTCATTTGACACCGGTGTCACTAGATGTTGCGGTACCATTCATCGGATGTGGATCATCTCTCTGATGACTAATTACTCAGTGAATCATCCTTGTCAGCATAGGAAGAGTGATGAAACTAAGATAGGAATCTCTCATTGTTACTTCCCTCGGCCACCATTACGCCCTCGCAAATAAAAGCGTTTATCGAGTTTAAGAGTTGATTTCGGAAGTTTTTGGAGCTGCCATTGTTATTTTCTGAGGTTTTTACACTAGATACAACTGTTAAATCGCTTATAGCAAAGGGTGCAACAGCCCCATTAAAAAACATATATTTTTTAGATCCGCAAAACGGCAGCTGGCAACGTTGTTTTTGTTTCCCTTCGACCGTGACTGGTTTGTTTGGAACTTTTTTTTATTTTTTACTATTATAATAAGCGAACCTCTGAATGTCATAACAAAGTTTTAAGAAGCTCACGGTGGAGGAGTGTCTTTTATAAACTCCGACTTATGCATTTTTACGAAACAAAGATGGAAAAGGTGGGTTGAGACATTCGCTAAAAAAACTAGGCTTTCAGGCGTTGGACTTATCGAAGGAGGGAGTGCGCAGTGAAAATAAAAGAAACATTGAAAATAAGCTACATGAAACAAGATGCGATGAGGATTGACGCAGATTCAAGATTCAACTTGCCCAGTAGAAAACAGTGGTGCCAGATGTACGAAAAAACACAATAAATGAAAATAAATAAATAAATGTTTTGAATAAATGTAAAAGACACGGCTTACAATCTGAAATGCGGCATCAATAGACGGTTGAAGTCAACGAGTTATAGCGATAGAGAGGGTTTTTGGGACGTGAGATTGAAACTTCACGGAGGCAGCCATGGTCAAAATTTTTTATGGACATTTTACACTGGATCGGTTTGTTTTCCTCACTTTTCTTAACTTTTAAATTTTTAAAAAAAAATTGTGACAAATACATTTGAGATTGGTTATAAAAAAAAAAAAAAAAAAAAAAAAAAACAAAAAAAAAAAAAAAAAAACTTATACTGTTTTGGAGTGGCTACCTAGACAAAGAAATTGATACGCTTGACGCTTGTTTCTTCTGGAAGGATTTGCACCAAAGAGTAAACAAGAGTCGCAATTGAATGGAAGGCCTACGTGGTCAACGTAGATAAGGGATCGGAACGCGGGCTGGCCTATAATTGGCTGCAACGCGTGGAGCTAAAATGTCTTAGGGTATAGGGAAATTAACACGGGGTTTTCGTTCCGGGACGTTTATCTCGAAACCTGTGCAAAATCGGCTCTACGCAATTTATGCGAGTCGATTTAGCAGAATTTTCCGAACAAATTGATAGGTCATAAGTGCCACTTTATTGCAAATTCGAAAAGACTGTTTCAGTTGAAAAGTACTCACAATAGTGAGTTACTCAAACACACGCCAAGCATGTAATCACACGTGTTCCGATCCCTTATCTACGTTGACCACGCAGGCCTTCCATTCAATTGCGACTCTTGTTTACTCTTTGATTTGCACGATAAAGGAAGTGATACATGACGGAAGCAAAACAGAGAAAATCGGTTGTTTGAACTGAAAATTCGGTTTTGATCCCCGAAGTTTTCAGTGGAAGAAACCAAAGTGTTCGGTTTTATGTGCCGTATATTTCGGTAGCTTAACTCAAATTCCGCCCTTATTGAAGTCTTCGGTACCACTAATGAAGCATTTGGTTCTCGGGACCGAACCTTTTGGTCCCTGAAAACTTTGGTGATCAAATTTTACCGATGTATTTTTCTAAATGTGAACCTAAATTTTTTCACCTGGAGAGTCGTATCGGAAATCTGTGTCCAGATGGCCACTCTAAAACCCTTTCACTTTCGTTTAAAACCAATTTCCACTGGATTAATTCAAATTTTTGACATAAGGGTAAAAAAAGTGAGGCAAATAAACCAAATTCAGATCGCCCATGCTGTCACACTTTGAGATGTGACTTTTATGGCTTTTTTATGGCTTTTTTATGTTTTTTTTATGTTTTTTTTATGGCTCCCTCTATCACTACAGCTTCATTGGTAACAGTATGAAGTCAAAGGTTAGCCATTAATCATAACAGACCAGTGCACTCATCGGTCGTGCAATCAGCTGTGAAAAAACTCGCGTAGCGTTCCAAAGTATCTGAATCGCTCTCTCTCTCTCGTGACCCTCGTGCGCAGCCATCTCTTTCTAACGCCATGAATAGTATGCAAGACATTGTTAAACGACATTTTACAATGGGGCTGTTGCACACTTTTGCTGTAAGCGATTTAACAGTCGATTCTGGTGTAAAACCCTCGAAAAATAACAATGGCAGCACTAAAAACTTCCGAAATCCACTCTTAAATTCAATAAACGCTTTTATTTGCGAGCTCGTAATGGTGGCCGGGGGTAGAGTCCCTATATACTATGAGAGTTGCGACAAGACTCTCAAAATGATGAAGAAGAAGCGGATCAATGGAGCCCTCAAGAGGCAAATTGCAAATGGCGGATGGCCATTTGCCTCTGCGCTGTTGCCACTATTTCGCTATCTCTTATAGGTTAGATTCAGATTCTCGACAATAACGGTTGTTATTGAAAGAGATAATGTTCTCCAGAATAAAATTCAAGCAGAGGAAAAATTAATAATAATTACTGCGGTCACTGTTTCTTCAAATGTGTAATGAAAGCGAGTTCGCGAATAGTAAACAAACCCTCCGCCATTTGCATTTTGCCTCTCGGTGCTTTCTTGACAGCCTAAATCTGAGAGCAAATCAGAAATGGATTCAGCAATGGCGCAACTCTCATAGTATATAGGGACTCTAGCCGGGGGCAGTAACAATGGGAGATTTCTATCTTAATTTCTTCACTCTTTCTATGCTGTCAAGGATGATTCACAGAGTAATTAGTCATCAGAGTGATGATCCACATCCGATGAATGGTACCGCAACACGTAGTGACACCGGTGTCAAATAAAAGTATTCTCTTATTGGTCACTTCTTGATAGAGTTACAGTATTGTTAGATGGGAATCTCCCATTGTTACTATACCCTCAGCCACCATTACGCCCGCGCAAATAAAAGCGTTTATCGAGTTTCGGAGTGGATTTTTAGAAGTTTTTAGTGCTGCCATCGTTATTTTTGGAGGTTTTTACACCAGAATCGACTGTCAAAGCGCTTATGGCAAAAATGTGCAACATGCAGCCTCATTAAAATAGCATTAAATCGCAATTTCAATGACCGTAGAAAATAATCTATGCCAAAAATGTCCACAAAAAATGTCTTTGAAGACAATTTTTGCGATGAGACTGATTGTGAGATAGCAGTACATGGGGGTTACGTGAGAGTGAGAGTGAGAAACATAGTTTGGTACGCTCATCAACTACACTCTATTCTTTTTAAATTTGAAACCGACCTCTGATTGGTCAATCTTGAACTTCCCGCTTTTCACTAAAACAAGTCATTGCATCAAGCGAGTTAGCGCGTTGGGCTTGTTGCTTCCGATAAAGTAATTGATGACCGCAAACTCTTTTTACTTCAACAATTAATTGCTTTTAATTTCTCAATTGAATCCGTCTCCGCAAGAAGGGCCCACATAAAACAACAGGTGCGCTCTTCAGATAGAAACCTTCATTGGCTCACAATGCACAATTCACGGAAAGAGCACACCCATTGTTTTATGAGCTTTTTTTTCCGGAGACGGCTTCAATTGCACTGAAAAGGCACAAGTTGATTGCTCGAAGAGTTAGATATATGAGGTCATTTGCTTGCAAGTGAATTAATACACAGAGGATCGTACAGATAAACTTTCAATAAATCCTTCGTACATTCCAGGGTTGCCAAATTTGATGAAAAATATATGCAAATTTCCCATAAGAGTTAAAGTAAAATGTGTATATTCTATTGCCGAATCTGGAAACAGTGGTAGATACTAAGACCTTCAAAAGAAAATACCCTGGTCGAAATTTTTACTCTATTTAGTTTTATTGGCAATCTTGAAGCAATTTTGCGGTTTTTAAGTGTTGAGGACTATTCAATTGATTTACGCACCTGTTTAAGGACTAATTTGAACGCCCTCTTTTAATACGTCATGAAAAATCGAAAGTTTCATTGAAAATAAAGAACAAATTTAACAGTAAGAATTTTAGCCAGGGTACTTTCTTTGGAAGGTCATGGTACAAAGGTACATTCCTCATGAATCGAATTCTTACCGTTGTATCCGGGGATAGGCATTCCTGCTGAGTACCTTGGAGGGTTTGTACTGTGACCTAGTCCTATGCATGATGCGGTAATCGCGTGACCAGTTTCCGTTTGCCACCAATGATTTAAAATTGGTACCTGGAATAATACAACACCTCATATGAAAAAATCCGGCTATAGTAGAATGGGTCTGTTGCAAACTTTTGCGACAACAATTAAGAGTGTTTAATATAATGTAAAATTGCCTGGAAAGTCCATTGGTGGCACCAAAAAGTCATAAAATGCAATAATAAACTCACAAGAGGCGTTTAATCGAATCCAAGATGGCGGAGAAATATCGAGCAATTTGAATGCATGCACCACGAATATCCAAGGATGGCCAACTTTGACAACCTCACTGGAGGTAGAGGTTTTGTGTTTCTTTACGTTGTGATTGGTTGTGATCGATATTGTGATGTTGGCTATCCTGGCATGTTCGTGGTGCATGCATACAAATTGCTCGATATTTCTCCGCCATCTTGGATTCGATTAAACGCCTCTTGTGAGTTTATTTTTGCATTTTATGACTTTCTGATGCCATCAATGGACTTTTCAGGCGATTTTACATTAGATTAATCTCTCTTAATCGTTGTAGCAAAAGTTTGCAACAGACCCATTCGATGCGGTTAGAGCTCACGCATTTTGAGTATCGAGCAGTGGCGTATAGCTTGCAATTTGGCAACGTTGCGGTTCGTCCAATGAAACCCATGAAAAAGATCGATTGGGTGTTCGGTGAACACCTTCGCATTCGACCTATTTCATGGATTTAAATGGACGAAATACAATGTTGCCAAATTGCACGCTACGCCACTGATATCGGGTTGACGAATTCCGACACGTACCGATGCATGCTTCCAAAATGTATCAAAAAACATCGATGAGCGGTTGATTTGGCAACGAATCGTTACTCTTTGCTAAACAACCTATCACCGATCCGTTTTGACGAATTTCGGAAGCAGAAACCGGTACTTGTCAGAACCCGACATCCCGACACTCAAAATGCGTAAGCACGATTTATTTGGTTTTGTTTTCTCATTAACAAGGACATCATTTATGACTTCATTTTTTTAAGGGCTTTTTCAATGTCATTAAGTATACGTCGCAGGTAAAGGCAATCCGCTTATTTACTAGCAGTGGCGGCTCGTGAATCGATTCTCCCGGAGGCTGTCAGCCTCCTCAAGAATCGATTCTTTTACCTAAGTTTAAAAGTAAAAATTGCATGGTTGCCAAATCGCACGAGCCGCCACTGTTTACTAGCAGAAAAAATTCAAATCAAGTGTAATGGTGACGTACAAAATAATTGTATCGAGATTTATTAGCTCATTTGAAAGCTAACAAGCTGACAAAAATGGTGATTTCATCAGATTTAGTTTATTTTGATTAAGTCTTGACATACGGTGTTTTTAAATGAAGTGTTTTGAACGCTGTATTCAATCGCTTTGGAAAATCATAAAAAGAGAGCCGCAGTTGAGTAAAACGTAATCTGTGGATACCAGTACGATCGTTAGCTTATTTGCTTTAGAATGAGCTGAATCGAATCTAGATATAATTATTTTGTACGCCACTATTACGCTTGAGCTAAAATTTTTTCGATAGTAAAATAAGCGGCTCGCTCTTTGCCTGGGCAAATGGGTCTGTTGCACACTTCGGCTACAGCGTTTTAAAGTATCGATTCCCATGTGCAAAGCCGAGAAAATAACAATGGGAGCATCAGAAAACACTAAAATTCAGTAATAAACTCACAAATTGCGAAAAACATTAAACACTATTCACCCCTGTATCTTTCCACCACGTACACGATATTTCGCTAAATTAGCGCGGCACATTCAAATGCGCCGTCATCACAGTTGACTTCATAAACGAATAAACAGTAAACACTGACGGCATCTGCTCGAATTCTTACGTTTCAATATCCTCAATTCCTCACAAAAGGTTGTGAAAGGTACGGAAACCGATATTTGTGTCGAAAACTTATCAAAGTGAAACAATAACACACAGGAGTTTCAAGCATGATGATCGAAGTTGGAGAACTCCTGTGTGTTATTGTTTCACTTTAATAAGTTTTCGACACAAATATTGGTTTCCGTACCTTTCACAACCTTTTGTGAGGAATTGAGGATATTGAAACGTAAGAATTCGAGCAGACGCTGTCAGTGTTTACTGTTTATTTATTTATGAAGTCAACTGTGATGACAGTCGGCCGTGATTATTTGAATGTGCCGCGCTAATTTAGCGAAATATCGTGCACGTGGTGGAAAGATACAGGGGTGAATAGTGTCTAGTGTTTTTCGCAATTTGTGAGTTTATTACTGAATTTTAGTGTTTTCTGATGCTGCCATTGTTATTTTCTCGGCTTTTTACATGGGAATTGATACTTTAAAACGCTGTAGCCGAAGTGTGCAACAGACCCATTGCAAGCCGAGTGCGATTTGCCTGCGACATATACAGAGCTTCTGAATTATCTGATGACCTCTTTGAGTTACTTGTACGATTTTTTATAAAAATGGGACTGTTGTACAATTTTACTACATGCGGTTTATGGGCCAATGCAGATGTAAAAACCTTCAAAAATAACGATGGTAGCAGTAAAAGCATGCACAGTTCACTCATTAACTCATAAGATGCTTTAGAACGCGCGACCTTAATGCCGGCGTTGGTCACTAATAATGGGAGATTCCCATCGAATAAAACTGTCACTCCGTCAAAAAGTGGCCGATAAGACACGGATTTCCCTTGACACCGGTGCGGTGTTACCAGATGTCTCGGTATACCATTATTCGGCTGCTCATCACTCTTCTGGAGAAAATTTTCTCGACGAATCTCTCTTCCCTGGTAAAAATAATCAGGATGTTGACAGTTAGCATGAGATTTGAGGCCTGGCATCATCATGACATCACCATGATGACGTCAAAGATGTCAACATATCAGCATAATCTTTGTTGACGTCATGATGATGTCAGGTCTCAAATCTCATTCAAACTGTCATCATGATGACATTTAGCTGATTCTTTTTACCAGGGTTGTTCCCAGCATAGAGAGAGTGACGGAATTAAGATATGGGAATCTCCAATTATTATTCGTGCCCAACATCGCCATCATAATCGCAGATGTAAAAATATTTTATGAGTTTAGGAGTTTATTTCTTAAGTTTTCAGTCCTACACCATCGTCATTTTAGGAGGTTTTTACACCTGAATCAAAACTTAAATCGCTTGTAGCGAAAGTGTGCAAATGCTACACTACTATTTCACTCTCCAAAAAGAGACGATCATGCGATCATTTCAAACACGAATCGTTTTCAGCAGATGATGCAATGTCCCTCAGCAATAAAAGTGCAAAAAAAAGAAAACAAAAACAAAAACAAAAACAAAAAAACAATTTTCTCGCTCAGTGCGAGTTGGATATTCAAATCAATGAAGAGAGTGTCAATAACTGACCTCATAATTTGCATAAGGAACGGTGCAGTTTGAATTAGCATGATATGATGCACTCTTCAGGAAGACAACAAGTATCAATCGGAAATATAAAATTACGTCTCATGATCGCATTTCTGACCTATATCAACTCAGTTTACCGCCAGTCGTTTGTAAGTACGGGGCAGAAAATCACGAATAATAAACATAAATGTAGACCTTTTTAATACCCTGTAGAGTTCACATGCGTGTTGAGAGCTCTGGTAATTATTTGTCATTGTCAGTGCGCTGAGGTGTTCAGTAAGCTATTCACACGACTTATTTTCAGGGTCATAATATATGTGATGCGCCAAGGAAAGAGGGCCCTTATTTTCATTGGACGAAATTTTCAGGACAGCGATTTTTTCGCGGACTGGGTCAAATATTGCATTAACCCCCCCCCCCCCCCCCCCCCTCCCCCATCTTGTAAATGAAAACGGATACAAAATTCCGGTTTACCATATTTCCAATCCCGGCAAAAAATGAATCGCCCAGTTTGGTCCTAAAAAAGTCCTGGACATTTTTAGGACCAAACTGGGCAATTCATTAATTCCCGGGAATCAGAACTATTACAGTGCATTCAATCTTTATTGTATTAGTTTTTAATCGTTATATTGCTGAAGCTTTAAACACGTTTTTCTAGGTTTTTTTTTTTTTTTTTTTTTTTTTTTTTTTTTTTAAATTAGCAAAATGTCATAACTTGGTCAATTTTTCAATTATTTAGGTGTTCTTGGTAACAAAATGATCGGTTAAACCTCTTCTAAACGATGGAAACAAACATTTTTTGTCCCGGTTAAGATAAGGGCCCTTTTACCTCAGCGCGTCACACATGCGCAATTTTAGGCAAATAAATGCGGTTACCTGATAAAGTGACGTCTTGAGTCTTGTCTTGACCCAGTACCGTTTCTAAACATACCAAGCTGCTTCTTTAAGGTAAGGGTCGTTTTGGTATACGTACGCTTTTTGAGAATGAAATATTAGTGAAATGCAACATTATTAACAACAACATTATTATTATGCAACATTCGTTATTTATCCTCTCAAAACACGATTTTCAACTCTTTTACTGCCTCGGGGAAGTAACTAATTGTAAGCCCTAAACTTTCATTGCTGACGTACTTTTCCAATTTTGGTTGAACTTAAAAAACCACCCAAATCCTTGATAACGCCATAAGCATTACATAAGCTTACAGGTATCAAGACAAACCCTCACCCCACTTTTTCAAAAGAAGCAGCCGGGTATGTATAGAGACTGTATTGCTTGACCCGTTTGAGATATAGATTTTTCAAAGAAAGGAGAGGGAGAGAAAAAAAAATCCGATCCGGCAAATGAATTAATTAGAGTCCATTTCTGAATTACTAAAAATGGTTTTTTGAACCATTTCTAGTTTCCGAATGGTTAATTTGATTCACTTTCTAGAAACAATTCTAGAAGCCAAAATCGTATACGGTTTCCGTGTTTTTACAGTTTTTTTTTTCTTTTCTTGAAAAATCGAATCTTTTCCCGAAATTTCTTGTGCAGCGAAGGATCCGCCTTGGAGAATTCGATTTGATAATAGTAACAGTAATTTTTAAACCAATTTAAGAACGGGGTGAGGAGGAATGATGCACACGATTGGCAGATACTTACATTGAATATTTTATGAGCCCAACTTTTGGTTTCGTGATCACAGTGTTCTCCAGCGACGAACAAATGCCTTAGTGACTTCGTTGAATATTTACGACCACACAAGATTTCTGGGTCCTCCCGTCTAATGACTCTAAGGGCGGTTGGAGCTGTTAATATGCCATTAACCTTATGGTCACTTATTACCCTGGAGACAAAATTAATGAGCAGCGATGAATGAATCTCTTCTCTTAAAAAGAAAACGAAAAACCAATACCCCCCCCCCCCGAAAACTTTTGACTCTAGTAATCGAAACGTGTATTGATTCAGATGCGCACAAAGTAAAAACAGAAAAAAACGCTTTGGTAGCCTCGACAAAACCTCTGGTAGAAAAACGACCCAGAAAAACACTTCAGGTGATTCCTGAAGAGTCTTTTTCCTATTAAGGGGGTACATCACCCACATTTTTTTTTTCTTTCAGAGTTAAGTTTTGGGTCTGAAATTTTTTGAGCTGGTCCGTGAGCTTATAAGAAAAAAAACACAAATTTTTGTCGCGCGGGTTGCATAAGTGCCCCTTAAATCAAACAAAAAGAAAAAAATAGACCTAAACGGTACGGAATCTGTCTTGAGTTCTCATCATTATTTGCACTGTTTCTTTGGCTCAAATGAAAGGTCTTTTTGCCCTCTATTATCTACCAGAGGCTTTTTTTTACATAAGAGACTGGAAGTATTTTAATTAATTTTTTACTTTTAAGGCATAATTTTTTTAGCTTTTTCATCTTCAACTCCATTTTTGAAATTGAAATTTCTAATTCTTTAAAAAAAGCTTCTGGTGGATAATAGAGCATAAGTTTGTGCACCTTTTAAAAAAACCAGAAGTCTTTAGCTTTAATAGAACTCAAGTTACATTCCGTATACTATCACAAAAAATGACATTTTTTTTTGATAATGCTCAAATTTTGGCGGCAGATTTGTTTATTCCATCTTAGTTTCAATAAATAATTAAAAATGCTTCTATGGGTCTTATGAAAAAAACAGTTACATATTCTAAATCCTTAGGATTTCGACTATCAAAAAAGTGAAAAAAAAAAAAAAAAAAAAAAAAAAAAAAAAAAAAATCATTTTTTTGCATTTCGAGGGCGATGTACTCCCTTAATTTCAACGACGATTTCGACGTTACAAAACATTTCTTCCCTTTAATTCTAATTCTAATCTTTAATTATTATTTTTTATTATTATTTTTTTTTTTTTGAGAACCGATTTGTCTATGAGAATGCATGTAATAGAGAAGGATAGAAGAAGGAGATACTACGTGACTTTAGCTCATAACTTCATCCTTTTCTAATACATGAAATGGGGCAGTTGTAAGGGTCTGAAATGTTGTGTTTTTTAAAAAGAAAATGAAAGTACTATCGACGAATTAAAGATGCCTTTAGTTTCAAATTAAGTCCCATTGTTCCGGAGATAAGATTTTGGCCTAAAATAAATTGTTTTAAATGGGAATTTCGCGTATTGACGTCACTACGCACACGATGTTTTACAGCTTTACACGTGTGTAGCTCCAAAACCGGGACACTTGAGAAAAAACCAAAGAAAGCATTGTTCTCAGCTCATCAAGTACCATCATTTTTTCTATAAAAAACTGCAAAATTCAGACCTTACAACTGCCCCTTTCTAAATGTTCGTGGAAAGAAAAAGACCGTGGTGCATCCAAGATCTTTCATTTCTCTGTCTCCGCCCGTAAGAATGAGCGTGTTAGAAAAGGATAAACGGAGGGGATATCACGTGACTTCAGCCACTTTCTTCTAACACATGCAGTTAAATGGAAAAAGAGAGAAATAACCAAGTTTCTGGATGCGGTCACTGAAGTAGGCCTCTTTAACGACATAACTGTCCGCGAAAGCACCAAACATCAGTGTTTTTTTGAACTAAATTTCAATGTATTTCAATGAATTTTCTTGTTAAATACAATAACATTATGCTAATCAATAGTATTTGGGACGCTGATTGCAAAAATGGTATCATTTTCTACTTAACTCGTCCTGATTTTACGCATATTCTACTTTTAAAAAATGTTCGTGATAAAGTTTAAATTGTGAAAAATCTAGAATATTTCGATCAAAACTAAGGCCAAATTCGAACTCGGCAGGTCGATTTACGGCAGAAACGTTGCTGTCTACGCGATTACAGGTCCAATTATAAGAAAAAAACCCATGTTTGTGTCTAGGGACCCTTGTTTTGTATTCATTGAAGGCGGCCATCTATGTCGTTAAAGCGTAAAAATCGCGGGCGTCGCCCGATTCACTCCCAAGATTCCCTCCCGATTTCGATTCCCTCCCGTGACGATCTCCGATTCCCGATTCCCTCCCGGTGTCGAGTAAATCAAAGAAAATGGCAACGTTGCAACAACAAGTTTGATGATAAAAACTAAAACTAAACTCACCATGTCAGGAATGTTTAGTTCGGACCGTAAGTTGATAGGCAGTACAAAATTATAAGATGCTAGGATGAAGAAAATGGGTTCGGTCGACAGAACGTTTACAAACTCTGCTTCACAAATCATAAAGCAAAATTTGAAAACCTTCTCCCTCCCTTAACCTTTATCATGGCTGCCGGATGAAAATAATGTTAACAAATTAGGAAACTGAAGTCTTAAAATTCACTGTACGGGTGTATGGAGCCCGGCGCGTCAAAAAAAAATTTAAATAAAAAACGAAAGTCTTAAAATTCACTGTCCGAGCATCTTGATTTTATACTTCTTATCAACTTACAATCCGAACTATTATTTATTCCTTAAACTTATAGTTGCGACGTTGCCATTTACCTTCGTTTACTCGACACCGGGAGGGAATTGGGAATCGGAGATCGTCACGGGAGGGAATCTTGGGAGGGAATCGGGCAACTCCCAAAATCGCGGTCACTGCCTTCTCAAAAATAAGAGAGATCAATTAGTTTCAAACTAACCTAAAATACTGGCCCGGATCCGGAGTTCTGTCTGGTTTGCCCTCGTACATGACAGAGGTGAGGCCGGCACAGAGAGGACCATAACAGATATACGAGTGACCGACGACCCAGCCCATATCCGAGGCGGTCCACCAAACATCTTCTCCACTCATACCGTAGATCGTTGACATGGACCAGGTTAAGGCGGCGATGTGCCCACCCGTTGGACGAATTATGCCTTTCGGCTGATCTGCGCAAATCATACGTAAGTAAATAATTACTCAAATTGGAGGGGAAAAAAAGAGAGAAAAATAAAATAATCTAATTTGATGAACCATTGTCATACATGTTGGCGAACATCTTGCATTTAAAAACCATGATCGAAAATGGATTCAGCGACACAAGAAAAAACCCCTATACAAAGGATGAATGGATTATATTTATTTCTTGTAGAGCATCTATTGCCGAAGTTTTCATGGAATTGAAGTTGGGTGAAACCCCATTTTGAGGCGATTTAAACATTTGCTGACGGTCATAATTCTTAAAAGAAAAGTTTCCGTGATGGGTCTGTTGCAAACGTTTGCTACAACGATTAAGAGAGAATAATCTAGTGTAAAATCGCCTGGAAAGTCCATTGGTGGCATCAGAAAGTCATAAAATGCAATAATAAACTCACAAGAGGCGTTTAATGAAATCCATGATGGCGGAGAAATATCGAGCAATTTGTATGCATGCACCACGAACATCCAAGGATGGCCAACCTCACAATATCGATTACAACGTATATAATCACATAACTTCTGAAGCTGTGAGGTTGTCAAAGTTGGCCATCCTTGGATGTCCGTGGTGCATGCATTCAAATTGCTTGATAATTCTCAGCCATCTTGAACTTCATCTTGGATTTCATTAGACGCCTCTTGTGAGTTTATTATTGCATTTTATGACTTTCTAATGCCACCAATGGACTCTTTTCAGGCGATTTTACATTAGATTAAACACTCTTAATCGTTGTAGCAAAAGTTTGCAACAGACCCATTAGCAAATCAACGTTTTAACTCTATCAGTCATTCATATTGGGTCATTCCATTTTAAATCAACCAGAGCCTGTGCTGCCTAGTCATGGATTTTGGAAATATTTTGTGGGGTGATTGTAACTACTTTTAGTAGCTCAAAACGTATTTTTTCATATTTTTTTAGCTTACGGCCCCTGAGATATAGGCAACCGGAAATTCAAAAATTGCGATTTTAGGCTTATCTTTGAACGCGTGCCACAGCCTTAATTTTCAACGGAAAGATGCGGTTGAGGTCTCATTTTGATGCATTTTGCGTCCTCTTTTCATTGCTTTAGGTCGTTTTTCATTAATTGAAGGTTTAGCAGGTTGCATACCTATTTGAACTTTGGTGACCCTATTGCAATTTTTCCGATCTTTGATAATTTTTTTAAATAGGATAGCGTTGGTAGAAAAAATTCATACTTTCCAAGCTTTAAGTACACTACTATGAGTACCTGCTCAAAAAAAATTGGATCTCCTGAGCAATTTTTTCTAGTTGAAAAAATTGCTTAAAGTCGGCTGAAATTAAGAAAGACCCAACTTTGAGGTTAAAAAAGTCGATGTGGGGATTCATGAAAAAATCTTAAAAAATAATTAAAATCACCGCTTTTATGTCTACTTTCAATATCTAAAGTCGAAAGTTTGTGTATTTGATCGCTACAGTCGAATTTTTTTTTTCAAAATTGGTAAAAATACAATTTGCTCGAACACACGCGATCGAAGCGAATAGAAGAGCCAACTCTTTGAGGTTTAAAAATCTCGCAAAATCTCTAAAATGATCACTTTTAAGTTCTTTTTCAACGCCTGAAGTCGAACATTTGATTACTGAAGCGCTTCAGCTGAAAAACAAGTTCGCAAAATTGGTTAAAAACACCATTAGCGCGGCCACAATCTGAGCTCAGTTCAGGGCACAGGGGCGTCGAGTGAAATTTTACCAATTTTACAAGCTTGTATTTCAACTGAAGCGCTTCAATAATCAAATTTTCGACTTCAAGCGTTGAAAAAGAACTTAAAAGTGATCATTTTAGAGATTTTGCGAGATTTTTAAACCTCAAAGAGTTGGCTCTTCTATTCGCTTCGATCGCGTGTGTTCGAGCAAATTGTATTTTTACCAATTTTGAAAAAAAAAAAAATTTGACTGTAGCGATCAAATACACAAACTTTCGACTTTAGATATTGAAAGTAGACATAAAAGCGGTGATTTTAATTATTTTTTAAGATTTTTTCATGAATCCCCACATCGACTTTTTTAACCTCAAAGTTGGGTCTTTCTTAATTTCAGCCGACTTTAAGCAATTTTTTCAACTAGAAAAAATTGCTCAGGAGATCCAATTTTTTTTGAGCAGGTACTCATAGTAGTGTACTTAAAGCTTGGAAAGTATGAATTTTTTCTACCAACGCTATCCTATTTAAAAAAATTATCAAAGATCGGAAAAATTGCAATAGGGTCACCAAAGTTCAAATAGGTATGCAACCTGCTAAACCTTCAATTAATGAAAAACGACCTAAAGCAATGAAAAGAGGACGCAAAATGCATCAAAATGAGACCTCAACCGCATCTTTCCGTTGAAAATTAAGGCTGTGGCACGCGTTCAAAGATAAGCCTAAAATCGCAATTTTTGAATTTCCGGTTGCCTATATCTCAGGGGCCGTAAGCTAAAAAAATATGAAAAAATACGTTTTGAGCTACTAAAAGTAGTTACAATCACCCCACAAAATATTTCCAAAATCCATGACTAGGCAGCAACATATTTCATTAATTTTGGTTGATTTAAAATGGAATGACCCATTATGACAGATAATTAGTGTCAAAACTTCGATTCGCTAATCGGAATAATATGAGAATAACTCAAATTATTTCAGTTAACTTAGCTAACTGTAATTTAATTTTAATTTAATTTGTTAATTTCACGATTATTCAAAAATGATTTTTGCCAATCACTGTCGAAAACGATTATTTTTAATGACTTTCTTTCAATGATTTTTGGTCACTTTTTATTGATTTTATAGACCACAGTACATTGTCTCCATCAAATGTTATTGAACATTAAAGATTTTGAATTTGACCCTCTTCCCTACGCCCCATACATCTAGTTGATCAATTTTTGTTTTGTTTCTTTGTTTTTTTGTTTTTTAATAAATGGCCCTAATCTGTCGCTTCAAACACAGCATAGCTCTATCATTCTTGTCAGTAGCGCACTGAAAGTTTCTTCATCTCTCTCTTTTCTCCATTAAGAAACGTATGTTAGACAAGGATGGACAAGGGGATAAAACCCCCTCCTTCTGTCCTTTTCCTACTCATATATTCAAATGGGAAATGAGAGAGATGGCAGATATCCTGGTTGCGCCAGTGATTCTTGCCTTGAAAGTTTCATTTATTTCTGTGATAGGCTCCTGGCTCAAGCACACACTCATAGTTGCTATGAATAGACCCCTTTGCCGATTTTAGTAGAACGAAAAATAATGACAAGGGATAAGTTATCGAAGGTTAGGGAGGATTTATCACCTGTTGTGCCTGACGTATAAAGTATGTACAAAGGGTCGTTGGCCTCAACCGGAACGCAAGGGTGTCGTTTGGCATTCCTCAGTGCATCATCCCAAAGGATATCCACATTAGGGTCTAAAACAGCCTCCTCCACGTTCCGCCGTTGGTATATAATACAACATTTTGGTTTACTTCTACAGCTTTGCAAAGCTTCGTTTAAAATGGTCTTATATCTGCGAAAAAAAAACGAGAGAAATATTTTTTATGTAACATAACTGCAACATGTAATATTTGATAGATTCTTGTTTCAGACAAAAAAAAAAAAAAAAAAAAAAAAAAAAAAAAAAAAACCCCTGATTCACATCCCCAAACTTGCATAGGGTGTCCCCAAAGTACCGGGACTGATAATGTAACTTCTAAACTAAACCGGTTATAGACAGTCCTAAGCAAAGAGTAAACAAGAGTCGCAATTGAATGGAAGACCTGCGTGGTCAACGTAGATAAGGGATCCGAGCGCGGGCTGGCCTCTGATTGGCTGCAACGGGTGGAGCAAAAATGACTCGGGGTATAGGGAAAATAACACGGGATTTTCGTTCCGGGGCGTTTATCTCGAAACCTAAGCAAAATAGTATGTAAACAATTTATACGAGTCGATTTAGCAGATTTTTCCGAACAATTTGATAGGTAATAAGTGCCACTTTATTGCAAATTCGAAAAGACTGTTTCAGTTTAAAAGTACGCACAATAGTGTGATTACATGCTTGGCGTGTGTTCGAGCAGTGTTTGAGTAAGTCACTATTGTGCGTACTTTTAAACTGAAACAGTCTTTTCGAATTTGCAATAAAGTGGCACTTATGACCTATCAAATTGTTTGGAAAAATCTGCTGAATCGACTCGTATAAATTGTTTAGATACTTTTTTGCTTAGGTTTCGAGATAAACGCCCCGGAACGAAAATCCCGCGTTATTTTCTCTATACCCCGAGTCATTTTTGCTCCACCCGTTGCAGCCAATCAGAGGCCAGCCCGCGTTCGGATCCCTTATCTACGTTGACCACGCAGGCCTTCCATTTAATTGCGACTCTTGTTTACTCTTTGGTCCTAAGAGTGATTGGACTTGAAAATGGAGCTGTTGCAAACTTTTGCTACAGGCTTATTAATAGTTGATAATGGGGTAATACCCTGTAAAAATAACGATTAGCGCACTAAAAAATCACGAAACCCACTCCTAAACTCACAAAATGCTTTTAAATGCGACATCGTAATGGCGGCCGAGGACGCGGTTTTCTTAAGGCAATTGTATGCTTCTTCTTCTTCTTGTGTGGTGTTGCGAGAACACCTCGTGTAGATGACGCTGATTGAGGATAGGGAACCCCAATGAAAACCGCGGCCCTAGCCACCATTACGGTCTCGCGTTTAAAAGCATTTTGTGAGTTTAGGAGTGGATTTCGTGATTTTTTAGGGCGCTAATCGTTATTTTTACTGGGTATTACCCCATTATCGACTATTAATAAGCCTGTAGCAAAAGTTTGCAACAGCTCCATTGTACTAGGACTTTCAAAAGAAAGTACCCTGGAGGAAATGTTAACTCTTTTAAATCTTGGCATTATTTTACAATTTTGCGGTTTTCAAGTGATTAAGGACCACTGGCGCAACCAGGATATCTTCCATCTCTCTCATTTCCCATTTGAATGTATGAGTAGGAAAAGGACAGAAGGAGGGGGTTTTATCCCCTTGTCCATCCTTGTCTAACATACGTTTCTTAATGGAGGAAAGAGAGAGATGAAGAAACTCTCGGTGCGCTACTGTTAAGGACTAATCAGAACACCCCTCTTCAAGTACGTCTTGAAAAATCGAAATTTTCATTGAAAATAAAGGACAAATTCAAAAGTAAGAATTTGGATCAGGGTACTTTCTTTTGAAAGTCATAGTACAGCATGGATGAAAACGTCTGCTGCTGACTGCTAGTGACCAATCGGGTTGCGTATGGTTGGGGGTTTGAAGCTAATGTTTTTATGAAAGCCGTAGAACTGCCAAGTCTAGCCATTTCTAGGATAGGCGTTAATCTTGATTATGTTTGAAAGATCAACTCATTTGCTTTCGATTAAGCTCAAATTAAGTTGAGCAGAGTATATTGTAAAAAACAAATTGACGAAGTTTAGAAGTTATCAAAAAATTTCCCCAGCGGGTCTTTCGACGAATCATTTTCTCGTAAAGAAAAACGCGTTTTCGTCAGTGTGGCCGCTGTCTTTCCCTAAAACAACTTTTTTGTGTCGGTTGATAAGGCAAAAAAGCAATATTGCAGCGTTGCACGACCCACCTCTGATGAGTATAGGGTCTTTTCAGGTAGAATGCAGCATTCGTTACTTTTTAAAAGTAGCTGTAATTTTTGAAAGAAAAATAAAAAAAAAAAAAAAAAAAAAAAAAAAAAAAAAAAAAAAAAGAGGGTCTACTTTACTACAACAAAGCTGGCAAGTAAAAAAAGTGACCTCCGATCTTGGTCATCGCTGAAAGGCTAACGATTTTAAGTTTTAAAGTTTAAATTAAAGTTTGAAAGTTAAAATTAAAGTTTTAACCCCTTCTGGTCTTATGGGCTAAGGTCGAGTATACTCAAACAATGCTTTTCCTCCATTTGATTCTATGGAAACAATCAATTGCTGGTGAAGCGCTGCTTCACCAGCAATCGATCTTTGTTCATAGATTCAAATGGAGAAAAAACATTGTTGCCAAATTGCACGAGCCGCCACTGTCTTTTAGTCTATTTCATATTGTTTGTCTTAATTCCGAATAAACGCGTCTATCGACGAAAACACTTACAAGGTAAGGTTTCATCCGGGCGCCTTCAATTTATCGCATAGGCAATTCCAACTCACCCGAGTACGAACAGTTACCTACCTTCCCTTTATAAACGGAAGAATGGCGTTCTTTTGAACTATAACCTCGCCTTCAATTTATCGTATAGGCAATTCCAACTCCCCCGAGTACGAACAGTTAACTACCTCCCCTTCATAAACGGGAGAGAGGCGTTCTTTTGAAATAACCTGGCCCTTATACGGTTTTAAAAGGTAACAAATGCTATACGCTCTATCAGGATTGGCCCTACAGGTCTTTATAGACAAAGATGGAACACTTTCTTGTTTAAGAATCGAGACGGTGGCTGCAATAACTGCACAAAAAACATAGGATATACTCGCTCTGAATAATTGACACAGTAAAAGAAAAGATTTCTTCGATGGAGCTCACTTTTGGTTTTAAGAGTATTTATTAAAGGGAATTCGCAATGGGGCAGCTGCAAGGGTCTGAAATTTGGTGTTTGTATGAACAAAATTATAGTACTTGATGAGCTGAGAACAGTGGTGCCTTTGGTTTTTTCATAAGTGTCCCAGTTTTGGAGAAACATGGTGTAAAATTGTAAGAAATCGTGGGCGTAGTGACGTCACTACGCGGAATTCCCATTTAAAAGAATGTATTTTGGACCAACATCTCTTGATTAGAAACCAAAGGCATCTTTATGCTCAGCTCATCAAGTACTTTCATATTCTTTATAAAAAAAAAAAAAAAAAAAAAAAAAAAAAAAAAAAAAAAAAAAAAAACTTATCATCTTAGAACCTTACAACTGCCCAATTGATGCGTGTATTTAAAACCACTGGCGGCTCGTGCGATTTGGCAACAGTGTTTTTATCCCATTTGAATACATGGAAAACAATCGAAACTCGAGGAGGCTGCCAGCCTCCGCTTGAATCGATTTGTTACCTAAGTTTAAGTGGGAAAAATGCGTGGTTGCCAAATCTCACGGGCCGCTACTGTTTAAAACCAAATATATGCACTTCCAAAGAAATCAACACACTTTCACAATCTCAGTAACTCAGAACAGTCATACCCCATGTTTTATGTGCTCTTATTGCAGCCCGCCTAAATTGTTTTGCTCGGCAGGAAAAAATAATTTAATCTAATTTTCCTTTTTATGACAGAAGAGTCAAAACTTTTTTCCGTTCTCCTTCAAAACTTCCGAATGCAACACAACAAACTGACTCACGTAAGAGTCTTTGCGTTCTTATCACAGTGACAACTTTCCCCTTTTGATTGTAATTCTTACTACGTCATAACCATTTAAAACTTGAATGCGCACAGAGCCACTCATGAGAGTACTTGTTGACTAAGGTATGTGATATACTCGTTTAGCGGTAACATCAGAAGATTAAGAGAAAGAAAGCACTAAGTAGCGGTCATGAAAGAGTGACAGAGACAGTAGAAGTTTTTAGTTCCAAACAATCATTAGTTGTCCCTCTTACCCTCTCGTAATCTTTACGTAATGCTATGCCTCTCCTATTACTAAAATCGTTAATGGAGACGTTGAAGATAAAAGTTTTTTTATTCTATCTTTCTTTGCGAAATTGAAACTCTCGGGTCATTACATAGGGATTTTCAGGGGGGAAATGTGCACACAATTTTGTGGAATTGCAACAGGGTCAGTGGGTCACGTGAGACAGAGAGAAAGCAAGTAGATTAATACAGGTAGATGCATAAATAATAAATGAAAACAAAACAATCCGGTGGTTTTGAAGTTGTCTGCAGGCTGATTATGGTATCATTCCGATAGAAACCATCCCATCTCTGCGAAAATTCACCGATAGCTCTGGAGTCATCGGGGAATTTCCGCAGAGATGGGAGGGTTTCAGTCGGAATGAAACCTATCGTAATGACACCACCCATAAGAATAACACACGCGAAAAAAATATTGGTAGAATTTACCATTTGCATAGCTGATTTTGGAGTCTGCTAGCAAGTATGGTAAATTTTCCATAGATCATGGTAAAATGTACCGACATACAACCTTAATTTACTACAAGGTACGTTGCATTTACCATATTGTGGTGAAATTCACCATACACTTTGCTAGCAGACGCCAAAATCAGCTACGCAGATGGTAGATTCTACCTGTCATTTTTTTTCCGTGCATGTATGTAATCGATCATCGACTCGATAGCAATACGATACGATTGTTCATAATCGGCCAACTGGCTTTTTTAGGTGTCAACCTGAAAGGACCAAAATACGGAATCTTTGACCAAAATCTAACAAGTTTGATAGGAAATTGGGTGTACTATTAGAATGTATGTATATGATCTTGAACTTTTTTTTTATTTGTTCTTACTTTAGGGGGGGCAACAAGGGTCCATAGCCCAATAGCAGAGCTTTTTACAAGGCTAGATATGGGTTAAATAAATACTAAAATGAGTTTTTTCCAAATAATAATAATAATGATAAAAAAAAAAAAAAAAAAAAAAAAAAAAAAAAAAAAAAAAACGGCCCAGGGAATTCTTTAAATTTCAATGGGAATGTGTTTCTTAAAGTCATCAGAACGACCTCCCATCGTCAGAAATAGGAGTGCTGACTCAAGGTATATGGAAGAACAGGTATGGACAGGAGGCGGAGCCTCAGTAGGTGACGGCTACGTCACAGATGTTCCAGACCGTCGCGATAAAATTCGCCTACCGTTCCAAACTATCTCACTCACTCTCCCGTGATCCCCATCTCTCGCTACTGCAGTAGGTGACGGCTACGTCATCGCCAAAGCAAGCGTGTCGTCATCATTTGGCGGGAAAACTCGAAAGCCCCTTAAACCCCGCCTCCTGTCCATACCTGTTCTTCCATATACCTTGGTGCTGACTCTTGCATTCCGGTGTCCTTAAAATCCACCATGTAATGCGTCTACCTGTATTAATAACCTTGGAGAGAAAGTGTTGATGAGGAATGGGCTGTTTTTTCATCGACAGTGAATTCGTAGAAAATTTGAGTTATAAAAATTGATCAGATAAGTTTAATTTTGAAGAAAATCAAGTCATACCTTACAATTTTGTGAGGTTCTACTCCGCAGCTAGCGGCAATTATGACTTTAGGTTCGGCGTGATCTATCCTAGCGCATAGTTCTCTTGCAGCAAAGCCTGTTTCGTGAAAAATAAAACACAACGGAACAATATTAACGTTTAATTAATTTTACGCTCTTGATACGACGTGTATAGATTGGAAAGTAAAAGAAGCGCAGCACACAATTTCAACTTAAATAATTAACAGTGTTGCCATTTTCATTACTCAATCTGTCCCATTTGACTTAATAGAACATTCGGATAGTTTTTGCCATAAATGGTAACACTGGTTATAAAATAAAATAAACTCATAGAGCACTAACAATATATTGATTACTTCAGACGCGTTTTGGGAGACGCTTCCTCCCAGCTCAGGATGGGTGAGTGAAGCATCTTCCAAAACTTGCCGGAAGGTATCAATATTGTCAGAGCATTGAGAGTTTATTTTACTTTATTATTTATGACAGATAGAAGTTCAGATGTACGACTGAAAAAATTATAGGAATGGATCTCATGCTGGAAACTGCAACATGTCATTTCATCCATTTAAACTCGTGAAAGAAGGTCAAATTGAAGGATGTTCATCAAACACTGCGAAGATTTCAATTTTTTGCAGGTGTTTAAGTTAACTAAATGTACTGTTGCCAGATGACAGAGTGACACTTTCATAGTTCATACACCAATGGGGCTATTGCACACTTTTGCTATAAGCGATTTAATAGTCGATTGTGGCGTAAAAACCTCAAAAAATAACGATGGCGGCACTAAAAACTTCCAAAATCCACTCCTAAACTCAATAAACGCAGTTATTTGCGGGAGCGTAATGGTGGCCGAAGGCACTAACAATGGGAGATTCCCATCTAACAATTCTGAAACTCCATCAAGAAGTGACCAATAAGAGACTACTTTCATTTGACACCGGTGTCACTAGGTGTTGCGGCACCATTCATCGGATGTGGATCATCACTCTGATGACTAATTACTCTGTGAATCATCCTTGTCAACATAGAAAGCGTGGCGAAATTAAGATAGGAATCTCCCATTGTTAGTGCCTTCGGCCACCATTATACGCTCGCGCAAATAACTGCGTTTATTGAGTTAAGGAGTAGATTTTGGAAGTTTATAGTGCCGCCATCGTTATTTTTTGAGGTTTTTACGCCATAATCGACTATTAAATCGCTTATAGCAAAAGTGCGCAATAGCCCCATTCTAACTAATTTTTCAGAATTTTCGCAGCAAAATTATTTTTGAATACAAGTACGGACTAAAAATAAAACTATCTTAGAATGGGGCAGTTGCAAGGGTCTGAAGTGATAACGTTTTTATAAAGAAAATGAAAGTACTTGATGAGCTGAGCACAAAGATGCCTTTGGTTTCTACTTATGTCCCATTGTTCCGGAGATGATATTTTGGCCCAAAATACATTGTTTTAAATGGGAATTCCGCGTAGTGACGTCATTACGCCCACGATTTCTTACAATTTTACACGTGTGTATCTCCACAACTGTGACGCTTATGAAAAAATCAAAGGCCATTGTTCTCAGCTCATCAAGTACTATAATATTATTTTTACAAAACATCAAATTTCAGACCCTTGCCCCATTCAATTTCAGACTGCCCCATTACTGGGATTGGTCAACAAAAAAGGAAAGTCTTATTCATTATTATTCCATCATTAACTATATGTTCTGTAATTCCAAGAAGAATTTTTTCTCCGTATGACTTCTTCTAGGGTATACAAGGAAATGTTTTTTTCGAGTTTTAAAGAATGTTATCCCGTGCAATTAATTTAATTTTCGCAGAAAGTTGCTGAGGTCTGTCAGATTTAAGCAATTCGATTGCGAGAGGTCGTGTTCAGATAATTTTTGGCGCATTATGGAAACTAATACCTGATAAGGTAAACAACTCAGTGGTCAGCACCCCTAAAATTTGCACCAGTACCCGGCACCTATTATTCACAATGTGAAAAATATTAGTTTAGTGGCAATTTCGGTGTTTTACCTATATTTTTTTCAAGTGTTTCACACTTCAGGCCTTAGAAAAAAAAAAACCACACAAAAGACCAGTATTGCCATCAAACTAATACTTTTCACATTGTAAAAAATGGGAGCCGGGTACAGGTGCATGCAGGGGTGCCGGCCACTGGGGTGTTTACCTTAATTTTTTGGGGTTATTTATTGAGTAAAGACGGTTTTAGTATGAGGCGTTACAAAAGTCATCGTTTAGCAAACATCAAACAATGCACTCAACAATCATCGGTCGACAAAACTCACTTAGCTAAACTATCTCTTTTACTTTCGCGTGACTCTCATCTGTCGCTATCTCTTTCTAGTTACACATTTTGAATATGTAGCCTTACTCCACAACATTGTCTTATCAAAATTGCATTAACCC
Source organism: Trialeurodes vaporariorum (assembly GCA_011764245.1). Lineage (NCBI taxonomy): Eukaryota > Metazoa > Arthropoda > Insecta > Hemiptera > Aleyrodidae > Trialeurodes > Trialeurodes vaporariorum. The sequence continues at coordinate 52,474,475 of VMOF01000379.1, forward strand.
TTTCAGACCTGGAGTCCATTCCAATGGACATTTGAATAGCCAGTAGTCTTATGAAAAACAAAAAAATACAAAATGCGCATCAATTTAGATGAGGCAACAGCGCTGAGATCAACAATGTTGGTCAAGAATCTGTTCCTGAAAAAAGGATTTTTAGGTCTGAAAGGGTTAACAAGACTTGAGGAATTCATTCCTGTAAAAAATGCCACAAAAAATGTCTCTGTATCATTGGCGATGCGTGAAATGCAATAAATCGATGTCTACTCCATTTAAAACTATAGAAAAGTATCAATTTCTCTGGGATTCAATTACACCTCCTGACGATCGATACTTTTCTATAGTTTTAAATGGAGTAGACATCGATAAATCGCATTTCATGAGCCACCACTGCTCTGTATACAACTTCAGCGAGAGATGAGAGTGAGATAGCAGTACATAGAGGCCACGTAAGAGTGAGAGAGATATAGTTTGGAAAGTTCAACGAGCTTTATCACCGGATGACGTCATCACTGAAACCGTTCATGCATGACCTTTTGATGTCGTGTAAATTGACATAATCGGATTTACCCCCATTTATATCTATATGCAATTCAACTCTAATATTCTCAGGCGTCGACAGACGTTTGAATTATAGTTTATGATAACTTTGAGAAATTATAGGGCAATGATGAGCTCCAGTACTCATTAAATTTAATTCAAAGTATTTATTTATTTATATACTTAGTTTGTTATTTAAAGTATGTTTAAATTTAATTGACAGTAGCCTTTCACACTGCTGTCAAACTTATGACCTCTGACAAACAAATTATCATTTGCTTTTATTTTTTCATCTTGTTTTTATGTGCCTATCTACATGGGCGGAGCCAGAAATTCGGCAACTGTGGATTCTTCCCATTTGAATGTATAGGAAAAAATCGATTAGAAATTGAGCCATGGCTCCCTCACGAATCGATTGTTTCTCATACATTTAAATGTTGCCAAATTTCTGGCTCCGCCCATGCCTATCTATTAAGTTAGTCATTCATTCATTCGTGCATTAATTTTTCTGCTCAAAAAACAAGCGTAACCTTATGTTGGGTTATGTTCTAGTAAGAATCTATCATAAATTTAAATGTGAAGTGATCGTTAATCCACCAGGAGAAGTTGAATTTAATAAATAAATAAATAAATAAATAAATAAATAAATAATAATAATAATAATAATAAAAAAATCACTAAAACCGTCTATTTTAAAAGTAGCAATCAGATTCAAAATTGATACACATATTGTTGAATGAAAATGTTAGTCTCCATCTCTCCATGCCTCTGGTGTTACTAAGCATGTTGTATTTTAAATTGCGACTTTCGTTCTTTTCCCTTTGGTTACAGTTGCTGTCAAGATTTGGGAATAAAGGTACACATTTCACATTCAATCACAAGGGAAATTTGTATATTTAACCAACAAATGGGGTTGTTGCACTCTTCGCAGTAAGCGATTTAATAGACAATTCTGGTGTAAAAACCTCCAAAAATAACGATGGCAGCACTAAAAACTAACGAAATCCACTCCTAAACTCCAAAAAATAAGATGGTGATGTCCGATGGTGCGTTAGACCAGAGTTGGGCGAAAATTAGTATTAAATTTGGTCAGTCTGGCAACGCCGATTTATCAAATTATTTGATCGATTTATTCACTCATTAGGGCTGTTGCACACTTTTGCTACAAGCGATTCAATAGACAATTCTGATGTAAAAAAACCTCCAAAAATAACGATGGCAGCACTAAAAACTTCCGAAATCCACTCCTAAACTCAATTTACGCGAGCGTAATGGTGGCTTAGGGAAGTAATAATGGGAGATTCCCATGTAGGTAACAATACTGTAACTCCATCAAGAAGTGACCAATAAGAGATGAATTTTATTTGACACCTGAGTCACTAGATGTCACGATACCATTCATCGGATGTGGATCACTACTCTGATGACCAATTACCCTGTGAATCATCCTTGTCAGCATAGAGACGGCGACGAAATTAAGATAGGAATCTCTCATTATTACTGCCCTATGCCCAAGGTACTTATATTTAACAGGTACGCTCGACTCGCTTCCCGCGTCATCTTCAGTGGCGCGCAGTTCAAAAAGCATTCCAAGATGGCCGACAAAAGAAGAAAACATTGTTACTCTTTCCAGAAAACATTTGGCTTACCTCTTTAGACAAGCAAAAAATAGCCCGATGTTTTCTGGAAAGAGTATACAATGTTTTCTTCTTTTTTCGGCCATCTTGGAATGATTTTTGAACTGCGCGCCATTGAAGATGACGCTGGAAGCGAGTCGAGCATACCTGTTAAATATAAGTACCTTGCCCTATGCCACCAATACACTTGCGCTAAAAAAGCGTTCATTGAGTCTAGGAGTTCATTTTCGGAAGTTTTCAGGGCTGCCATCGTTATTTTTTGAGGTTTTTACACCAGGATCGACTATTTAAATTGATTATAGCAAAAGTGCGTGCAACAGCCCCATTTGGCATTACTGCAAGAGAGAGCTTGGGAAAATCAAGGTTAAGAAAATATGAGAGCGGAACATCGATAGAGTGATTAATATGAAAAAGACGAGAGCACTCACCCCCGAACACGACCGAGTGGACGGCTCCAAGTCTCACCGTTGCCAACATCGCCATGCAGGCCTCCGGAATGAGCGGCATGTATATGAGGACCTTGTCGCCTTTTTTCACTCCTTGCTGAGCTAAGGCACCTGCCAACAAAGAGACCTGTTCCAAAAATCAAACTCACATCCATTAAAATCTACTTGTGCCTTATACCCTCGGACCAGAGCTGCCACTTTGTGTAATTTTGTGAGCTGTTGCATGGTTTTACTTAGAGTCCCTGTATATCAAAGACGTCGACACGTGAAGAAGAAATCGAAGGAGGCGTCCACTCTGATTGGTTCGGTTCACCGAGAAGGCGTGTACGTCTCCTCGTAGGGTTGTTTTAACGGTTCTCTTATGGAGAATAACACAGAACGCCTCCTTGAGCTCCGTGAAAGCCTAAAATCTAGGAGCCAATCAGAATCTATACCCCGTATGGCGATACTCTTTGATATACAGGGACTCTAGTTTTACTATGTAAGGCCTCTTCAGACGATCAAATAGAGCTGTTGCAAACTTTTAATACAGGCTTATTAATAGTAGAGTCCATAAATGTAGAGAGTTAAGACAAGTGAAACCATGGGCGCCGCCATCGGATGTGATTTTGCACATTTGTTCATATTCTGAGGGCCGTTGTTGTGTTTCGGTCCACTGCAAAGATTACAGTGCCGCTGAGTTTCTAACTATGCAAAGTTTCACTAATTTTATTGATCGACATCTATTTACTCTTTGAAAGATTCTTTTGGGATTTTTAGACATTCCATAGGTGTATCATGTTTAAAATTAATAGATTCATCGAAAATTAACTATTTATCCGTAAAGCACCGTTCACGGAAAAAAAGATTAGTGAAAATAACCATACGGATACCTGATTTTGGCACCTGCTAGATGTTATGGTAATTTTAACCAGAAGCATACTATGTTTTGACTAGGTACTAGGTGATGTTACCTGATTGCTTGTCAAATTTACTCAAAGTATTGGTAAATGTACCATACTTCTGGTCAAGTTTACCATAACATCTAGCAGGTGCCAAAATCAGGTATTTGTATGGTTATTTTCACTAATCTTTTTTATCCGTGCTGGTAAACAACTGCGATTGCAAACAAAAGTGCAAAATCGCATCCAATGGCGGCGCGGCGTCCGTAAAGCCTAAAACTCATCGACCAATCAGAAGTTGACGACCCTCTTGTCTTAACTCTCTACATATAGGGAATCTAATTAATAGGTGGTCATGTGGGAAAACCAGAGATTATTAAGCCTATATAAGAGATTTGACAGAACGATTCGAAAGTGTTGTTCGACTCCTACGAAGTATGCAATGTGGCGTACGCTGGTGACAGTAAACATTATGTTACTACTGTTGCTGTTTGAAATGAGGTTAGAACCCCATTAAACATTAAATTGTATCCACCACTGGCGCAACCAGGATGTCTTCCATCTCTCTCATTTCCCATTTGAATGTATGAGTAGGAAAAAGACAGAAGGAGGGGGTTTTATCCCCTTGTCCATCCTTGTCTAACATACGTTTCTTAATGGAGAAAAGAGAGAGATGAAGAAACTCTCGTTGCACTGGCGCAACCAGGATATCTTCCATCTCTCTCATTTCCCATTTGAATGTATGAGTAGGAAAAAGACAGAAGGAGGGGGTTTTATCCCCTTGTCCATCCTTGTCTAACATACGTTTCTTAATGGAGAAAAGAGAGAGATGAAGAAACTCTCGTTGCACTGGCGCAACCAGGATATCTTCCATCTCTCTCATTTCCCATTTGAATGTATGAGTAGGAAAAAGACAGAAGGAGGGGGTTTTATCCCCTTGTCCATCCTTGTCTAACATACGTTTCTTAATGGAGAAAAGAGAGAGATGAAGAAACTCTCGGTGCGCTACTGGTATCCACTAAACGGCAGCTCGGCAACTCTGTATCGGACCGAAAATCATGCACATCCTCAAACGGTAAATGATTGAGATCATCAAATCAAGAGGTGTGCTACACCGAAGACATCCTTATCGGAGCCAAAACGTTAATGTCTTGGAAAGAGCTCACCTCACGTTCAATGGGCCCTTCTTCCAAAAATTGCCTTGATCGCAATCGCAAGGGTTCTTCAAATTTGGCGAAGAGCCATCGCTCACAGCGCAGCGGGTTGCTAAGAAAATATCAACCTATACTCAACACCTCCCCCTCATCTACCGGTTAACAGACGTTTCGTCCTGTTTTTTTCGTCCGCTCGATTTTTTGTCCCTTATTTTTCGTCCTATGAAAATTGGTCCTTGATAATTCGTCCAATCAAATTTTGTCCTGTAGAACAATGGGGCTATTGCACACTTTTGCTATCAGCGATTTAATAGTCGATTATGGCGTAAAAACCTCAAAAAACAACGATGGCAGCACTAAAAACTTTCAAAATCCACTCCTAAACTCAATAAATGCAGTTATTTGCGGGAGCGTAATGGTGGCCGAAGGCACTAACAATGGGAGATTCCCATCTAACAATTCTGAAACTCCATCAAGAAGTGACCAATAAGAGACTACTTTCATTTGACACCGGTGTCACTTGGTGTTGCGGTACCATTCATCGGATGTGGATCATAACTCTGATGACTAATTACTCTGTGAATCATCCTTGTCAGCATAGAAAGAGTGACGAAATTAAGATAGGAATCTCCCATTGTTAGTGCCTTCGGCCACCATTACGCTCGCGCAAATAACTGCGTTTATTGAGTTTAGGAGTGGATTTTGGAAGTTTTTAGTGCTGCCATCGTTATTTTTTGAGGTTTTTACGCCATAATCGACTATTAAATCGCTTATAGCAAAAGTGTGCAATAGCCCCATTGGTCCGTTTATTATTTTTATCCTCAACTGCAACGTCCATGAGTTTTTAGTCCAATTATTTTTATGTCCAAAGTATGTCTTTTGTCCTGTAATTTTAGTCCAATTTTTGTTGTCCTTAAAAAAAGTTGGTTTCATCCAATGCTCCTTTTCGTTAAGTTGCAGGTAAAATAAAATGAAGAAATAGAATTTCACAAAAAAACAAATTAATATTGTATTACAACTAGGTGTTTTATTAATTTATCTTCTGAGAAAATGCAACTGCCAGAAAAAAAATGAAAAGAAAGGTTTTTATTGAGCTGCATCGCGAAGTAGGAACAGTTGTTTCTACATACAGAAATATTGTTATTGCGCTATCTATTGGGTGACTCGGTAACGAGACGCACACTAATTGCCGAATGATAAACCTTCCATTGAAGGCACTTTTGTAACTATGGGTACGGGTACGCGCTATTCATTGATGAATTTTTGAGAATGAATGAAGAAAAATACGGAACGGTTAAATGATTCTTGCGTCAAAATTATTGTTTTGAAAATTTTTTGTTTCTTTTCATTATTATTTTTTCTTTCAGTGCGTGTCATTATCGTGAAATAAAGAAAACAAACATAAATGTGTATTGGACGAACCAAACTTTTTTTTTTTTCTGACAAAAAATAATGGACTAAAATTACAGGACAAAAGATACACTCTGGACCTAAAAATAATTGGACTAAAAACTCATGGACGTTATAGTCGAGGACAAAAATAATGAGTGGACCAATTGTGCTTCGGGACGAAAATTGAAAGGACAAATTATCAGGGACTAAATGTCGTGGACAAAAAAAAAGGACAAAAAAAAAAGTGGACAAAAAAAACAGGACGAAAAGTCTTGTAACCCATCTACCGACCCCCACAGTGGTCTGAGATCGTCAGAAAGTGTCAAAAAATCAATAAAAATAATTTTTCATTTTCAACATTAATAAACTTTTAAAACCAACTTTTATCACAGAGAACACTTTAAGCAAGTATTTTCAAACTTAACCCAGCACTGCACGAATTTTTCTTTTTTGATAAATCATGAATTTTTCTATTCGCCTAGTCACCCTAATAGTGGGGAAAATGGTAAAAAAAAAAAAAAAAATCATGATGCTATTTTTTGATCTGTATGCTCAAATATATAATTTTTTGCCATTTTTTCAACATGCTGTAACGTATACAAAAAGACAGGATTTTTATATTTTTTTTTTTTTTTCCAATGAAAAGTTGATTTTTTTGGTAAAAAAAAAAAAAAAATTGTTGGAAGGAATTTCAAAGTGATTACCGACAAACAATTGACAGTCATTGTAATGAAAAAAACCTTTTTTTGATTCAGGTGACAATTTTCAGGTTGACCTGATTTTCCATGATTTGATGTGAGACCTCATACGTAGCGCTCTCTGTTTGCGGTACTGTGCACTATTTTTCAATGCTATTTTATGTGTCATGAGTGACACAATGCGCAGCAACGTCAAATTTAGAGTATAGTACTAGTGGGTAATGAAGTAATTGTTCCTAATTAGGAACGCTGTGCAGTGAAGGGTTAAGAGTGACATTGGAAAGTTTCTAATCAGTCTTTGAACTGCATCGTGAGGCAAATAATATACCTATGTATATCCCCCTCTTTGAACACTCGAAAGTTAAAATATCATTTTTTCCCAAGTCGTCATGATCTCTCAGGCACACAATTTTATTTTACCCATTCATTTTGAGTCAAAATCGATTGAAAAATCGTGTGTTCGGACGGAAAAAATCATACAGTGAAGGGTTCACGGAGAAAAATTTATATTTGGGACTACCAGAATTACTTCTACGTAATAGTTAAATGTTCATTCACGTATCCTTCACTTGATTTCTGGTAATATACAAAATACATTTCTCGTTGAAACCAGCATTATCTTCACTGATACCAGAACTTACATTTAACTATTCCGCAGAAGTAATTCTGGTAGCCCCTAATATAAATTTTTCTCCGTGTTAACAGGACGAAAAACAATGATTTTTTGTCACTTTTGATTTTATTTCAGACCATAGCGCACCCTAAGCTTCATAGCCTCTCACCCTTTACCCACAAACTCATGGACTTCCTACGAATTTCCGACAAAATATGTCCCATTTATTATTTTCTCTTAAATCGAAAAGAGGCTCATAAAACATTAGGTAGATTATACTCAGTTTTCAGTAACGTAGCGTGCAATTTGGCAGTGGTGGTATAGCGTCCAACTAGAGTATACAAAGTCGAATGCGAAGGTGTTCACCGAAGTTCGATCTTTTTTATGGGTTTAAATGGACGAACTGCAACTTTGCCAAATGGGTCTGTTGCAAACTTTTGCTACAGCGCTATAGAGAGTTCAATCTCATGTAAAATCGCGTGAAAAGTCCATTGGTGGCACCAGAAAGTCATAAAATGCAGTATAAAACTCACGAGAGACGTTTAATGAAATCCAAGATGGCGGTAAAATATTGAGCAACCTGTATGCATGCACCACGAACATCCAAGGATAGCCAACCGCACAATCTCGATCGCACCCAATCACAACGTAAATAAACACACAACCTCTGAAGCTGTGAGGTTGTCAACGTTGGCAATCCTTGGATGTTAAAGGTGTATGTATACAGATTACTCGATATTTTACCGCCATCTTGGATTTCATTAAACGTCTCTTGTGAGTTTATTATCGCATTTCATGACTTTCTGATGCCACCAGTGGACTTTTCGGGCAATTTTACGTATGATGAAACAATCTTTCTCGTTGTAGCAAAAGTTTGCAACAGACCCATTCCAAGCTACGCCACTGTCAGATCTTCTTTAATGACGAGCAATATCCATACAATATACTTATAATATCGGTGTCAAAGAGCGCACCTTACGTGCCGAGTGGGGAAAGTACTCATAAGAAACAAAAGGCTTGCTCGTCATTTGTAGAGTCATTAATAATTGCGAGAAGGAGCGAGCGGTGCGGAGCTCACACCTCGCGTTTAAATTGCCGTTTTATCCAGTCGCATGTTGACCCTCAACTTTTCTCTGTCAAATTGCGCCTGGAAGTACCTTGAATACCTCCCGCAAGTCAAAAACGCTCGTCTCTCTCTCCCACGCTTTAACAGTAACAGGAACGGGGTCCTTGACTTCGCATCTAGACACTGCGCAGTGGGTCGATGCATGGGATTTTTCGGACATCGTAATAATCGCGTCAGGTCGTTACTTTAAGGGGAGACAGCCGTCAAAAATTCGAATTTTTGGATTTTTTTTTTTTTTTTTAGTCTTTTCTTATTCTACCCCTAAAAAAAATAAAAAAAAAAATAAATAAATAAAAAATAAAAAAAAATAAAAATTAAACAAAAAAATAAAAAAATAATTTACCACAATTTTTGGTTATACTTTCATTAACTCTCCTGAAAAGTTGTGTTTTTTTAACTTCCGGTACACTTTTCTCAGAATCTATTATACTTAGAAGGCTCATTTTTTTTTAAAAAAATGAAGACCTTAAAAAGATCTACAATGTTAACTAACTTTTAATGCAAAAGTTTAAACTCTATTATTTATAAAATCAAAATATCACCTAAAAAATGACCAAAATTATTACCAAATTAGAAAAATTCACAAAGTTTTCAAAAAATTAAGGGGAAAAAAAGAGTTAGTTAACTTTGTTAAGAAGGTACTAAGACACAATCATGCAAAATCTCAGCTTTCTAGGTGCAATAGGAGAGGAGAAAAGTGTACCCAAGTGTGATACCTTTTACATGGGTTAGCATACCCTGGCTGTCTCCCCTTAACGAAAATTTGGATTACTCTATCAAATCTCACAGTGGTGGGGTCCTGGGGGGGGGGGGCGGTATACGACACATTACTCGTGTCATGTAGCTGTGAATGATCACTAAATGACTCAATTAATGTTTACTGTGCAGCTCAATGAGGTCATTGCAAACTTTTGCTACAAAATGGTCGATTCAGAAGTAAATAGCACCGAAAATAGGGCTCTTGCAAACTTTTGCCATAGGGGATTGCAGAGTTGCTTCTTGCATAAAAACATGTAAAAACGACGATGAGTAACGTTAAAATTCACAAAATTCACCGTCAGAATCGGGTTTAAAGGCGGAGAGACGCAGGTACCAAGGGAGATTCTTATCTGAATTAAGACATATCTCTGTTTTTCTGTAGAGAAAAAGACATAATAGACAGGAATCTCCCATTTCACCTGCGTTGAACCACCATTACGAACTTGCCGTTATAGCAATTAAGTGAGTTCATTGCAGAATTTAAGACTTGCTTAGAGCGGTTTTTGCTTCTTTTAACGTCAGATTGGACTATTCATTTGCTCGCAGCAAAAGAATGCAAGACCTCCATTACGCGTGACAGTAGTTTTGAAAACACAGTCATAAAATGTTTTCAAATGCGTGATCGTAATAGCGGTGCTGGGTACCAATAATAAGTTCCTATCTTATTATAATTAATTGTGCCACTCCATCAAAAAGTGGCCAATAAAATACGACTTTCCGATGCATCTTTATCAAAAGTTGTAACGGTACCATTAATTGGGAATTAATCACCACTTATTGATTAATAACTAATTGACTTCATTACTTATTGATATCATTGATATAGTTTAGAATAGGTCTGCAGGAAAATCGGCTGTAAAATAAAATTCCATGCATTAGTTATGGTATATGTCCTTGTGTAGCTGTATAGATCCTCTGCTCTTCCAAGGCATCGCCAATGTTAATTTAAACGGGGAAACAGACTTACGAGCAGACCTGTTCATCTCACTGACTTTTAAGCGCAAAGACGGCGAAGGGCTCTTAAAACGTCCCCTCTGCTCTTCCGAGGCATCGCCAATGGTTATTTAAATGGGGAAACAGACTTACGAGCAGACCTGTTCATCTCGCGGACTTAAATTCGAAGACGCGGCGGAGGGCTCTCAAAACGTCCCCTCAGCTCTTCCGAGGCATCGCCAATGGTTATTTAAATGAGGAAACAGAATTACGAGCAGACCTGTTCATCTCACGGACTTGAATTCGAAAACGCGGTGGAGGGCTCTCAATACACATACGTCCCCATAGAGTGTATGATCACCAAGTGTATTTGATTAATGCATGTGTCGAGTTTCTTTGTTTTTTTATTTTTATTATTTTTCTCAGTGCAATGGGGCTCTTGCGAACTTTTGCTACACGAGATTGAAGAGTTGATTCTTGCATAAAAGCCTGTAAAAATGACGAAGAGTACACTAAAAAATCAAGAAATTCACTCTCAGAATCGAGCTTAGTGGCGGTTCGACGCAGGTATCATGGAAGATTCCTATCTAAATTAAGACATACCTCTGTGTTTCCAAAGAGAAAGTGGCATATTAGATAGGAATCTCCCATGATACCTGCGTCGAACCGCCATTACGATCTTGCCAGTTATGTTGTTATGCAGAGTTATTACTGAATTTTAAACTTTCTCAATGTGATTTTCGTGATTTTTGCTGGTTTTTACATCAGAATGGACTATTCATTTGCTCACAGCAAAAGTTTGCAAGAGTCCCATTAATGGGTTTGCGGCGACAGCGACCCAAAATTATTGTTAACATTTAAGAAAATGTTGGTACAGAACTGAGAGAAAAAATGAAACTTTTCACGACCAGAAAGTTTCAAGCTTTCGATCCAGTGTGCGCTAGTCCACGGCGCTTTAACTTAGTTACCTCCTAAGAATACACCCAAGATAATAATTTTACACAGCGTAATTGGAGCCTTTGGATTTAGGTTTCCAGAATTCGTCACGCTTCATTTCGAGTCTAACCCACGATCCCATTATACCAGGACATACAATCGGAAAATGACGGGAACTGAAAATGGAGACATAACACCGGAAGACATGAGATATGCTTGTCTGTAAGAGTAAGCATTTCGATGCGATTAAAATTTGCGAGACAGATCTATCCTAATGTTTTATGAGCCAGTTTTTCGGCAAAGACCAAAGCCCAACCCTTTACCTATCCGAGTGGTCTGTTAAAAAAAAAAAAAAAAAAAAAAAAAAAAAAAAAAAAAAAGTTCAACTCATAAAAGTTCCCATAGCCCTCCCTTCTTTCTGACCATAAGCTCTTAAATTAAATTTTACATTACTCTACTTCTTTTATGTATAATAAGCATACCTACAGTGTTTTGAGAGTCAATAAAATCAAAGTATTGGAAATTGAGCAATGTCAATTAAAGTCGGGTCATACCCCTTCCCTTTCCACCCGCGGCCCTTCCAAAAGAGTTTGGGGGAATGAAATGTGACCGCGTCCAGGAAAAGGGACCTTATCTTCCGCGAGGTCGAAAATGAGTTGTTGGTACCACTGCATAGAGGGGGGAAAATACGAACATTTTGGCGCCAAGAACGTAAAGATATTCAAAAAATTCAGCAAGTTATGACAATTTGAAGTTTTATGTTGAAAAAACATAGTTTTGAGAAAAATCGATTTAAAGTTTTCAAATAAAACTAAGGTAGAGAAAAACGATAACTTCCCCCATTAAAATAACGTGGGGAAGATAAGGTCCCTTTTTCTGATTCTAACACCCTCTTACAAAAGTGCATATAAGCGCAAACTATTGGTGAAAAAATTATAACCAATTTTGCTTGTAGGTCATTCTTAAGGCTTCCAGTGAGCGCTTTCCGTCGAAATCAGAAATCGTCATTTTTCGCCCTTATTTGCTCTTTTTTGCTCTCCTGAAAAATTTACTCCTGGAAGATAAGGTCCCTTTTCCTGGATGCGGTTACAAATGAAGGTTGAATTGGTGGCTTTTTTTCTGCAAAATGTCTAATGGGTCTGTTGTAAACTTTTGCTACAGCGCTATAGAGTTTTCAATCTCACGTAAAATCGCGTGGAAAGTCCATTGGTGGCATCGGAAAGTCATAAAATGCAGTATAAAACTCACGAGAGACGTTTAATGAAATCCAAGATGGCGCTAAAATATTGAGCAACCTGTATGCATATGCACCACGAACATCCAAAGATGCTTAAATTTTAAGTGCTACCATCGCTATTTTTTGAGTTTTTACATCTGAATATCTATACCCTTAAATCGTCTGTAACAAAAGTGTGCAACACTCCCATTCTAAAACTTAAGCTTAAAAAATACTTTAAAAAAAAAATGAATAAAATAAAAAAAGACTGTAAAAGAGGCCAAGTACCTGTTCCTGAAGTTGTGCGTAGGTGACATGTCGGATGGATTTCGTGACGGGGCTGTCATGAATGAAAGCGACCTTCTTGCCTTTGCCAGCTTCCACGTGGCGGTCAACGGCATTATAGCATGCGTTCAGTTCACCTCCTACAAACCTTGAGGCATCAGACATTCACGTATTCATTGCATAATTTAGGACCAAGAAAATAAATGTTTAGAAAACAACGCTCATTCATGATTCATTTCTTAAGGCGAAATATTAACGTCAGCGAACAAAACGTAACAGTAGCTGGATCCAAGACTATTGTATACGGATATACAAAATGCTTTTACAAAACCACTCAATGGGGGCTTTTGCAAGGCTCTAAAAGTTGATGTTTTCTATAAAGAAAATGAAAAAAAAAAAAAACTTGATAAGCTGAGAGGAAATGTACCTTTGGCTTTTTCCCAAGTGTCCCTGTTCAGGGGTGCAAAATGTGCCCGATCTAGCGATCCGCGGATCGCGTGAAAGTGAGGAAATTTCTAGAAAAGTGAGGAAATTTGTCCAAATATTTTTGTTTGTTTTTGTTTTTTGTTTTTAATGATGGCAATAAGGATTTCCCACGAAAATAGTGTAAAAAATGAGAAAATATAGGTCATTTTGAGTATATAGGGTGTTGAAATGTTAAAATAACCAAAAAAAAGTCATCATTTTCAAATTTTTGTGAGGAAATTTTTTTAAAATCCTGTGAGGAAATAAGTCATAGATCGCGTGAAACTTCCGAAGTTTTGGAACATTTTGCACCCCTGTCCCTGTTTAGGAGACGGACACGTCGTGTATGTTGTAACATGACAAAGCAGAATTTCCATTGAAAACAGCGTACACTGCAAAAAAAAGTGCTAAATTCAACTATTTTATAGTTAAAAGTATGGACACCACCAGTGGCGTCGCGTGCCATCTGGCAACAATGCAACTGCTCCATTTAAACTCATTAAATATATCGAATTTTTCTTGTGCACTGTGCACCCCTAAATTCGATATTTTACTTGAAATTAAATGGATAGAATACATTGTTGCCAAATTGCACGCGACGCCACTGGACACCACTTAAAAACTGTTGGTTTGACTGTTTAAATTAGTTACATTAACACGGCACGGAGGTAATTTTACTATTTTAAACAGTCAAACTATAACAGTATTTAAGTGGTTTCAATACTTTTAACTATAAAAGAGTTAAATTCAGAACTTTTTCCAGTAAATGGGCCAAAATAGCATCTCCGCAAGAACAAAACTTAAATAATAACCAAAGCCAACATAAATGTCAGCTCACCCAGTACTCTGATTTGCTGACCGAAAAATATTAAAATTCAGACCATAATATTGCAATTGTCCTTTTGAGCGAATTGTTTTGTACTTACAATTTCATCCAGGAGCCAATATTTTTGAAATTACAAGACTCCTAATTAAATGCCGTTCCTTATGTATGATACATGATAAGCGAAAGATTTAAGGCTACATTATATTTTAAAGAGGCCGTTTCCGGAAAAAGGGCCCATAAAAAAAGGTATGCTCTTCAGGCGAAATTTTCTATTGAAGCACATTGCTGATTTCTCTTAAAGAGAATAGCTTTCGTTTTACGGGCCCCGTTTCCAGAAAATGGCATAATTTGAAATCATCAATGATTTGGTGAAAAGATTAAAGAAAAGGCAAACTCACCATTTTGTGAAAGGTGGCTCTGAATTATCTAAAACTTTTTTCCATGGTTTTGACCAACTTATTTTCCTGGCTATTTCTGACCAAAATAGTTCTGGTTGTTCTAGGGATGTCTGATATTCCTCGTAATATTTTTCGCTATAGTAAGGGCTCGGTTTTGGTAATAAATCTGCAAATATAGGAAAGGAGGTAAATAATTATGGCTCGGATCGATGAATAGTAAAAAAGTACGCGTGAAATTAAGATAGCAGCGATTGTGTCCCTTCAAAAAAATGAACAAAAAATAAATAATTCGTTCGCGCAACTGTTCGTACATGTTGGTTATGGATTTGCGTCATCGTGAATTGAAGGCGAACTAGTGCATTACTCAAGAATATTTTTAATCGATAAAAGAATGGCTACCTTTGTAGTATGCAGTGTTTTTAAAATTAAATCCCAGAAAGAACATCTATGGTTGAATTTTGGATAATGTACTATCGCCGAATCAAAGATTGTCGCGAGATTTTCACACATTTTTAGTTAAGGGTGTGAGTGTGGGACTGATCTGCAACGGCTTTCCCGTCCCACCCGCACTGGTCTCTCACCTGCAAGGTGTGAGGAGTTTGAAGAGTGGCCGAACGAGAACCTTGAAGGCGTTACTCAGCTCGTGAAAATCTCGCGACAATCTTTAATTCTTCGATAGTTCATGCACATTCTTTCCTGAAATTGAAAGCTTGCTTCACCTACACGCGCTAAATCAGACAACCTTTTTTTTCCCCATTCTAGAATTTTCTTCAAGTTTTGAGATAAGTCAAACCCCGGGGGGAGGGTGATTAAACCATGCCCCCCTTCCGCTGTGGCCACACGGAAAAAAAGATTAGTGAAAATAACCATACGGATACCTGATTTTGGCACCTGCTAGATTTTATGGTAAGCTTGACCAGAAGTATGGTACATTTACCGATACTTTGAGTAAATTTGACATGGAATCAAGTAACATCACCTCGTTCCAAGTCAAAACATAGTATACTTCTGGTTAACATTACCATAACATCTAGCAGGTGCCAAAATCAGGTATCCGTATGGTTATTTTCACCGTAGTTTTTTTCCGTGCACCCTAAAGGATGCCCCTGCATATTCCATACATGACATTTCACAACCACGTAAGTACACATACGTTTGACTACGCGCAATTTAATGAAAGAGTGTGCCAAAGCCGTCGACAATAAGTTCCAATAATGCGAACTTGACTGCATCTTACATCACTGGCACAGAGACCCAGAAACACAGGAACATTTACACACACACACACACCCAGACTCACCAGCTCACACTGTCATAGTACAAGGAAAGTCTCTTGAAGATTTAGCCTGCGCGGAAATGGGGACCGACGAAGCAAAAGAAATCCGAGATTACGGCGAACGCAGTCGTAAATGCTTCCGTGTTGACTTGACAATATTTGATGGTTGTTAATATCAACCAATTTGACTTCAAGCTAGGGCTCCAAACGTAGTGGTTTTACACGGCTGCCGCTTTGTGCGTATACTGGGACTCTTGCTAACTTTTGCCATAAGCGATTTAATAGATCATTCTAGCCCTATACTGCATAGTGAAGCGGTTCCCAACCGGTGGTCCGTGGAACAAGTTTTGGTGGTCCGCGAAGACCTTTCCGAATTTTTCCCGTTTTATTCGCCCGAAAGTGGAAACGTTGAATTTGTGACCAATATTCTTTTATGTGGCACAAAAAAAGTTGCGTTAGAACGAGTCATAACCTAAATTTTTATAAGATTATGAAATTCCTCCTTCGAGGTTTTCGTTTTTGCGGTTTTTTAAATTCAAAATTAATTTCGAAATTGAACGTTTTCAATAATTGTTTTTGTTCAATAATTATCTCAGCGGTTCCCAACCGGTGGCTGTATTTAAAATAGCAGGACAGGTTAGTTTTTACTTCCTCCCTCCATTCTCAAAGAAAAAAAGAAAAAAAGTAATCGATTGTTCATTTTTTCAAGTTGGTGGTCCGCGACCAAAAGAGGTTAGCATAATTTATCACTGGGGTGATACATGATGTAAAAAGCCCTGTATCAGACATCGTAATATATATGTTGATTTATTTCAAATTGTATCACCAGTGTCACATTATAAGAAAACATAAAAACGGACTTTGCTCTTAAATAGTGAAGCTACCCAACTGATGTCATGGGGGATTCCTGTATAAGTTGTCACTCTCTCTCTCTCTCTTTATGGAAAACTCACGGCAGAAAGCCTCTCAAAGTTAAATGTTCGAATTTCGCGCCAAATTTGGCAGTACAGCCTGTTCGAGTGTTACTCGGATCCCCGCCGTCGCGTCAGTGCGTGCGCACTCACGTGAAAATAATGTTCTCTAACGGTCGGTACTTTCACGAGTTGAGTTGAGGCTTTAGCGCCGGCTCATTTCGTCAAATAAAAACAACCTAACCTTGCAACCTCGCCCGGTTCAGCCTCGCAAATCGCTCTGATTAGTAAAGATATTCTCCTTCGGTGGTTCTTATGAGGTTGAAGAGTTGAAGACTTCACGGAAGAACTTAAAGTAAGTAATGAGGCTGACGAAACGCCGGTAACGTAATGTTGACTGCAAAGGGACTTTTATTTTTTAGACACTATCTTGTTATAGCCAATAGGCATGCCTTCAATGAGCATTATAGCTATAGATGAGTGGCGCTACGTTACAAGTCCTATCCTAAAGTGAGACATCATGGAAGGAAATTCATTATTTGCCCTATATTTGATACAACGAGCTATAAAGCGATAGAGAGGGGGGCATACATATTATAAATCCTATTGTAACGTGTGGCAGGATGGGAGATCGATCTGAATTCGGCAGAGACAAATAGAGACGGAGCACTACGCTAAAATATATAGGGAAGATTTGAGGCGCACTGAATTTTCGGGGATTCAACAAAAAAACAAGTAAAACAACAGTCAACACCCTTTAATGTCGCATGGTCACAGAATAATACAATCAGAACGGAAACTCTGTCGGATTTTGAAGCAAATTCATTTCGCGTCCGCCATGTTGGGATATAGGATGTTTAAATCTGGATTCGCGCGCGAAAAAAAAAATATAGGACATGATCCGCGAAATTTTCATTCTGAAATGCCATTAGAATAAAAGTGAGGCCGGAAACTTAAGATTTCTTTCCAGAATTTACAGAAATAAATGAGTTTCAACACAAATCACACTCGTCCGCCATGTTGGGATATAGGACCACAGCGTTGCCTATTGGTGCCGTTAAATTCCAAACTTGCTTCCATTGGCTCTTATGGGAGTTTTCGTGGCATGGTGTTGAACAATGACATTCGGAAAACACGGGGGGATGGGCGGGAAGCTAGGGAAAAGGAGGGTGCTCACCATTCAACACCATGCGACATCAAAAGGTGTTGACTGTTGCTTTACATGTTGTTTTGTTGAATCCCCGAAAATTTAGTGCGCCTCATATCTTCCCTATGTATTTAAGCGTAGTGCTCCGTCTCTGTTCGTGTCTGGAATCCGGTTTGTTTGCCTCACTTTTTTTTAACCTTAAATCAAGAGTTGTAATCAATCCAGCGGAATTTGGTTTTGAATGATAATGCAATTGTTTAAGAGTGGCTACATCTCGACACAGAATTCCTACACCAAGTGAGAAAATTTTGCTTCTTTCTGTTATTTGTCAATATCTTTATCGTGTAAATCCTTCCAGAAGAAACAGTCATATCGGTTTCTGTCTCCAGATTGCCACTCTATCGCTTGCACTCTCGTTTAAAACCAATTGACTGCAAATTACTTCCAGGTTTCAAATGCACTATGGCTTTCCGGATGGAAATTTTTATTACTACATTTCTCGACCCATTTGAGAAATTATACGGTTTTCACGTATTCTGAAGAATCTCATAGCATTATGCCACTTGTGATATTATGCCTCAACAAATTTAAAACTGTGGAAAATATAAGAAAACTTCATCAAGAACAATTTCAATGTGAGGACTTCCTTTTGAAAACATAGTACCTGACTCAACAAAGTAAAATATCCTTAACCCATAAATGCCCATTGGGTCGTTAACGACCTGATGGGCCCAACTTTTTTGGAACAAATTACAGTAAACTTAGGCCAATTTAACTCAAAAATCAATGTTGTGACCATTCAGCACCTGTAATTTAGCTGAACCAGAAAATTTCACAATTTTTAAATTTTAAATTTTTTCAACTCTAAGGTCGTGTTTTTTGAGAAAAACACCAAAAAACGCCCAACATGTTCAAAAAAAGTAGGGCATATATGGACTACGGGGTTTCTCCACCAGCGAATTTAAAGGCGCGAATAAATCGATTGAGCCAATGGGCTTCTTTAATATCGATACATTCCATGACTTACCATGACCTAATATGGACTTGCAATGACTTGCCATGATTTGCCATGACTACATCAGACTCGACCTATCGACTTCAAGGCAACTCACTCACTGGCTCAATCAGTTTATTCGCGCTTTTAAATTCGCAGGTGGAGAGGGAGGCCCCTTTAGATCGTCAGATGACTTCATAGGTGGATCAAACTCTCTCAAATCGAACACACAAGCTCAAATGTGACTTTAGAATTGGAGAGTAGAAATGAATTATACAAATACATGAAACCTTGAAATAATGAGTCAGTAATAAATTCGCAATCATGGAAGTTCATATCGTTCGAAGACCAGGCGTCGCTTCGCCGTCGTCCCGTCGTGTGAAATAGGAACAATGAACTAGAAACCTTCGTCGGTTCTTTTGAACGTAAAAGTCAAATGAACAGTAACAAATTACGGGTTGTACGTCCGGTTATTCAATTTTCCGTTTATTGACGAGCAAGTATGCAAAGGAAAGACTTTTGTTATTGGTCTAGTAATGAATTAAATTTGTCCATACTAATTCGCCTTCAAGTCCTTATCAGTATATTTGTGGCCTGAATCTACAAAATAATATCATTTTCATGTATATTGGGTCATCGACTCAAACTCGCTGTCTCGCGCTTGGCAAATTTTGTGAATAATCTATTCCGGGTCTGCTGACCAGCAATTAACCTGTGGACCTGATATTCATTAAATGAGATACGGGATTCGTGGGAGGTAATTTTGAAACTTTCAGAACACAGCAGTAGCGGCTCATGAGATTTGGCAACCGTGCATTTTTCCCACTTAAACTTAGGTAAAAAATCGATTCAAGCGGAGGCTGGCAGCCTCCTCGAGTTTCGATTGTTTTCCATGTATTTAAATGGGATAAAAACACTGTTGCCAAATCGCACGAGCCGCCACTGGAACACAGCTATGATGGAAATCTCTTATGAATATTTTACGCGGGCTCGTTGCTCGGGTTGTTTGCCTCATTTTTTTAAAACCTTAAAAAAAAAAATTGTGGCAAATCCACTTGAAATTGGTTTTAAACAAAAAAGCAGGTGTCTTAAAGTGGCTATCTGGACACAAAAATTGATGAAATTGTGTCTTCTGAAAAGATTTGCACGATAAAAAAACTGACACATGACAGAAACAAGACAGATTTTCTCACCAGAATGGTTGTAATGTTATTCTGTGTCCAGATAGCCACTCTGAAACTCATGCATGCACATTCATTTAAAACCAATTTTTATTAGATTAATTCTTGAAGGATTGTTAACCCTTTGCCTGCTGGGTTAGGAATTCAGGTGCAGCCACCCCCCAGCTGAGTTAGGAATCGAAAATTATGCAAATTCGATCATTTTCTCCGACAAACTTAGGTTAACTTGGTTTCGTCAGCTGAGCAGAAGCAAAACATGCATGCAGAGAAGAAACATATTTTAAAATCAAGGGGCAACGCATTCTATCGGAAACACTTATAACTTGTAGTTCGTATCTTCCCCGACAGAATGCGTACATATAGTCTGATGTTTAGTTCAATCGCAACAGCGCTACGGTCGAAAATTCAATGGAAGTCACGAATGCGAGTATACTCGGGCGTACCTCTGAGGAACGGTTTTTTTTCCGCGTAGTATACTCGTTCGTAGCAGGCAAAGGGTTAAGCATTTGTCCGTCAAGACCAGCAGGGCAGCAGCTGCAGCGGCTCGCGGACCACTCGATTATCGGTAAGCTCCCATTCGAACCTATGAAAAAGTATCGATCACTTGGAGGTTTAATCGAACCGTCCAGGAATCGATTCTTTTGCAAAGGTTTAAATGGAGTAGAAATCGATACATAGCAATGTACGATCCACTGCCTCCAGTGAAGACCTAATAATTAATTAATTAATAACCAAACCCTTGAGGGCGATCGACTCCATTTGACGAGCAGAATCGATAGAGGGGTCACAAGCTGGGGTTTGGCAACATTACCTTTTTGCCCATGTTACATAGCCATGAGTTGCCAGTTAAGAGCCTCAGATGCAAAAGATATGAAAACCCTTGAGGGTGATCGACTCCATTTGCTGACCTGAATCGATAGAGGGGTCACAAGCTGGGGTTTGGCAACATCACCTTTATACCCATGTAAACCGACTTCTCTAACAGAAAAAAAGTAAACTTTTCCAATCTGGATAGTTGTATTACAATTTTGTGTCAACATAGCCACTCTTAAATACTTGCACTTTCGTTTATAACCAAACACTAGATTAATTACAACTTTTGATTTAAGTTTAGCAAAAACGAAGCAAATCAAACCAGAATCAGATCGCTCATGCTGTTTTGGGGTAGGACTTTTAACACGTATTTTTTTAACGCTTCCAAATTTCGGAGGGAGACGTTTTTGGATAGGAGGGTTGAATCACATCGGGAGACGATGTGCTTATCAGGCAAAGCTCAGAAATTACAGAGCTCCTAGACTGAGCTGTTACTTACAGATGTTGCAACAGACCAGAGTTGGCCAAATAGGTGTGCAATCGATTATTACATGGTTGCTGGGTAGTTGATAATCGTCAAACTTTAGAATGGTAATCAATTGTAGTCTTTATAGATTTGAAAATAATTTTAGGGTCATTCCGATTAGATCTGATTCTTCTGCAGCTAATTTGATGAGTGACTTACAGAAAATTAGCCTTGATTACCGTAAAATCAGTCTCCGAAAAAATGACAATTGCCGATCACCCGTTAATCGTGTAATCTTTTGCCGCCCCCCACAAAAAAAAAAAAAAACAAAACAAAACAAAACATAACAAAAAACAGAAAAAACGCGTAGCATCGCTGACAAAACCTTTGGTAGAAAAATCACCCTGCAAAAGACTATAGTAGAGGTGAACAAAGGTTTTGTATGCCCAGTTGCCTAACTGAAGAAGTTCTCTTGGGGAAGCCACATATTTCATTGGCTTAACCCTTTCTGTTACGCATTATGAAAGTAGTGTCACTGTAATGTGAAACCTATACCATTAAATTGAACGAACTTTTCTCATATGATTTCATGTGTGAGTTTTTCCAAATTTCCATAAAGATCCATGTAAAATGGTCGTCCACTAAGTGACAGAAAGAGAACTAAGGTCTTTTGCCAGCGGCGGCTCGTGCTATTTGGCAACAATGGCTGCCCTCCATTTAAATCTATGTTAAACAATCGATTGCAGTGAAGCACTGCTTCACTGTCGAATCGATTGTTCAATATAGGATCAAATGGAGGAAAAACATGTTGCCAAATTGCACGAGCCGCCACTGTTGCCGGGTCACTTTTCCACCAAAGGTTTTGTCAGCGCTACCAATGAGCTTTTTTCTATTATTTCGGTGCATTTTGCACAGCTCTGCACCAGACCTATTCAGTGGCTCGTGCACAATCGATTATAATTTTACTTCCATTAAATCCCACGTAAACATATCGATCATTACGATGGATTCAAGTGAGCCTCCCAAGGATCGATACTTTTCCACGTGTTTCTACGGAGGAGCAATCGATACATCGTGATTCAAAAGCAGCCCGCCGTCTTTTGCCGGGTCACTTTTCTACCAAAGGTTTTGTCAGCGCTTACCAATGCGCTTTTTTCTACTATTTCGGTGCATTTTGCACAGCTCTGCACCAGACCTATTCAGTGGCTCGTGAACAATCAATTATAATTTTACTTCCAATAAATCCTACGTAAATATATCGATCATTACGATGGATTCAAGTGAGCCTCCCAAGGATCGATACTTTTCCACGTGTTTCTTTGGAGAAGCAATCGATACATCGTGATTCCAAAGCCGCCGTTGGACCGATTGCTTCAGCAATCAGGAAACGTGATGAGGATTGATTATGTCTGAGATCTGATGAAAAAAATCGCAGCGGAACACACGCTGCATGGGTAATAAAAATGGAAATCAATTGAAACGAAAATGTCGAGCAGAGCGGAGCGCGGTGCGTCTATGAAACAAATCGGACGTGCGCGAAATAAAGTCAAGCGTTTAACAGTGAATCGGTGATTTAACGCTCGGGATGATGTGTCCTGTGTCCTCTAGTCCTTGTTCCGCCGCGCGCGCTTGTATTTTTTCCTTCCTCCCCGCTCCGCTCACCAGGCGCGGGAAACAAAAACAAGTTGGCGCAAAAGTAAAAGTAATTTATCAAAAAGTAGAATGACTGATATTCGAGATACGGACTTAAAATATTCAAGGCAAATAACGGAGTGGATTTAAAACCACCAATAATCCCCCAGCATCTCCCCCTCTCTTGCTCTATCTTTCTCTCTCTCTCTCCCCCCCTCTCTCTCTCTCTCTCTCTCTCTCTCTTCCTTTCTCTCCTTCTCTCCTTCTCTCTTTCTCTCTCGCTATCTCTCTCCCCTCCTATCGGTGGACCTAGGGATAGTTTTTCTCTCATTCATTCACTCACTCACTCACTCACTCAATCTCTCTCTCTCTCTCTCTCTCTCTCTCTCTCTCTCTCTCTCGCTCTCGCTCTCTCTCTCTTCTCCCCCTCCCCCTATCTTTCTCTGTCTCTCTGCATCACCCCTTTCTGAATCACCCCTTTCTCTGCCTCTCTCTGTCTCTCTGTTTCTCTCCATCTCTCTCCATCTCTCTCTATCTCTCTCCATCTCTCTATCTCTTTCTGTATATCTCTCTCTATCTCTACATCTCTCTCTTTCGCTCTCTCTCCCCTCCTACCTGTGAACCTAGGGGTAGTTTCCAACCGCCTCTCCAAATCATGGTGGCGGCAAAATTATTTATTGCCGTTTTGTATTCATTTTTACGAGTCTTGTGCAAAAAAGGGGGAGGGGGCAGCAGCTTCATTTTTTTACGATTCTATTATTCCTATTGACTCGTCAAGTTCATTTACCTCCAAGAAAGCAACCATAAATCTAACGGGTGGAGGAGGGGGGTAGTTCTTTGAGAAGATGGGAGACCGGGTATAGGGAACACCCGACAATACATTTAAGGTGGTTAAAAGTTGAGATATAGAGAAGCTAAGCGTGCAATCTGGCAACGTTGTATTTTGTCCAGTAAAACGCATGAAAAAAACATCGAATTGTTTGGTGTGCGGTAGACACCCTGGAATTCGACCTTCTTCATAGGTTTGAATGGACAAAATGAAACAAGCCAGATTGGACGCTTCGAGACTGTTAGGATGAAAAAGTTACATCTATAGTCGAGTAAGTTGTTTCAGGTTTTTTATCGGCAAAACACCGACCTACCGTAAAGGATTTGTAGAAAAAATTAATTGCAAAAAAAAAAAAACCGGAAGATTCAAACTTCCAAAATGGAAGGTTACGTTTCGTTTATCTCACTTCCTCATCTGATGTAGATCTGTTGGCAGTCCCAAGAATGATTCGACTTGACAACTGTAGGTTTGAATGAAAACATCAGCTTCCATCCTCAGATAGGGCAACCTGATTGGTTAGGAGCAGTGAGAAGCTGATGTTTTCATGAAAACCATAGAAGTGTCAAAGCCAATCTTCTCTGGGACAAGCTATAACCCTCTAAGGACAAGGTTAGTTCGAAAAAACACCCGCACTATTCCGTTTATAAAAGGAAGGTAGTTAACTGTTCGTACGCGAGGGAGTTGAAATTGCCTAAACGACGAATTGAAGGCGCCCGACATTATTCATTCAAACTATACAGTTAAAGATCAGGTAGTTCAAAAGAATGTCACTTCTCCGTTTACATAGAGGGGGGGGGGGGTTAACTTTTCGAACTCAAGAGAGTTGGAATTGACTATAAGACGAATTGAAGGCGCCCCACGAAATCTTATCTTGGAGGTGTTTCAATCGATATTCGCGTTTATCTGGAGTAAAGAATAAAACAATGTGAATAAATAGACTAGAGAAGAAAAACGAGTAAATACTTGGGCCTGGCCCATGAGGAGTTAAATGAAAAATTAAAAAAACCACACGAACTTTTCCTAAAATGATAAGCATAAAAAAACACGGGTGTAACAGGATTTTGTATCTCTCTCTCTCCTTCCATTTGGACGTGTGGGGTAAAAAAGGCGGAGGGACGCTAAAGTCACAAGACGGCCCACTTTGCTATCCTTTTCTGACGCATGTGTTTAAATGAAAAGAGAGAGCGAAACACAAATTCCTGTATCCGTCCATATTAAGAAGCGGGCGAATATTGAATGAAACACATTCATTGGAAGAGAGAAAGAAATTTCCACAAAGAACTGACAATGAGAAATAAGAGCTAAAACAAAAATTTCCAAGTATTTCCTGATTGCTTCCGATTTCATTTTTTTTTTTTTTGTATCGGCAAGTTTTGAAAACCAATAATTTACGTCGTAAATGACTGACGAGAAAAGTAAACATGAAGAAAAATGCAGCATTCTAGAATATGCAAGGTAAATAATCAAAATTCAAAAAGAAACCAGTGGCGAAGCGTGCAATTTGGCAACGCGTCGCTATTCATCTGTTTAAACTCATTAAAAAGATCGAACTACACCTTCGCATTCGACCTTTTACATGGGTTTTAATGGACAAAATACAACGTTGCCAATTTGCACGCTATGCCTTTGAAAGAAACCTAAACCAAGTCAGTCCAGTCCAATTCAGTCCAAACAATTCAGTCACCCATTCACACCACGGTGTTTCTTCTTCATCAAAATATCGATTTTCCAATATTCAATAGGTCACTTTTAAAACTATGTTCGTACTTGAAAAATAGTAACAAAATTATTTGCGCCGTTCTCTAGCAACTATTAATATCGTTCATTTACTTTTCCCTAGCTTTTACCTTCGTTATAAGTTATAACACCGCAAGCAAGAGGGACTTAGCCCCCCCCCCTCTCCCAAATTATTTACTTTCTTTATTTCTATCCTTTTGGTTCATATTTTTAAAAGGTGGATGCCAAACGATTGGTAAATTTTACATCATTGAGAACCTTGGAGCCAGACAATACAATGGAAAGCATTGTATTGTAAAACTTACGTTAAAATAAACTTAGGCCCATTTGGCACGGATCAATTCGGATAAAAGCTCTGCTCGTTAGATCAAGTTTCGTTCAAATCCTTATTCAAATTAATTAACTATTTAGGCTGTCCGATAGTTAGCGTGTAGACCTACAATTTATGAAAATTGTAAAAAAAAAAAAAAAAAAAAAAGTATTCCTATATTCTCAAGGCGATGTTGCCTTCTTTCCTATATAATTTTGCAATTAAGGTTGTAATAGAACGTCGAAAAATAGGAACACAAATTCTTCAGAATATTCAATATTATTATGGAATATACTGCGGAACGCACTTTGATTTGAGATCTTCAAAAAAGGCCAAAAATCAGAGAGTAACTTTTTTTTTATTAATTAATTAATCATTCTAAAAATCATTTTAAACTTTCAAGACCAATAATTGTAATCATAGAGAACACTTTCGACAGTTTGAAACCAAGAAATGTGAATGTAAAGTTTTAAATTAAACCCGAGAAAACAATGAGTTAAAAAAGCCTACTTTTCACTGATTTTCAGCCTTTTTTCCCGATCTCAGACCACAATGGATCGGTCAAACTTCGATGGTTTGTTTGGTATAATCCAGTCGATGTTGCGTCTATCCTTCTTCCCGCTAAAATCACAAGTACGGTTGTATAAATTTAGTAACATTATGCTTACCTTCTAATTCAAATTTGAGATCCGGTTTCTGAGACTCGATCGATTTCGAAAAAACGTTCAAAATCTTTCCGGTGGAATCCGCACTGTTCTCTTTCCGGGACTCGGCAAAGTACGCTCCATCGCCGTTAGGTTGATCAAGCATTTTAATCATGGAGCACAAATCCGCAAGAAAAAAATCAACAAATAACTGTAGCACAAACAACTAAAGTCGGCAAAAAATCGAATCATTCATCGACACTTTTTTTTAAAATCGAACGTCAAAATTCACTACACAACATAACTGCAAAAAAAATTTATTAATCAATCCGTTGAAAAAAATTTAATCCAAAGGTTTCTCCGAAGGTTCCGCGGAATCAACAAGAAACGGATCTGTAGCAGAGGGTTTTATTTTTTTTTCTTTTTTTTACTTTTTTTCCTTTTCTTCGTTGAAAACGCCGTTTTTTTCCTTCTAATTGTCCGTCCGAATACTCTCACGCTAACTTTCTAATTTCGAGTGAAAAATTCATAGAGGAAAAAGAGGTCATCTTCTTTTTTCTTCCCCTCCCGTTAATCGTCCGATAAACACTGGTTAGCGGTGAAGCGCGGGGGAATGATGAATCAACGTTTTATTTTAATAAAGGTCGACGCGTGTGGATGACTGGGCGAAAACTCAAACCGTCGACGGAAATTGGGAATTATTGGCACAGTTTTTTTTTTTTTTTTTCTCCCGATCACACGATCTCGGATTTTTCACAGATTTTTCGGAATTTGACGACGATCTTAGCTCGAGCACGCACGATGTCGGATCGCCGGAGTCGGAACGGCGAAATAGACCTAGCGCACCGATTGAGCCTTTGACGCCGTCACAGAAATATCTATGCAAGAAAGAGAAGTTAATTCATTCATAATTAGAAAAGCGGAAATGGTGGGTATAGTCGACGACTGGCGCTATGTGACCAGAGGCGACGCACAGAGGAGCAAATCAATGTATGGGCGGATATAGGCAATCGTCTTTCTCTCTCTTTTCTCCCATTTGAAAACGTGCGTTAGAAAAGGAGAGAAGAGGGGGCCAATGTCACGCGATGGCCCCTCTCCTATCCTTTTCTTACACATAAGTTCAAATGGAAGGAGAGAGAGAAAGACGATTACTTGTATCCGCCAATGGATCAATAGGAGAAAGCCGGACAATGCGTGGAGACTTGGAATGAGTATATCTTTTGTTAATACGCAACGTAGATGTTTGAAAGTAAATGCATTGGTTTTATTGTAAAAATTTAAACAAGAATCACTCATCACACATAGAGGCTGTCCCGTAAATAACCGGCCTAACGCTGTAACTCGAAAAGTAAACAATTTATTTAGCTATACTAGGTCACATTCAAAAGAAGGAGTAAAAAACCCAATCGATTGATACCAAAATCAGCTTATTTGAACTGAAATTGAGGCCAAGTTATGGCAGCTTGAGAATGGGATGTAAGAAAACACACTACCGTTTTTAGAGCGTTTTTTTTTTCTTTTCATAGAATTAGCCCGTAAAACTTTCTAGGGGCTCTGTTTACAACAAAAAAGACTGGACAACTTCGGAGACGGCTTGACAACGTCTGACACGACTTCGTATATCGGCATTTTGTCCCAGAAAAAACGACAGTGAACAGTGATTATTATTGCGATGTTGCGATGTTTTATAACAGCTTTTCGCAAGAATCTCTCTCGGAAACGTCCGTATTTGAAAGCAGCTTGGACGATGCACCAAAATAACGCCAAACCCCACAATGGGGCTATTGCACACTTTTGCTATGAGCGATTTAATAGCCGATTATCGCGTAAAAACCTCAAAAAATAACGATGGCGGCACTAAAAACTTCCAAAATCCACTCCTAAACTCAATAAACGCAGTTATTTGCGCGAGCGTATAATGGTGGCCGAAGGCACTAACAATGGGAGATTCCTATCTTAATTTCGTCACTCTTTCTATGCTGACAAGGATGATTCACAGAGTAATTAGTCATCAGAGTGATGATCCACATCCGATGAATGGTACCGCAACACCAAGTGACACCGGTGTCAAATGAAAGTAGTCTCTCATTGGTCACTTCTTGATGGAGTTTCAGAATTGTTAGATGGGAATCTCCCATTGTTAGTGCCTTCAGCCACCATTGCGCTCCCACAAATAACTGTGTTTATTGAGTTTAGGAGTGGATTTTGGAAGTTTTTAGTGCCGCCATCGTTATTTTTTGAGGTTTTTGCGCCATATTTGACTACTAAATCGCTTATTGCAAAAGTGTGCAATAGCCCCATTCGCACTCTACCAATGATTTTATGGGAAAAAATGGAGTTGAAACGATCAGACATCCACCACATAGTCCAGATTTAGCTTCCTGCGATTTCTGGCTATTCCCGAAATTTAAGAAAGCTCTCCGCGGCATGCGGTTTGAAACCGGGGCAGCAATCCAGAATTAAGTTCAGAAATTCTTCAAAAGCATCCGTAAGGAAGAATTCAAGAAGACTATGCTTCAAAAATGGAAGTAACGCATGGAAAAGTGCATAAGATTCGAAGGAAGATACTTTGAGAACGAGCGAGAGAAGCTTGAAGATTCAAAGGATAACGGCAATGAAGATTGAAGTTTGTAAATTTTGGTGAGAGTAAATTTTTGCTCTAAAAACGGTAGGGTATTTTCTTACATCCCATATGTTCAAACTGCCATTATTTGGTCAATTTGAGTTCAAATAAGCTGATTTTGGACTCAATCGATTGGTTGTTATACTCCTTCTTTTAAATAAAACCAAGTTTATTGCTAAGTAAATAGGTTGCTTACTTTCTGAGTTATAGAGTCAGTCCGGATATTTTACGGGACAGCCTCTGTAGTTTGTTTTGTGTCGGTAAAAACATTTAAATTTGCATTTTTAGTCAAATATTCCATGTCTGACCCCTCATTTTCACTCGCCCGACTGTGCGTTGAGAAAATTCTCCTTCTCTCTTCTCCTCCAATTTAAATGCATGTGTTAGAAAAGGAAAGATGGATTGAGTTATCATTTCACTTTATCACCATACCTCTGTCCTTTTCTAAGGAACATGTTTTCAAATACAAAAAGAGAGAGAAAGACGACTTTTTACGGACCCGCCTTTGAATGTATAACCTCCTCTGCACAGTAGTGTCATCTTACCGTTATAGCCATTCAATACGCTGGCGCGCATTGGAAGGCAATAGGTTATGAAATAAGCTTCAACGAAGAAAAAAGTGAGAAAGAGAATTTTCTCTTAATTGCGCTACTGGTACTACCGGTAGAATCTTAACCCTTCACTGCATGAAGTTCCACGGGTGGAACAAATTCTTCAAACGCTCTTATAAAATACAGGTTTTGAGATATGCCTTTGGCGCATGGTGGGTCAACGCGGGAGAAGGTATGTTTTGAGCTCACAAAAAAAAAAAAAAAAAAAATTGGCTGAAAGAAAACATCATGCAGTGAAGGATTCGTGATCGAAATCATGTCAGGGGGAAAATTTGCCCCCGCATCCAAACTGACCACATTTTGATTATTTTTATAAAGTTTCCGGCATTGGCTTTTTGAAAATTCCAATTAAAGTAAAAAAAAAAAAAAAAATTAAAATTTAAAAAAAAATAAATGAAAAAAATTCCCGCCATTTTTTATGGTGTTATATGACTTGTAAAAAACGAGTAAAAAATAGAAAAAAGAGAATTTTGACCGAAAAACCGTCAAATTATTTTTTCACTATTTTTCCCATGTATTTGACCACCTAATACATTGAAAAATCCACATTTGCTTGAAAAACAAAAAAATCATGCAGTGAAGGGTTAACAGGGAAAAATTGGGTCTGGTGAGGGTAATTTCACGGGAACAGGACTTCGGCTAATGCCGAAAAATGTCATAATCTGAAAAATTGAAACACACTCAAATTTTAAGCATTGAAAAACAAAACCAAAAACAGAAGTGAACACCTCTGTGATCTAGCCTGAATAAACACAGGGAGTTTGGCTGCAGGAGAGGAGGAGGGTATTCAACATTTTAACTTGCTACAGCAGAGCACTGTTGTCTGTTTGTTTGCGTTGTTGAATCCGCGAGAGTAAAGTGAGGTTCCGGGGCAATCAAGCTTAAAAGGCCACAAAAACATAAGATCTACTCGTAACTGTATTTTACCAGTTAAAAAAAAAAAAAAAAACATACGCGATGCCCGGAAGAGCAGAAGGGACGTTTTGAGAGCCCTGAGCCACGTTGGCGCTTAATAGGCCAAAAAAAACGTCAGGTCTACTCGTAACTCTATTTCCCCATTTAAAAAAAAAAATAGGCAGTGCCCCGGAAGAGCAGATGGGATGTTTTGAGAGCCCTGAGCCACGTTGGCGCTTAAAAGGCCACAAAAACATCAGGTCTACTCGTAACTCTATTTCCCCATTTGAAATAACATAGGCGGTGCCCCGGGAGAGCAGATGGGATGTTTTGAGAGCCCTGAGCCACGTTGGCGCTTAAAAAGCCACAAAAACATCAGGTCTACTCGTAACTCTATTTCCCCATTTGAAATAACATAGGCGGTGCCCCGGAAGAGCAGATGGGATGTTTTGAGAGCCCTGAGCCACGCTGACGCATTAAAGACCACAAAAACATCAGATCTACTCGTAACTCTATTTCCCCATTTGAAATAACATAGGCGGTGCCCCGGAAGAGCAGATGTCATGTTTTGAGAGCCCTGAGCCACGCTGACACATTAAAGACCAAAAAACCTCAGATCTACTCGTAACTCTATTTCCCCATTTGAAATAACATAGGCGGTGCCCCGGAAGAGCAGATGGGATGTTTTGAGAGCCCTGAGCCACGCTGACGCATTAAAGACCACAAAAACATCAGGTCTACTCGTAACTCTATTTCGCCATTTGAAATAACATAGGCGGTGCCCCGGAAGAGCAGATGGGATGTTTTGAGAGCCCTGAGCCACGCTGACGCATTAAAGACCACAAAAACATCAGGTCTACTCGTAACTCTATTTCCCCATTTGAAATAACATAGGCGGTGCCCCGGGAGAGCAGATGGGACGTTTTGAGAGCTCTGAGCCACGTAAGCGCTTAAAAGGCCCCAAAACCATCAGGTCTTTTCGTAACTCTATTTCCCCATTTGAAATAACATAGGCGGTGCCCCGGAAGAGCAGATGGGACGTTTGGAGAGCCCTGAGCCACGCTGACACATTAAAGACCAAAAAAACATCATGTCTACTCGTAACTCTATTTTCCCATTTGAAATAACATACGCGGTGCCCCGGGAGAGCAGATGGGACGTTTTGAGAGCCCTGAGCCCCGTTGGCGCTTAAAAGGCCACAAAAACATCAGGTCTACTCGTAACTCTATTTCCCCATTTGAAATAACATAGGCGGTGCCCCGGAAGAGCAGATGGGATGTTTTGAGAGCCCTGAGCCACGCTGACGCATTAAAGACCACAAAAACATCAGATCTACTCGTAACTCTATTTCCCCATTTGAAATAACATAGGCGGTGCCCCGGAAGAGCAGATGTCATGTTTTGAGAGCCCTGAGCCACGCTGACACATTAAAGACCAAAAAACCTCAGATCTACTCGTAACTCTATTTCCCCATTTGAAATAACATAGGCGGTGCCCCGGAAGAGCAGATGGGATGTTTTGAGAGCCCTGAGCCACGCTGACGCATTAAAGACCACAAAAACATCAGATCTACTCGTAACTCTATTTCCCCATTTGAAATAACATAGGCGGTGCCCCGGAAGAGCAGATGGGATGTTTTGAGAGCCCTGAGCCACGCTGACGCATTAAAGACCACAAAAACATCAGGTCTACTCGTAACTCTATTTCGCCATTTGAAATAACATAGGCGGTGCCCCGGAAGAGCAGATGGGATGTTTTGAGAGCCTTGAGCCACGCTGACGCATTAAAGACCACAAAAACATCAGGTCTACTCGTAACTCTATTTCCCCATTTGAAATAACATAGGCGGTGCCCCGGGAGAGCAGATGGGACGTTTTGAGAGCTCTGAGCCACGTAAGCGCTTAAAAGGCCCCAAAACCATCAGGTCTTTTCGTAACTCTATTTCCCCATTTGAAATAACATAGGCGGTGCCCCGGAAGAGCAGATGGGACGTTTGGAGAGCCCTGAGCCACGCTGACACATTAAAGACCAAAAAAACATCATGTCTACTCGTAACTCTATTTTCCCATTT
Source organism: Trialeurodes vaporariorum (assembly GCA_011764245.1). Classification (NCBI taxonomy): domain Eukaryota; kingdom Metazoa; phylum Arthropoda; class Insecta; order Hemiptera; family Aleyrodidae; genus Trialeurodes; species Trialeurodes vaporariorum. The sequence goes on from VMOF01000379.1 coordinate 52,506,913, forward strand.
GAAATAACATACGCGGTGCCCCGGGAGAGCAGATGGGACGTTTTGAGAGCCCTGAGCCCCGTTGGCGCTTAAAAGGCCACAAAAACATCAGGTCTACTCGTAACTCTATTTCCCCATTTGAAATAACATAGGCGGTGCCCCGGAAGAGCAGATGTGATGTTTTGAGAGCCCTGAGCCACGCTGACACATTAAAGACCACAAAAACATCAGATCTACTCGTAACTCTATTTCCCCATTTGAAATAACATAGGCGGTGCCCCGGAAGAGCAGATGGGATGTTTTGAGAGCCCTGAGCCACGCTGACGCATTAAAGACCACAAAAACATCAGATCTACTCGTAACTCTATTTCCCCATTTGAAATAACATAGGCGGTGCCCCGGAAGAGCAGATGGGATGTTTTGAGAGCCCTCAGCCACGTTGTCGATTAAGTGAAGCTTGAGCCACACTAAACTTGGGGGTCATCGATATCGTTTGATGAGCAAAGAGTGAGGGTACGCTATCATGTCAAGTCCGACCGTTCGTCAACCTGATCGAGTCCCTGCTGCAACCGTTTAAATAGCCCTATCTCCATTTCAGGGACTTGGAGCCGAAACAACCCACACCCACGGTTCTATCACTTATTGAGTCCTTCGCGACAGGAATCAAAGAAAATGCTGTAAAATCATCAATTTACGGCTCCAAAACTAATTTCAAGCGTTCTGGTACAGTTTAAATTTGATTTCATAATTTACAAATATACATTCTTGACCGGCCGGAAAAAATTAGTTTCAAGTGGCCTTGCACAGCCAGTAATTGATTCCAAAGATTACAGAATGAATTATTGAAATGGGGCTGTTTCTAACTTTTGATGCACGCGATTGAATAATTAATGATTGTGTAAAAACCAGTGAAAATGACGATGCACGAGTATACGAAAAAATCATGAAATTCAATCAGAGACTCAAATAATGACTTTAAAGTTTAAAGCGTGGTGGGGGAGATAAGCAGGCACCAAGGGAGATGCCTATCTAATTTTCAGCTTTATTCCTTCGTGTCTTTCTGTAGAGAGAGATGGATTAGATAGGAATCTCCTAAGATACCTGCAAAGCTCCTCCATCTCCGCTCTTAAATGGCGGAGCTACGCAGGAGTCATGGGTGATCCCTGTCTACTATGTATCTCTCTATGAAAAAACACACAGAGGAAAGTCTCAAATTAGATAGCGCACGGGGAAAAAAAATAAATGGTAGAATTTACCATCTGTATAACTGATTTTGGAGTCGCAGCTATGGGGCTATTGCACACTTTTGCTATAAGCGATTTAATAGTCGATTCTAGCGTAAAAACCTCAAAAAATTACGACGGCGGCACTAAGAACTTCCAAAATCCACTCCTAAACTCAATAAACGCAGTTATTTGCGCGAGCGTAATGGTGGCCGAAGGCACTGACACTGGGAGATTCCCATCTAACAATTATGAAACTCCATCAAGAAGTGACCAATAAGAGACTACTTTCATTTGACACCGGTGTCACTAGGTGTTGCGGCACCATTCATCGGATGTGGATCATCACTCTGATGACTAATTACTCTGTGAATCATCCTTGTCAACATAGAAAGAGTGACGAAATTAAGATGGGAATCTCCTATTGTTAATGCCTTCGGCCACCATTACGCTCGCGCAAATAACTGTGTTTATTGAGTTTAGGAGTGGATTTTGGAAGTTTTTAGTGCCGCCATCGTTATTTGTTGAGGTTTTTACACCATAATCGACTATTAAATCGCTTATAGCAAAAGTGTGCAATTGCCCCATTATGTATGGCGAATTTCACTAAGTGATGGTAAAACGTACCAACAAGTTAACTTAATTTACCATAATCTACGTTGCATTTACCATCTACTTAATAGCCAACTCCAAAATCAGTGCAGATGGTAGATTCTATACCAGTCTTTTTTTTTTTCGGTGTAATTTCGCATGATACACCTTTGTATAGCTCCGCTGCACTATTACGCCTTAAACTTCAAACGCAAACGGTTTGTGAGTGATTTTCATGATTTTTTGATGTACTCAATTACTCATCGTTGTTTTCGCTGGTGTTTACGCAAGAATTAAGGATTCAATCGGATACTGCAAAAGTTAGCAAGAGCCCTCTTGGAGCTTCAAAGCTGGTCAGAGCTCCTAAATTGAGTTCCCGAAAAAGTACCTATGTCAATAATTCTAACTGTAATTATTTATTTAATAAATTCCTAGCAGTACGAGAGCACTTGAAATTAACTTTGTCTAGCCAAGATAAAATCAGAAACTTTTGGTTCACCTGCTTTGATTTCCTTTTTACCCGCAATTTTCCAAGCCCAAGAATACGCTAGCGGAATAGAATATGCTAGCGGATGAAATGACAAAATAGACGAAATGGTTGTGGACAAAACAATAGTATAGACCTGGTTTTAAGTACACCAAAAAAAATCGCAGACGTTATTTTCGTGGACCAAACGACCTCTAGCCTTCCAGTTGGACACTTTTTTTGGTGTAGCAATTTTTAGAAGCAGGTTTTTCAAACTGTAAGGATAACAAGGATACTAAAAGAATGATAGTATTTTGAGAGACTACATTTTTGATAAAAGCAATGAGCAAAATGCAATGGGAGAATGAAAAAAAAAACACTTCTTCTTCATTTCACCATCTATGCAAGGTAAGAATGACATTTTTATCACAAAGAGTTACGCTTCTAGCTTTGGAAAAATTGTAGGTGACTATTCTTTGACAGAGAAAAAAGAAAGATTTGTTTTCTTTATATTTGAGAGGTGAGTGAGGCGAATGCCTGCCTGCTTTCGAGAGCAAGCATCCCCCAGGGACCAAATTTTGTTAGGTCCCGAGCGTAACTTACGCACGGTCATGTGACCGTGTAGAAAATACTCTGATTGGTCGAAACCGCACGCAAGATGCACGCAAGTCAACGCTCGGGCCGTAAAATTATTTGGTTCCAGCTTCTTATCAGAACCAGTTATCGAACAGAAAAATAGAACGTGGCTTAATCATAAGTGCGCAGAAGCCATGACAGTAAATTGTGGCGCGGGCTTCCTCCTAGCACGCGATCCATATGAAAAAAAAGAGATAAAAAAGAAAAGAAAAAAAAGAAAAAAAAGTATCGTTTTTTAAACATGTAATATGCTAATTGATGAACATTCGAGGAAAATTGATTCGTTGCTTGCTAAAAAGAAAGTAACTCCGTTCCAACACGAGCTCTGCTATGCATACTTTTCAATGCAAGTCATGGCTCTTGTTAAAATGTAGTAAAGCCCTTTCACAGGCCACAATTCAATTGTCCATATGTTAATTTCATGAATCATTCTTGAGGGTGAAAGTATAGGTATACCTCACAATCAGTGGCACATGGATAGGATCCATTCCGTCTCTCTCATTTCCCATTTGAATGTATTCGTAGAAAAAGGATAAAGCTGAGAGGGATATATACCCTTGTTTATCTTTGTCTGATGCATATGTATTTCAATGGATAGAAGAAAGAGATAGAGAATTCCTTTCACGCGATGCTCGCGTAATTTGGCACACTTAGATTTTCACCCATTTAAATCTATATAAAATAATCGATGCTTGATGTGGCAATGTGGCATCACGAGTTGCCATTTTTTTCCAAGATTATCTTCGCAAACTTAATTAATCGCTTCTTGATTCTAGAAGTTCAGTTCAACGCAGTTCCTCGTTATAGGTGACTAGGATGATTAGGAGTTACCCTAGTAGCATTTACACTTGAAAAACAAGTGAAAAAAACTTGAAAAGTTCCTAACCCTCATGTAGAAACTGCTTAAAAAATTCGTAAAAAACCGGTGAAAAACTCTTGAAAAAAAGGTAAAAAAGCATGTTAGTAGAGGTCTCTTGACTAATTTCACGTGAAATTTTCTTGAAATTCAAATGACTTCCTTTGAGATTTGAATAATTTTCCTTGAAATTCAAGTGGCTTCCCTTGAAATTCAAGTAAAGTAAAGTAACGAAAAAATTGGTTTCAATGAGTTGTTTATTGATGTAGAAATCAACAGTTTGTATTTACCGTTTTTTTTATGTATTTTAACAATAGTGTTAATTTTTGAGAAGTCCCAAGGTGTATCGCAAATCAGCATATACGCCATTCTTTACACAACAATCTGCAGTAGGATGTTGATGTTTTCAACGCTGAAATATCACCAGTCGACGACTCATTGAACCCGCGAGAGAACTTGAGGCTCAAAACTGCGCCTTGAGTGCCTTGTAGCCGCGCATATGCGGCTGGCGACTTTGTATATTCTGTAACTATATAACTATTTAAAAACAAAAAAACGACAGAGCATGATACTCATGCTCTAAAAAAATAAACATACTGAGAAAAACAAGAAAAAACTTTAGACACACCATATCGATACCTATCATGCTTTAGGTAGGAGAACCAAATATATAGGCAGGAGAACCCCAGATTCAGGCAGATTACCCAAATACTTCGGTTCTCTTACTTTCAGAGTGCTCGATATCGATATAGTACCCACTCACTTTGGTCAGCGTGCTTAAAGTGTTTCTCAGTGCACACAATAAACAAATGCTCAAATTCGCTGCAGCCAAAAATCTCAACATCAGATTCATTTTAGATTGGATTGGAAATGAAATAGAACTTATTTTTAGACAAACATAATAAAAAAGACAAGGATAAGTGTACCTTTTTCTGACATCTTGAGACATTGCCAATTCTAAGAAAAATTTCAAGAGAGCTACTCACGTGCACCTGCAACAAATAAATAGAATATATTTATAAAAATACATGAATTACTGTAATAATAAACAAAATCAAAATAAAAACAATAAACAAGGAGTGACAAGCGTCAGAGAATTATCTTACCGATCCGTTAAAATCTGAGTATCTATATATACGAAAGTCTATACACAATGTGTTTATACAAAGGGTGTCCCAAAAGTAGTGAGACTGATGCTGTAACTTCCGAACAAAACAAGCTAGCGACCTAATCTTGGTTGCGTTTGAAAGAAAAACTCATTGGCTTTCGATTTAGCTCAAGATGAGCAAAATCTATTACAAATTAACCGAGTTATGGTAATTTGAAAATGGAAAAAAATGTTGACCCCTTACGGTTTTTTAACGAATACTTTTTCGTTGCGAAAAGTGAAGCATGGGATTTTCCCGTACATTATTTATCAGGACATGAGATGGCAACACCTTTACGTGATATCTTATCTAATTCACACAGCTGTCATAGCAATCAGACTGATAACGCTCATCAACTGATCGCATCGACAACAAGTGGTTAGATTGCCGAAGCTGCCAGATTCAGCTAAAAATTACTTTTTCGCTGAATCTGGCATTTTCCATTTGCTCTAGCGAAAAGTATGCGTATTTTTCTTGCCCAATCTGACAGCACTTTAAATTGCAGTCCAGAAAAAAAGTACATCTTAGAGATGGAAAACGTTATAGAAGCAAAAGAAGGCAAGCATGTAAATAAGGATTTCAAGGCGTCAAATACTTCACTCTTAACGGCTTGTGAGGTCACTCTTTGAATTCCTTGCTGTCAACGATGCTTGATGCTCGCGGCAAACCTTTCATGTCCCGTTTTATTTTCATATTTCCCAATTTACTTCTGACGACACTGAACGTTGCATGGTAATAAACAGGATAAAGTCTTCCATGTTTGTGAGAATCAAGGATCCTAAACTATATACATGTCCCAACATTGGATAGGGGTTCCTCCCGTTTCAGGGATATTCACTATATATATGGCGGAGAAACCTCGATGTGGAGTGATAAAAAAAAAAAAAAAAAAAAAAAAAAAAAACCACTAGAGTGAGTGTCAAGATTTTAAAAAAGCTATGCATACTGATGATGAGATATCTCCGGTGAAGAAAAGGTCGCGATGCATAATTCGAGCAGGTTTGGGTGACAACGACTAACCTGATATAATCTTTTTGAAGGTTTGTTTCACACATGCTTAAAGTCAATCCGGGAGTATGCGGGCGGTATCTAGGACAATGCCCGAAGCGGAATTAAGTCAGCGCGAGGAAAAGTGAGTCAACTCTTTTTCTCTCCTCTTTTTTTGATGGTCGACTCTCCTCCACTTTTCTCCAATTAATTCTTCGTTTGAATGCAAGCAAATATATCGATTCGTTAGAAATTCCAACTAACCCACCTGAAAATCGATTCTTCTCCAGAGATTTTTATGATTTTTTTTTTTTCTCTTTTACTTTTTTCCAAAGCTCCGTTTAATCTTATACCCCTGTTGATCGATTCTTTCCCATAGGTTCACATGGAGGAAACATCGAATGTTCGCAGGTCATGATCATCCATTGCTGGTGAACAATCGGTTATTGTTCAATCGGTACCGAACAGGGCTGCCGTTTTGCGTATAATTAATAATATTTTTCAATTCACCGATAATTTCACCGGTTGAGAAAAGATTACACAGTTCAGTTCAGTGTAATGCTGTAATGAACTAAATTTCTCAACCGGTGGAGTCGTCGATGACTTTAAAAAAACTTGCGGATATTTTGATTAATTAACAGAGTTTCCACCGATTAAGGAAATATTACAGATCAGAGTATTTTTGTGCATTACAGTCATACACTGAACTGAACTACGTAATCTTTTTTCAACCGGTGGAATCAGAAAAATAGCATTGATTATACGCCTGGTACCGTATAAGACTTATTTTGGGCGTAAGTAAGCAAAATTGAATTGAAAAGGGCCAGTTTTAATTTTAACAGAAACCACTTTGATGGTTGCTTTGTTTCAGTGGCGGCGCGTGCAACCTGGCAACGTTGCAGATAGCCGGTTTAACCCTTAACTGCATCGTGGTACCCTTGAGGTGTACAAATAATCCCCTTCATTGAACTCTTGAAAGTTAATATATCATTTGTTTTCATGTCGTCATCCCTCAGAGGAAAAATTTAGAGATCTCATTAAAGTCTGAAAGAACACGACTCTATGTTGGGAGTCATCTGAACTTATTGTTAGAAAAAAAAACCTCTTAGAAGTTTGACCTTGATTTTGCTCCCTATGCTGGTCCACGTTAAATTTGGTACTTTGCAGGTCTCTTGGTCCTTGGATGCAACAATATCATGATTGGACTTTTTTCACTATTCTTCCCTTTCGTTTTGAGTCAAAATGAATCGAAAAATCACATCTCCTAATGCAAAAGAAGAACATGCAGTAAAGGGTTAAAGTCATAAAAAAGGCTGATATAATATATTGGAGGTACACAATTCACTCCCTCGAATTGATATTTTACATGGGTTTATAAAGACGGAATGCAACGTTGCCAGATTGCACGGGCCACTCCTATTTCTTTTGCAAACTACCGGAAGAATCCGAATGGTTTCCCTGTTTCACCGCAATCCATACAGTGTTAAACCGAGCAGTGGCGGTTCGTGCGATGTGGCAACAATGTTTTTCTTCTATTTGATTTTATGTAAAACAATCGATTCAAAAGTGAAGCAGCGCTTCACCAGCATTCGATTATTTTACATTGAGTCAAATGGAGGACCAACGTTGTTGCCAAATTGCACGAGCCGCCACTGAAACCAAGATACTTGTGTATCCGTTTGGAAGCGCTGATCTGTGACGTCAATCCCGTATCAAAGTTACAGACCGCTTTGCAAACTTGCACGACAACCACGGAGAGCTGGGAGTGTCGTCAAAATGTCAGCACCACGTGCGCGAAGTGCATTACTTACTCAATGCCACGTCAAGGAATATTTTGAATCTTAAAACTTGCAATACACAGGGTGTCCGGTAAGTCCCGGAACGGCTGCGCCATTTCTTTATTTACGCAGATAAAAAAACCAAACTTTGGGAATGTTCCTAGATAAATAAAAACTACTTTTTGGGGGGGTCAAAATTTTGGTCGCCCCTCCCGGGGGGCGGGGGCGCCCCTAACTTTTTTTTTCAAATGGCAACCCCTATCTTGTGATACCTCATTCGAAAGAGGGTAAAAAACTGAGCATTTTGGCGCAAACCGCATGTCGATATCTCTTTTAGTATTTGAGATATCGAACTTCAAAATTTATGGAAACCCATTTTAAAAAAATCATAACTCTTATTCAGAAAGTCGCTATTTAAAAAACTAGGGGTCTAAACTACTCTACATAACAAGCTCTTTCCAGGGAAAAACACCTCTGCCCAAAAAAATTAACTTACAGTTATTGTTTTTTTTTCCGCCAAAATTTTTTAAAACATTTTTTTTAAAACAACACGCCCCCCCCCCCCCCCCCGGGAGGGGCGACCAAAATTTTGACCCTCCCAAAAAGTAGTTTTTATTTATCTAGGAACATTCCCAAAGTTTGGTTTTTTTATCTGCGTAAATAAAGAAATGGCGCAGCCGTTCCGGGACTTACCGGACACCCTGTATGTTATCCTTAATTAATCTATTTACTATGATCATGTTAACTCTTTGTTTTTGTTGTATTGCGTAATATTTACTTTATTTCTGGAATGACTTGTACCAAGCCTTTTCTAAGGCTAAACTGTACCAAATAAATAAAATAAAATAAAATAAAATAAAATGCATGATGCAAGGTGACCACTGACGAGGTACAAATTGTACAATATTCACCAAGGATTGACGTCATGAAACAACATTTGCAAACTGTTGAGAGCGTTCTAAAATTTATCGGACCAGAGAGCTGGTGAAAATGAGTTTATAAATAGAATAGACGTCAAGATTTAAAATTAATCGCGATGGATCAACGGTTACTACAACGTTTTTTATCAAAATTATGAAGATTTAGTGAGATAACAAAAATAAATAAACAAACAAACAAAAACAAAAAAACCGTGCGTTACGGCGAAAATGAAAGTCCACATCCGGTGAACGCATGTTATGTGAACATATCAAGCATAGCAAGGACAGCGGCGTTGTGTGCAATCCAGCAACGTTACAGTTCGTCCATTTGAACTCATAAGAAAGATCGAGCTAATGGGTGTCCGGCGAACACCTTCGAATTCGACCTTTTACACGCACTGAAAAAAATAAATAGTTAAAAAAGTACAGAACAAAATGATTTGCTAAATTAACCTATAATTTTGTTAAATTAACGACTCAAATGCTAAATCAGCAATTAATTTTGTTAGCTCAACAATTAACTTTGCCCAACCAGCAAATCAAATCGTAAAAATAACAATTTTTATGCTGGAATAACAAATTAGTAAGTGAAATCAACAATTAATTTTTCTGATATAACAAGCTGAATAGTTAGATCAACTAATTGGGTTAAGGTCTGTATTTTTTAACTATTTAAAATTGCTAAATTGACAATGTCTGTTTTTTTAAAAGAACACCATTATGTGGTTGATTTAACAACTATTTTTGTAAACTCAACAAATAAATTGCATTAACTTAATAGAAAACCCTGGTTGATTTAGCAACTTTCAATTTTTGTTAAATCAGAAAATTTTGAATTGTTGCTTTAACAATTGATTTTTTTCAGTGTTTTACAGGGGATTCAATGGACCAAATACAACGTTGCCAAATTACATGCGACGCCACTGATCAGAGGGTGATCACACAGGATCGTATCGTCACAGAATAATACAATCAGAAGGGAAACTCTAATTCATTTTGAAACATTCTTTACTTCGGGCCGCCATGTTCGAAAGTGAGTATCTTCGGCAATCTTCGGCAGATCTTCGACAACTGGCCGAGTTGTGATTGGTTGTATAGCCTGAAAAAGCATGTGCGCCATCTTGAGAAGTGAGTAGGCACAGTTGCCAGTTTGTGCTGGTAAATTCCAAATCTTGTTTCCATTGGCTCTTATGGGAGTTTCCCTTCTGATTGTATTATTCTGTGGTATCGTAAGTCGTAATCGAATCGAGTAGACGATCGGAATCTGCTCGGATTTGAAGAAGAAGATATAAAAATACTAGTATTTTTTTCCTTCTTCTTCAACGCTTCGATCATTCGTTTACGATTACGACTGCGATAAGATCCTTCGTGACACCCCTCATAGCTATAAATAATCCGTGTCTAAAAGCTATTGAAGTAATTTTGTGAGTCTGACAGTGAATTTTAAAGTTATTCAATGTGCTCATCGTAATTTGCGCTGGATTTTGCTCAAGGGTTCGCTATTCAAAAGCTGAAAGCAAAGGTTAGCAAGATCCTCATCAACGCGATACACCAAATCGACCGTTTTTGTTTACATTCAAAAAATGAATTACATCAAACAATGCGGTGTCAATGACTGCACTTTCAAATTCACGACCATTCATTTCCGTCATAGCTTGGAGCAACGGCTACGTAATGGCAATGCCCTCACTCTTTCAATCTAGCTCTCCCTCTCTCTCTCTCTCTCCCTCTCTCCCTCTCTCTCTCTCTCTCTCTCCCTCTCTCCTTCACTCTGTCACTTATTTTCATTCAAGGAATATTAATCACGCAATGACGTAGCTGTCTGAGTCTGAGTTAATCAACCCAGACACAAAGATTCCGGTTTTTTTTCTTCCATCTCTCTAGTGTTTTTCCTCTTTTTTTTTCTCCAGATCTTTTTTTTCTCTACCATCTTTTTTTCCCCCTAGGAGAGCTAACAACCTCAGAAGCTCCAACTGTGCTTTTGCGTCCCGCATAATACAAGTTGTTCGCGTCGTTGTCTTATCCGGGATTTAAAAAATAATAAAAAAAAAAACAAATTAAAAGAAAAAAAGTGTCGTCCAAGCGATTGGAAATGCAATGAGCTTCATTGAATGTGTCCACCGTTTTCACACGGTCAAAGAGTGATTTTTTCGGCCTCGATATCCAGCCGTTCGGGTGAATTGATACAAAAGTATATCGACAGTTATTCGAGTCGAAGAAAGTTTTCGTTGAAAATTCCAAGTGTTAAATGATTACTTCGATAATTTTATTTTTTTCCCTCTCCAACTATAACGGTCGTTTTGTTTTGAAAGGTCGACTGGAAAATTAAATCTATTATACATTCGAAGTTTCATCAGATATTTTTAATACTATTGAATACTGTTGAAAATTAATAATAGGGCAGTTTCAAGGGTCTGAAATGTTGCGTTTTTTTTACATAGAACATGAAAGTCCTTGGTGAGCTGAGAACAACAATGCCTTTGGTCTCTAGTTAAGTCCCATTGTTCCAGAGATGAGATTTTGGCCCAAAATACATTGTTTCAAATGGGAATTCCGCGTAGTGACGTCACTACTCCCACGATTTTCTACAACTTTGAACGTGTGCATCTCCAAAACCGGGACACTTACGAAAAAACCAAAGGCACCATTGTTCTCAGCTTAACAAGTACTATAATTTTCTTTATAAAAAACACTACATGTCAGACCCTTGCAACTGTCCCATTGGTAGAAGTATGGTGGCAAGGATAGGACAGAGCTGCCGATTTGCGTAGATTTAATGGCATTTTGAAATTCACCGAAGATTCCACCGGTTGAGAAAAGATTACAGAGTTCAACTAGTTCAGTGTATGACTTTAATGCACGAAAATACTAGCGTATTTTATCTTTTCTCAACCGGTATAGAGTCGTCGATAACTTTGAAAACTTGCGGATATTTTAATTAATTAACAGCATTTCCATGGATTGAGAAAAGATTACAGATCAGAGTATTTTCGTGCATTGCAGTTGTATACTGAATTGAACTATGTAATCTTTTCTGAACCGGTGGAATCACCGGTGAATTTAAAAATGTCACTAAATCTACGCAAATCGGCAGCTCTGGGATAGGATGATACTAATTTGTTCCTCAAAGTTTCAAAAAATATTACTGGCATCCACCACAGGTGGTTTCTTCATTCTCGAAAAAGAGTGGGAAAATTAAGAGGCAAAAATGAGTAGCGCCTATGAAAGAAACTTTCCTTAACCCTCGAGTGGTCGCGATCGCATTTGTGACACAAAACGTCGCGTGGATGATATACGTCATCCACTTTTAAAAATCGCTATAAGCCTGCCAATTTAAGCCTAAAAATCCAAGTATGTATACTTAATCGATAGGGGAAACCCTCCTCAGTAACTTGAATGACAGAAATTTCAAAAATTCCGACCCATTTTTTTTTTTGTAAATAGCGAAAAACTAAAAAATTGGGAAATTCAGATTTTGCCACTTTTGAAAATATCAATACTTTAGACTCAATATTTTTAATGATGATTTCAAAGAAGTATACTTTTTTTTTTTCTTTTTTTTGTTTCTCTCGTAGGATGTATATTCAAGTTCAAATTTCAGAATTTTTGAAACTTGGAAAAAATACTTTTGGATGTGTTCGCGTGGATGACAATCGTCATCCGGCCACTTTGACGTTTAGTAACTTCCAGGTTTTGAAAGAGAAAAAGAAAAAAACTTCGGAGCTCTCTTGTCCCATCCAAGAAGGGCAGCTACTGAAAATATCAGCTTTGAATATTCAAAATTCACGAAAATATACGTAAAAACAAGTAGCTAGTAGTAGTAGAGTATTTCGGCAGTTAAAGCTGTGGAGCCAGGCATAATCAAGCATTTTCAAGGACCCATGCGTTCCATAATCGCAATAAGGATCGCATTAGTTTCTTGGTTCAAAAGTCAAAATGTCCGTTTAAACACACGCTTCGTGGGAAAACGACATTGAACCAGGATTTTTTTTACGCGGATGCCGCGTTTTTTGGCATTTTAAACCGAAACCAAAGAAAAAAACGAGAAACGTCACCACTCGTAAGAAATATTTATGGATTCTTCGAGCCCAGAACTAGGACAGGAACCCCCCCCCCCCTCCCCCCGGTACATTATATATTATTAACGTATAATTTGTTTTAAATGGGTAAATGAACACCCTCCGAGCAGTGTTATTGCTCGGTGGAAACAAATCAAACAAACAAAACGAGCTAAATGGGGCTCTTGCAAACTTTTGCTGTGACCAAATGAATAGTCCTCACTCTGATGTAAAAATCAGCGAACATCACGAAAATCATCCTGAGTAAGTCTAAAATGCAGTAATAAACTCAGTAATATAACTGCCCGGCAATATCGTAATGACTCATGGCGGTGAAACGCAGGTATCGTGGGAGATTCCTGTCTAATTTGTCACTTTTTCTACGAAGGCATAGAGATATGCCTCCATGGGGCACTTGCAAACTTTTGCTATAAGCAAATAAACTGTCCAATCTTACGTAAAGACCAACAAAAATCACGAAAATCACACGAAGAAAGTCTAAAATTCAATAATAAACTCACATAACTGCTGGAACGGCACGATGGTAATGGCGGTTCGACGCAGGTATCATGGGAGATTCCTGTCTATTATGTCACTTTCTCTACGGAAACACAGAAATATGTCTCAATTTAGATAGGAATCTCCCATGGTACCTGCGTCTATCCGCCATTAAGCCCGATTCTGAGAGTGAATTTTGTGATTTTCAAGTGTACTCATCGTCATTTTTACAGGTTTTTAAGCGAGAATCAACTCTTCAATCCCCTATAGCAAAAGTTTGCAAGAGCCCCATTTAAGTAGGAATCTCCCATGATACCTGCGTCTCTCCGCCATTAAGTCCGATTGTGAGAGTGAATTTTGTGATTTTCTTGTGAACTCGTTGTAATTTTTACATGTTTTTATGCAAGAATCAACTTTTCAATCCCCTATATTATAAAAGTTTGCAAGAGCCTCATTGGTGGAGAATTAAGCCGTAATATATGTAATTCGTTTCGCCATAAAAGCTTAGTGAGTGCGAGTAATAATATGCCTATTGTCTATCTGCCCCACAGGCTCATAGGAATTTTTGTATTTAATAATTCCCGGCTCTAATTTTGAGTCTTACAGCTTGAAACTAATTCCGAGTAATGCGCTCAGGTGCCAACGTTCCTCAAATTTGTACTTTTAGCGTAAAGTCGTTGATTTTAGCCAAAAACTAATGACTGGTTCAAACTGATCAGTCCTATGGAACAGTGATGGGCAAAACTAATTTTTTTAACTAAATGAATAATTAAATAAAATTATTCGCATCATTCTCTCATGTTATTTTTGTTAGTAAATCAAATTTTTAACACTACCAGTCATTCATCTTATGGCAGATGAATAGTATGCTGGTAGTGTCAAAATTTCGTTTCACTAATATAGACTGTTTTAGTAGAGCAATGTATCGTATCGATTGCCGTCCGAGGGCTCCTGGTTCCAAACAAACTCTGGTTCAATGTAATTTCCCCATAAGTACTTTTGAACGGAAATTTTGGCTATTAAATCAAACAATTGATGCGACCTTTTTGCGATTATGAATTCTACGTCCTCGAAAATGCTTAATTTTGACTTGGTTCCACCGCTAAAACTGCCAAAATCAACAAGATATTACAGATTAAACGATGCGTTGGGAGGTTGGAATCACCCAAATGTTATTGTTGTTGTTGTGGAATTGGTGGGATTTCGGGCGATTCTAACCTACAATTGCAACGTTTAATCTGTAGTATCTTATTGATTTCGGCAGTTTTAGTCAAGGAACCAGGCATAATGAAGCATTTTCGAGAACGTAGAATTCATAATCGCAAAAAGGTCGTATTAATTGTTTGATTTAATAGCCTTAATTTTCGTTCAAAAGTTCGCTTATGGGGAAATTACTTTGAACCAGAGTTTGTTTGGAACCAGAGGCCCTCGAACGGCAATCGATATATCGCTCTACTATAAAACAGGCTATAATGCGAATAATTTTAGCTAATTATTCATGGTCATTCAAAAAATGATTTTTGCCCATCACTGCTATGGAATAATCTTAAAGCAATGCGAAAAAAAGAGACACAGATAACATCCGTCATCATGAAAAGTCGACGGAAGAGACCAACAAAATGTTTCCATTGGCTCTTACAGGAGTTTCCATTCTGATTGTAATAGTATTGTAGTTTAACGTCCTGATAAATCGATGTCTTGATCCGACGCGCGACGTAAAATCGTCGCAATGACGGGTGAATCTGTAAAAAGCGGCACCCCGAAGAAAGCGCCTTCAAAAAAAAAAAAAAAAAAAAAAAAAAAAAAAAAAAAAAAAAAAAAAGCGTTAGAATCAGGGTCAAAGATCAGGGCCTCATCATGACATTTCGAAGCGCTCGCTGAGACAAAGACAGGAAATTATTATTCAACTGAAATGAGGAAATGAATGCTAGCGACGAATAACCGAACGCAAAGCGAAGCTAAGTCGAAGGGACCCCTCTCTTTTAGAGCGCACGGCGCACAATGCTCTCTGAGAACG
The DNA here is from genome assembly GCA_011764245.1 of Trialeurodes vaporariorum. Taxonomy (NCBI): domain Eukaryota; kingdom Metazoa; phylum Arthropoda; class Insecta; order Hemiptera; family Aleyrodidae; genus Trialeurodes; species Trialeurodes vaporariorum. The sequence goes on from VMOF01000379.1 coordinate 52,522,070, forward strand.
TTAAAAATTGGCCAAAAATCAGAAAGTTAATTTCTCAGAATTAACAATTTATATTTATTAATTAATTGATTAATTATTTTTTTAATTATTTTTATTTAATTTTTATTACTTAATTTTTATTTTTGTAGCTCATTTATCAACTTTCAAGACCTATTTAAATCACGAAGAACAAGATTAAAAAGTAAATTTAACCTGGAAATATCAATGGAAAGTTTTGAATTAAGCTTAAAAGGTAGAACATGGTGATTTTTTTAAAAAAAAAAAAGTCAACGAATTTTTGTCCTTTTCATTTGATTTCTGACTACTGTGTTTCGAAGCGCAGCGCTTTGCTTTCTTTGCGCGGCTTCGGATTTTTCGCTTTCCGTATTGGGTCGCGCAGTGAGTCAAATTAGTGATTTTTTTGGACTAGAGAAGTTTTTTAAAACACTTTTTAAAGAGTACACGAAAAAAAAAGACTGGTAGAATTTATCATCTGCATAGCTGATTTTACTGTCTGTTAGCAAGTATGGTAAATTTCTACATAATGTGGTAAATGAAAACGTACCTTGCGGTAGATTCAAGTAACAAGTTGGTACATTTTACCAAAACCTGGTGAAAATTAGCATACTTGATAGCAGACTCCAATATCAGCTATACAGACGGTGAATTCTACCAGTCTTTTTTTTGTCCGTGTAACTAATTGTAAGTATAGCTATAATATTAATTCAACTTGTTCTTTAAATTACCATTGATTTTTTTTATTTAAGTTTTTCTTCATTTAAACTTTTATAATACTAGATTTAGTTTATTTATATGAAAATTATTAAACTATATAAACTATGCACATAAGTTTTTTCAAAACCCTCCCAAGTTTTATATTATGGGTTTAGAAATATTTTTTTCCTAGTCGATATTCACCAAACGCAAACGAAGTAACTAGACTCATTAAACAGTAAAATTAATTATTAAACCCATCTTTTAAATAGGTGAGTTGCTTACTTTTGCGACATTGATAGAGGTAGTTTCAGAAGTGTAGGCGGACCAAAACCACAATCTCTGGCGAATTTTCAACTTTTATTCCTTCAAATCAATACCGTATTTGCCCCTGACTTTATTCCTTTGTGTTTAAAGTTTTTCTCATTGAAAAGTGAACACTCAATTTCATTTTTATTCATTTTCATCGAGTAATATCAGAAATAATGTTGACAAATTCCAAAGATTATCGGTCTAGGTCCGCCTACACTTCTGAAACTACCTCTAAAGAGTGTAATATTGATTGTAAGAATCTGGCTAATTTTTACGGTGAATGATTAAATGTATAATTCTTGAGTAAAATCCAGCGAAAGTTACAATGAGCACATTACAAAATTACAAAATTTACTCGCAGACTTACAAAATGACTTGAAGGTTTACGGTGTAGAGACGAAGCTATATGTTTATACGCAGGTGGCGGGGGATATTTCTATCTAATGTGAGGCTATATCCTCTGTGTGTTCCTATAGATAGACAGAGTGAAGAATTAGAGAAGGATACCATAACACCTGCGTACTTCCGCTATATTTAAGAGCCCAGATGGAGAAGCTATCCAGGTATCATGGGAAATTCCTATCCAATATTTCTCTCTCTGTATCTAGAATTAGGTACACAGAGGAAAGTCTCAAATTAAATAGGAATGTCTCATTGTACCCGCCAGCGGCGCACTATGGGGTATTCGACCCGAATTCATGCTCAAAATTATTTATGGACATGAAACGCTACCCAAAGTGGTTCTTTGACTATATGATGAAGTTTTGTGACTAAATAAGACGTTTCTGCACTATTGAGGCAATTCTGGTGATTGGGGGGGGGGGGGTGTTGGAATTAAACAGACTGTGTTTCGCACCTTCACATCGAGTTGATTTTACCTATTAATGGAATTTATCATTTACTTCACCGTAAAGACGTGCCCGAAGATTTTCCGATGACCCCTGCTTAATCCCCTCCCACCCTGCCTCTCCATCACCCCTTACCCTGATGATATGTCTCCTTTCCTTAGCTCTCAAAATTTCTTCGAGATGACCTTCATTTAAGGCGGCCACCCACGCTACGCGCATTATATCTAACCTTTTATTTGTCTTTTTGGATCCAAAATTGGATACCAATTCAATACCATGTCTACAGAGGGTCTAAACATAGAATTTACCGGACGTCTTCTTTACAAAAAAAAAAAAAAAATCAACAAAAATGAGAAAAAATTGAGAAAATATTTAAATTATTAACTCCATAGCTTCAAAAGGGTAACTGCAATTGATAAAGAACTCCAACGAATCTTTTACAAACAGAAATACTGACTTTTTCTTTTTGTCCGAAAAAAGTCAAGTTTTGACCCACTGTGCAATTATTTGATGTCTGTGTTATCCCTTCACACCTCTCCATCAAGCTAGCAAGGTATAAATGGTACATTTCAACAATATTGAGAGAAAATACGGTACAATAATGAAGATTTTGGCAATTTTGGGTGAAATTAGTGTTAATTTTTCCTGAAAATCGAATTACAAATTTCCCAATTTGCGGCGAATGCGGGTCGATGCGGGTCGGATCTTTTTTGGAGCATAAAGTAGACGCTCTGGGCTAACTTTTCACGCAAAAACAAAAGTGATACAAAGTGATACATTCCAACTAAAAGACCTTTGTTTCTATCAATCTCATTATTTTTTTATTAAAATTTACTGTATGGAGTAAGGCTAAGATTAAAAACTATGTATCATGATATATAAAGGCTTGAAATAGTTATTCTTACCTTCCGGAACGTCCTCTATGTTTTGTTTCCCAAGTTGGAGAAATATAAACAACTTTAAAACCACTTATCTTCATTGGTGTAAAACACAGATTAAAATCGTAAATTGGTAAAAGTGCTGCGCTCTTTGGCGGATTGTGGGTGAACTACTCAAAGTGGAAAGCTCAAATTGTACAGGATGATGTAAAAAAACTATACAGAATGCACCAATAACATTGGTTTTGACCATAGATTAAATTTAACTTTTGGACTTTTGAGCATGAATCCGGGTCAAATACCCCATAGTGCGGCGGCTCGTGCAATGTGGCAACAATGGATTTCCTCCATTTAAAACTGTGTAAAATAATCAATTACTTGGTGAGGCGTAGCGCCTCACCTAGTATCGATCTTTTTGCATACGTTTAAATGGCAAAAGTGCACGGTTGCCAGATTGCACGAGCCGCCACTGTACCCGCCACTACGCCTCAAAGTTTAAAGCCATTTTGTGAGTAGGTGAGAGAATTTTGTAATTGTTTAACTCTATCAAGGGAAGTGGTACACATAAGTACCATTTTACGTAACATAGGATTCAAAGGAGTTTAAATAAACATTTAGCAAACAATTGTGTGACCCATCAAAATCCTTCGAAAACTGTCCTCTTTTAAACGGTTTACAAATATCTAGAGAAAAATGGGAAAAAATAGGAGAAAATAGAAAAAAAACTAGGAAGATAGAAGTTGAAAGAGGATATAAAAGGAAAATTAGGATAAAATAGGCATGGAAGGGTTAATGGGCTCATCGTGATTTTCACTGGACTTCGCTCAAAAACGAACTATTCAATCGCTTCTACCAAAAATAGCAAGAGACTTATTGCCCTCTACGTTGGTCGTTGGCCTTCTACTTTTAATTTACACAATATTAATCTTTGCTCATTTATAATGATGTCCGGAATATTCAATTCTTCGTGATTGTCAGTGACCGTTATCGAGCGGACAGCAATAAACGCAAAAGCCATATACTTCGACTCATTTAAACATGTAAAATTAATATTTGTAATGAAACTCATTCCATAGTTATATTTATTAATTTTAAGAAGTTCAGAGACTTGATTCTTAATCGTAAGATGATGTCCGAAAAATTACATTCTTTAGTCCACAGCGCGCCGATTGTTTCTTCAATGAAAACAGTACCTAACGAACATTCCCTGTTCCGGAGTGTTCGTCTTCAGACCGCTATCAATGGACGGAACATGGTAGCAAATTATAAAATATGGAATTTTCTAGACAACTAACATACTGAAATCAAAACCCACATTAAAGGCCTCCAATAGGAAGAAGACTAAAAACACTTTAATTTCACTGCTCGTAAGTTTCCCCCCCCCCCATTCTAAATGACATTGGTGATGCCCCGGAAGAGGGGGGGGGGGGACGTTTTGAGAGAACTGTACCATGTTGGCGACATAAGATGCACGAGATGAACAGTTCTGCTTATAAGTTTATTTCCCCATTCAAAATAACATCGGTGATGTCCCGGAAGAACAGGGGGGACGTTTTGAGAGCCCTGTGCCAAGTTGGTGACATAAGATCCACGAGGTGAACAGCTCAGATCTTAGGTTTGTTTCCCTATTCAAAATAAAATTGGTGATGCCCCGGAAGAGCAGGGGGGCGTTTTGAGAGCCCTGTGCCATGTTGGTGACATTAGATCCACAAGATGAAAAGTTCAGCTCGTAAGTTTGTTTCCCCATTAGAAATAACATAGGCGGTGCCCCGGAAGAGCAGATGGGACGTTTTCAGAGCCCTGAGCCACGTTGGCGCTTAAAAGGCCACAAAAACAGCAGGTCTACTCGTAACTCTAATTCCCCACTTGAAATAACATGGACGGTGCCCCGGAAGAGCAGATGGGACGTTTTGCGAGCCCTGAGACACGTTGGCGCTTAAAAGGCCACAAAAACAGCAGGTCTACTCGTCACTCTATTTCCCCATTAGAAATAACATGGACGGTGCCCCGGAAGAGCAGATGGGACAATTTGAGAGCCCTGAGCCACGTTGGCGATTAAAAGCCCACAAAAACAGCAGGTCTACTCGTAACTCTAATTCCCCATTAGAAATAACATGGACGGTGCCCCGGAAGAGCACATGGGACGTTTTGCGAGCCCTGAGACACGTTGGCGCTTAAAAGGCCACAAAAACACCACGTCTACTCGTAACTCTATTTCCCAATTTGAAATAACAAAGGCGGTGCCCCGGAAGAGCAGATGGGACGTTTTGAGAGCCCCTAGCCACGATGGCGCTTAAAAGGCCACAAAAACAGCAGGTCTACTCGTAACTCTAATTCCCCATTTGAAATAACATGGACGGTGCCCCGGAAGAGCAGATGGGACGTTTTGCGAGCCCTGAGACACGTTGGCGCTTAAAAGGCCACAAAAACAGCAGGTCTACTCGTCACTCTATTTCCCCATTTGAAATAACATAGGCGATGCCCCGGAAGAGCACATGGGACGTTTCGAGAGCCCTGAGCCACGTTGGCGCTTAAAAGGCCACAAAAACAGCAGGTCTACTCGTAACTCTAATTCCCCATTAGAAATAACATGGACGGTGCCCCGGAAGAGCACATGGGACGTTTTGCGAGCCCTGAGACACGTTGGCGCTTAAAAGGCCACAAAAACAGCAGGTCTACTCGTAACTCTATTTTCCCATTAGAAATAACATGGACGGTGCCCCGGAAGAGCAGATGGGACAATTTGAGAGCCCTGAGCCACGTTGGCGATTAAAAGCCCACAAAAACATCAGGTCTACTCGTAACTCTATTTCCCCATTTGAAATACCATGGGCGGTGCCCCGGAAGAGCAGATGGGACGTTTTGAGAGCCCTGAGCACCGTTGGCGCTTGAAGGCCACAAAAACACCAGGTCTACTCGTAACTCCATTTCTCCATTTGAAATAACATAGGCGGTGCCCCGGAAGAGCACATGGGACGTTTCGAGAGCCCTGAGCCACGTTGGCGCTTAAAAGGCCACAAAAACACCACGTCTACTCGTAACTCTATTTCCCAATTTGAAATAACAAAGGCGGTGCCCCGGAAGAGCAGATGGGACGTTTTGAGAGCCCCTAGCCACGTTGGCGCTTAAAAGGCCACAAAAACAGCAGGTCTACTCGTAACTCTATTTCCCCATTTGAAATAACATAGGCGGTGCCCCGGAAGAGCAGATGGGACGTTTTGAGAGCCCTGAGCCACGTTGGCGCTTAAAAGGCCACAAAAACACCACGTCTACTCGTAACTCTATTTCCCCATTTGAAATAACATAGGCGATGCCCCGGAAGAGCACATGGGACGTTTCGAGAGCCCTGAGCCACGTTGGCGCTTAAAAGGCCACAAAAACACCAGGTCTACTCGTAACTCTGTTTCCCCATTTGAAATAACATAGGCGGTGCCCCGGAAGAGCACATGGGACGTTTTGAGAGCCCTGAGCCACGTTGGCGCTTAAAAGGCCACAAAAACACCACGTCTACTCGTAACTCTATTTCCCCATTTGAAATAACATAGGCGGTGCCCCGGAAGAGCAGATGGGACGTTTTGAGAGCCCCTAGCCACGTTGGCGCTTAAAAGGCCACAAAAACACCAGGTCTACTCGTAACTCTATTTCCCCATTTGAAATAACATGGGCGGTGCCCCGGAAGAGCACATGGGACGTTTTGAGAGCCCTGAGCCACGTTGGCGCTTAAAAGGCCACAAAAACACCAGGTCTACTCGTAACTCTATTTCCCCATTTGAAATAACATGGGCGGTGCCCCGGAAGAGCACATGGGACGTTTTGAGAGCCCTGAGCCACGTTGGCGCTTAAAAGGCCACAAAAACACCAGGTCTACTCGTAACTCTATTTCCCCATTTGAAATAACATAGGCGGTGCCCCGGAAGAGCAGATGGGACGTTTTGAGAGCCCTGAGCCACGTTGGCGCTTAAAAGGCCACAAAAACACCACGTCTACTCGCAACTCTATTTCCCCATTTGAAATAACATAGGCGGTGCCCCGGAAGAGCAGATTGGACGTTTTGAGAGCCCCTAGCCACGTTGGCGCTTAAAAGGCCACAAAAACACGAGGTCTACTCGTAACTCTATTTCCCTATTTGAAATAACATGAGCGGTGCCCATGAAGAGCAGATGGGGCGTTTTGAGATCCCTGAGCTACGTTGGCGCTTAAAAGGCCACACAAAAATCAGGTCTACTCGTAACTGGATTTCCTCATTTGAATAACATAGGCGGTGCCCCGGAAGAGCACATGGGACGTTTTGAGAGCACTGAACCTTGTCAGCTATTAAAAGCCCACCAAACGGACCGGTCTGCTCGTAAGTCTGTTTTCCCATTCAAAATAACACTGCCGATGTCCAGGAAGAGCAGATTGGCCGTTTCGAGAACCCTACTCCACGTATGCGATGCAGGATCCGTCCGTCTGTAAGTTTGTTGCCCCATCTGAAATAACATTTGCGTTGCCCCGGAAAAGCAGAGGAGACGTTTTGAGAGCCCTGCTCTAAGTTAGTGGTTTAAGGTCCGTAAAATGAATAGGTTTGATTGTAAGTCTGTATCACCATTTTATTGTCTGTTTTGGAATTTAAATTAATGTTCAATAACAATTTTAAAATGAGAAAATTTTAAATATCAAAAATTAAATTTTGCGAGGGAGTACGTTTTAGCAAATCCCAGAGATTGTCTTTTTCTCGGTCCGTTTGAATACATGCAATAGAGAATGATGAAGATAAGGGGGCAAAGTCACATGATAGCCTTTCCCTACATCCTTTTTTAGCGCATGCGCACGAACAAGAGGAGGGAGAGAGAGAGAGAGAGAGAGAGAGAGAGAGAGAGAGAGAGAGAGAGAGAGAGAGAGTGAGAGAGAGAGAGGGAAGAATTTCTGATGATCCACTTCTGTAGTCAGCCGATAGAGAGAGTGAAAAATGCGAAAGTTTACGGTCGCTGGATAAAATCAGATAGACGGGACGGGTCAAGCGATAAATAATTGCCCAGAGAGGGAGACAAAAATGAAAAAAAATTCGCAATGAACGGTTTTAACGGAGATGAATTATGAATTTGAACTTTAATCTATATTATAAATCATAATATCTGCGAATGCGTGCAGCTAGTCCCCAAAATTGTAGTTCTTACGGATCTTGTGTCAACCTCTGTGGTCTGGTGGTCGGCGCAACTGACAAATAGTCCAACGATCCCGTGTTCGAATCCTGGCCAAGGCGACAAGATTTGATGGTTGATGGTCTATAACATCTATGTAGCGTCTTTTAAGGGGAGGTTGTAAGCAAAAATATTTTTTTTAATTTTTTTTATTATATTATGTTCAGCATGTCTCAAGGATCATTTTCAAATATAATAATAGGATATATAGACTCTTGGGCAGAGAAATTTTAGGATATAGTTTCCTTTCTAAAAAAAAATTCCCACTTTAAACTGTTCTCCTGAAAAGACATAATTTTTCTTTCGGTACACATAACTCAAGTTCTTATGCACCTAGAGAGCTCATTTTTGTTTTAAAATGTTTGTCTTTAATAGACAATGTTAACAAACTTTTATTGCAAGATCATGTGGAGAAGTATTGAAATTTAGACAAAATATGCAAAAGTAACTCGTATTCCAAGAGATTTTTTTAAAAAATGAAATTAGTTTCAAAATTTTAATTTAAAAAAATAAAAGTTAGTTAACAGCATTCAGCTTGTCAAGATGTAAATTTAAAAAAAAAAAAAAAAAAAAAAAAAAAAAAAAAAAAAAAAAAATGAGCTCTAGTTGTAAATGGTCTTGAGATATGTGTACCGAAAGTATGGTAAATTAACATGGTGAAGATAGGGCTTACAACCTCCCCTTAAATATCAAGCAAGTTTGAATCAACGCAACGCCGCGGTCAGAGCGCATCACTCTCCAGCCGTATAATCAGTGACCATCACTAACAAAGATCAGCTTCACTGATTAATCGATAGAGGGCGCCAACCCTCTATCTCTGTACACATTTCCTTGTTGCAAGCGCTTATTATGTTACTTCTTTTTTCTATATTTACTCTTTATGATCTCATCAAGTGTATTGCTTCATTTTCGTTCCAATAAAAGTTTATTTGATTTATTCCACCTACCTGTTTATGTTTTATTTGCATTTCAAACTGCGGCTTACATGCATACCCATAAAACGTGAAACCCAGCATAAATATTTAGATTTTGATTCATAAGCATCCTTTTGCAGAGATATTGCTTTTAACTTTATCCAGAGGGACGTCTTTTATTTTTTTGAAATTTTAATTTTTAGATTCGTTATGGATGAAAAATGGTTTCCATTAAAATCAATGGGAAAATGGGTCAAAAAAAGGAAAAAATTCAAAATTTCAAAAATGGATCTTTGGATCTGGGTAAAAATATTAAAGGGGGTCTGGGGGTCTCCCTCAGATTATTAAACGGGGTCTGGGGGTCTCCCCAAGATTAACTTTGACGTGAATAAGTGTTCGTAGGGTATTTCCTACAGTTTATTTTTATTTATTTATTTATTTATTTATTTATTTATTTATTTATTTATTTATTTATTTAATTTTGTACATAAGAACCATTTGATTCACTATTATGGCAACACTGACACAGTAGCCATTGTGTGCAAACCTACAAAACCTACATTTTACTTTGATCCAAGTGGTAGAATTAGTAGACGAATAGTTCACGAATCAGCCATTACTGAAAATTGGAAATCGTAAAAAAATATGATATAACCGGAAATAAAGTAAGAGATTAAGATAATTTGCATCGCTCTCCTGAACTGGGGGCGGGGAGGGGGGCTCAGATATCCAGTGTTATTAGCTCATAAAGGAAGAGATTGAATGTTTACTTTTTGAGGGAAAAAATTAAAAGGAAGGGGAAATACAGGGAGGAGGGGTTTGAAGCTCTTTCAAAACTTTCCGGTGCAACTGAAAACACTCGTAAAAAAAAAAAAAAAAGTACATTCACCTATCCTGCGCGCAGAAAAATTCTAAGAAGAATTTCTCAAACAATAAAAGCTAAAAAAAAATCGGGTATCATATTCTGAAAGGAGAAGTTTGTTCCGGATTAAAGACTTTTTGAACTATTCGAGAATGTGTCAAGAAGTTGCTTTATTTACACCCCCGATTCAATAAGGTCGTTGGTGTGAATGAAACGTTTCGAGCACGCCGTAAAAAATCTTTAAGAATAATTACATAGCAGTAAGAAAAGAATCAAGATAAAACAAAAGCAAGACAAAGACGTAGACACGGATAAACTTTTGAGCAGAGACGTTTAGTAACGAATTGACAAAGCAGCCGCTTGAGTCTTTTTAGCGAATCTTTTTAATCCTTCAGATAACTCCATCGGTTGAGGAAAGATTACACGGTTCAGTTCAGTTCATGACTGACTGTAATGCACGAAAATAGAGCTCTTGCACGGTTTTGCTGTAGGCACATGGAGTATCAATTCCAATGTAAAATGCTGCAGAAACAACGATGAGACCATTAAAAAAGTCTAAAACTCACTCCTCGCAGAGAAAACATAACTTGAAATTTCGGGTGACCACCCTCACATGTATTCACCAACCTTGGATTCGGATCCCAAACAAAAGAACAGGTCATATAATTAAGTGCCGTCTTCCTCGTTTACTAGGCAACGTAGAACATTTCTGTAGTTATCACCGTGCTCCTATTGACAAAATATGTATAAATGGACCTTTAATTCCTTCAAATTTACTTTTTGATAGCAAGTTCATTAATCTCATTGTTCAAATTCTTAGGTTAAGTTCTTTTGTTTGGGGTCTAAATCCGAGGTCCGTGTATACATGCAAGGGTGGTCACCCGGAATTTCAAGTTAAGTTTTCTCTGCTAAGAGTGAATTTTAGACTTTTTTAATGGTCTCTTCGGTATTTTCGCAGCATTTTACATTGGAATTGATACGCCATTTGCCTACAGTAAAACCGTGCAAGAGCTCCATACTTGCATCTGTAATATTATTTTAATCGCAGTGCAACCGTTGTTAAATTATTAAGTCCACCGGTATAAAGAAAAAAAAATATAGAAAATTATAGATACGATTATTTTGGTGCAATACTGTGATGAACTAAACTAAAGTATGTAATATTTTCTCAATCGGTGGAATCATCGGTGAATTGAAAAATGTTATTAATTATACACAGAGCTGCCCTTTTCTGTCTATTTCGTGAACATTTTTAATCCTCCGGATAATTCCATCGGTTAACTAAAGATTACACGGTTCGGTTCGGTCAATCAAATAATGAGCATATTAGAAAAGGATGGAAGGATGGACTATCACTTGACTTTAGCACCTTTCTCTCGCCATCCTCGTGCGAGCAACTGTTCGTGCATGTTGGTTATGGATTTGCGTCATCGTGAATTGAAGGCGATCTTAGAGCTATCGTGGCTTGTGTATAGGAACAAGCAAGCCGACACGACGGTAAGTTGAATTGTAGCAGCCAGTTGCGGGAGAGACATGTTCAACAGAAGCCCTCGGAATATATATTAGTAAGACTTGAGGTGATTCCATGGCACGTGACCAAGGCGATCGATTAGTCGATCGATTAATGGTCATTTCCCGGACTCTGTGGATTTTTTTTTTTTTTTTGTAAAACCATGATTGTCAGCACCTGGAGGTAGATCTAACAAAGATATCTGTTATTATAAGTTTGGGTGCTCGAATCCGGAAAATAAGGACGTAACCATGAGAATTCGCACAATCGCTGTTCGATTTATCGTATCGCACAACGGATTCTGAATTCCCATAGTTACGTCCTTATTTTCCGGATTCGAGCATCCAAACTTAACAGATATCTTTGATAGATCTACCTCCAGGTGCTGACAATCCTGGTTTAACAAAAAAACAACTCCACAGAGTCCGGGAAATGACCAATAATCGATCGACTAATCGATCGCCTTGGTCACGTGCCATGAAATCACCTTAAGACAGATTAAGATGACCTGTCACCTGTCTGAAGTGAGATTCTGGTTTAATAGCCAGCGTTGTTGCAATATGTGCATCTTCAATATACTTCGATATTTTAAACGGATTTAAATGATGAAATGTGTATCCTCAATAGCTCGATATTTTAAAACGGATTTAAAGGATGAAATGTGCATCCTCAATAGTTCGATATTTTGAACGGGTTTAAAGGATGAAATAAGCATCCTCAATAGTTAGATATTTTGAACGGGTTTAAAGGATGAAATAAGCATCATCAATCGTTCGATATTTTAAACGGGTTTAAAGGACGGAATGTGCATCCTCAATAGTTCGATATATTAAACGGGTTTAAAGGACGAAATGTGCATTGTGCAGTGAACTGTACGAGTGCACGCGACGCATCTGTTAGATGCTCACTGATAAAAAATTATGACCTCCCCATAAACTTCGCAGAGCTTGGAATAAATAACCATAGCACTTAAAGTTCCTAACAAAAAGAATCTTCATACTTTATCACAAGACATTTGCCACGAATGCGATTGTCTACTCAGATAATGAAGAGTTTATTATCATGAGTGACGCCACGCGGATACTGAGCTCAAAAACCGGAGGCCTTTATTTGCACGCGCGGTTTCTTTCCTTTGAAACCAACGATATGAAAATTGTGTATGATAAAAAAATAGATTCTGTGTAAAGGATATTTTTACATCACATTTTGAAAGGAACGACAAATATTTGCATAGAGTTTCGTCGTTATGAAGTTACGAAAGAAAAAGTATGACTTTGTGAGGTACTGTCCTTATTTGTATGAATGGAAGCGGTATCTTGATGCAAAAGCTACTTTCGTAAAGATCTACATCACTACGTAAGTTTCCCGCGTGGTATTAAAATCTTCGCAGGTAGACCGTCGCACGATGGTCAGTAACAATGACTACTTATACATATATCTAGAGTCAACGGTATTTGTCACGATATTTTTTTTACGTTTTTTTTTTTTTTTTTTTTAAAAAATATGAGGCAAACTAACCGAGCCCGAGTGAAAATGTCCATAAGAGATTTCCACCAAGGATGGTTTTTTTGCTGCTGCAATAGCACGCCCCCAACTCCTCTCTATTGGTAAGCTAGTTGATTATAAGCTTTTAAAGTCAACTCCCAAAAAAGTCACTATAGTGACGCCATCTATTAAACCAGAGTCTCACTTCAAACAGGTGAGGAAACAGGAATCACCTTAGGCTACTTTAAGTCTTATCACTTTTCTGAGAGTTTCTGTTGAACGTGTCTCTCCTGCAACTGGCTGCAACAATTTAACATTTGCTTGTTCCTATGCACACAGCACAAGCCACAATAGCTCTAAGATCGCCTTCAATTCACGACGACGCAAATCCATAACCAACATGCACGAACAGTTGCTCGCACGAGGATGGCGAGAGAAAGGGGCTAAAGTCAAGTGATAGTCAGTCCATCCTTTCATCCTTTTCTAACATGTTCATTATTTGATGAAGAGTGACAAAAGAGAGAGCGCACTGGCCATTTGAACGTATGAGTTAGAAAAGGATAGAAGAGGTGGTGAAAATCACGTGACTGCCGCTAATCTGTCTTTTTCTAACACACACGTTCTTATGGCAGACAAGTGAGATGGATAGATTTCATGCTCATGGTGCCACCGGTTGACCGAAAGGTTACACTATTCAGTTCAGTGTATGACTGTAATGCATTAGTGAGAGTCCAGCGGGCCGATCCTTGAAATATTTATCCAATCCAATTAAAAAGAGAGAGCGCACTGGCCATTTGAACGTATGTGTTAGAAAAGGATAGAGGAGGTGGCGAAAATCACGTGACTGCCGCTAATCTGTCTTTTTCTAACACACACACGTTCTTATGGCAGACAAGTGAGATGGATAGATTTCATGCTCATGGTGCCACCGGTTGACCGAAAAGTTACACTATTCAGTTCAGTGTATGACTATAATGCATTAGTGAGAGTCCGATCCTTGAAATATTTATCCAATCCAATCATGGCTTTAGATACCTCTTTATCGAATCTACAGAGCCCGCGTGATCTTTGAAATGCTCAATCTCATCTAATTAAGGCATTAGAAATTCATCTCCAATCCAGCGAAAAAAGAGCGATATTTGAAACCTTAGTCGAATGAAACGAGTAGACTATTTATCGGGGACTCTCGGACGGCCGATGAAGCCTTTATCGAATGGTTATATTGAACTCGCGAGGTAGAAGTGAAAATGAAAAACTCTTGATTTAAATTCAAATTCGCCACACTGTTTTATCAAGAAGACTTGCCTGATAAATTAAATAAATGTAAGTATAAGAAACAGTATTCTTGTAGGAATTTTCATTCTGTCAAGTCGTCGTTCTGCCATTTTATTTTCTCTCTGTTTATAAACAAGTAGAACAAGTAGGTGCACGGAAAAAAAGATCAGTAAAAATAACCATACGGATACCTGATTTTGGCACCTGCTACATGTTATGGTAAACTTGACCAGAAGTATGGTACATTTATCGATACTTTGAGTAAATTCGACATGCAATCAGGTAACATCACCTAGTACCTAGTCAAAACATAGTATACTTCTGGTTAACATTACCATAACATCTAGCAGGTGCCAAAATCAGGTATCCGTATGGTTATTTTCACCGTAGTTTTTTTTCCGTGTAGGTCAACTTTTGGTTTGTTTTTGTGATATTACCCATGTTATCAATCAATGTGTCATCGTCCGTTATGCGTCTTGACTTTAATTTCTGTGAATATTTCGTGAATTTTATACGTCTAAATGAACCATTCGTTCAATTTGAAAGCTCATTAACTATTAAAATCGCCCATGTTTGTACTACGGCTCCCCAAAGAATCTTCCACGTCACGCCGTGGTGAGACGGGAAACTTTCTTACCCCGACTCTACTCTGAGGGATCTTGTTTCATACTGCAGAACACTGGCGCAACCAGGATCTCTTCCATCTCTTTCATTTCCCATTTGAATGTATAAGTAGGAAAAGGACAGAAAGAGGGGGTTTTATCCCCTTGTCCATCCTTGTATAACATACGTTTTTTAATGGAGAAAAGAGAGAGATGGAAAAACTCTCGGTGCGCTCATGCTGCAGAATGGTTATGGGAGGCGGAGGAAAGCGGAGACATTGAGTCGGAAAGCTACGGATGGTGTTATCTCGATACGAGCCGAGGGCCGATTCGCATAACATCTCAAAATATTTCCCCTCTCGCCGTGATGTGAAAGATTCTTTTGAGAGCCGTTTAGTACGTTTGCTTTAGTCTGAATGATGGAACTACGTAATACATAGCCATTATAGGTGCGAACGATGAGGAACCTGCCAATTTTTTTTTTTTTTTTTTTTTTTTTTTTTTTTTTTTTTTTTTTTAAATTTGTCATTCACTGATTCTCTTCACCCTAAACACCTAAAATGATCGCATGGGCGTCATTTAGGGGGAGGGGGGGGGGTGGCTGGGGGGGCAACTGCCTCCCAAGGATTTGAAGTCAGGCTCCAAAACTGGCACGAATTATATTGCGATGAGCAAAAAAAAATAAAAAGTCATCCGATCATTGCCCCCAAAAGACGGCTCTTTGGCTCTAAAATTATATTGATGAGAGAAAAAAAAAAAAAAAGGTTATCCGATTTTTTTTTGCCCCCTCCAAGCCGAAAATTATAATGATGAGCAAAATAAAGAAAAAAAAGGTCATAAGATATTTTGTCCCCCCCAAGCCGAACTTGAAATGACGCCCCTGAATGATCGCGAAACGAAAACACAGCGGCAAAACTGTCAAGCGGTAAGAAGAAAACCGGAAACTACTATAATAAGCAAGCACGGCTTCTTCTTCTTCACTTTCGGTGAAGGGAAATCCGACATGTAACGTGCTCTGTGATTGGTCAACGTCGCAGCTTTGTCTAGTCTACCAAGATTCAACCCAATCCAGTCTAATCGAATCTATTCACCATCTTTCCAATCGAATCATTAGTCAATCTATTCTAAGCATTTCAAAGATCGCACAAGTTCAAACCGGTGGATTGGATAAACAGTCAGTCTAATATTCATCGAATATTTCAAGGATAGGCCCGCAGACCAGTGTTGCCAGATAGAAATGAAAAAGCCGTACGTTTCAAATTGATTTAAATGGTGACGATACGGCTTTTTACCCTCCATCTGGCAACACTGGTCCAGACAAGTGAAATCACGGGCGCTGCCATTGGATGCAATTTTCCTAAATTGAGAACTTTGCGTGTGTTACCACTAAAACTTGGCAGTGTTTGAATCATTTGCATTTTATTCTAGTCGTTCTACCTCCAAATAAATCAAACGAATCAAAGTTTGAGTGGTAACATGTGCGGAGTTCTCGATTTAGGAAACGAATTTTTCCACGTGATCATGGATTACAATCTTGCCATTTTCAAGAACAAATATGGAAACAGAACCACCAACAGTTACAAAAACTAAGAAGAAACAAAAGTAACAAAGTCAATAAGTAATTTCAAAAGTTGGTGCCCATTTTGACTCTGACTATTAAACATGCATGCTAATAGACGTGGCTTCATTCGCTCGATATCACTTATTTTTTCTGGACGAGCAGGTTTAGAAACGAAATAAATCCTATATAGAGCTTGTCCCAATTTTTCACTTTTAAATTTTTGCAGCGATAGTTATTGACTTCGGTAGACAAAAAACTATGCATCGCCCTGATGACGAAAATACAGAGTGCCACGTTGTCTGAATAATTGTCACTGGAACGTCTTGATCAAATATGATTGGCTGAATCATCACTGAAGACTAAACTATCTTATGATTGGTGGTATTAGGGGCGTAAAGAAAGGAACGCCCCAGATTTTAGACTAAATGATGAATGCAATTGATTCCAGGCGAGAGAAAGGGACTTTGGTAGGGGAAATCTTCAATTCTGCCCTGAAAGGAAAGAAAAAAAAGAGAAAAAACCCGTAGAGATCATGAGAAGATACACGCCTTCCCCAAAGAAAACGGCTAAATTGCGTACTGTAAACTTCAAAAGAAAGTACCAAGGTCGAAATTCTTACTCTTTTAAATCTTCGCAATCTTTCAAAAAAATTGCGGTTTTCAAGTGTTCAAGGCCTAATCAGAAAGCCCCTTTTGAAGTACGTTGTGAAAAATCGAAAGTTTCTTTGAAAATAACGGACAAAAACCGTAAACATTTCGAGGGTACTTTCATTTGAAAGTCATAGTACCTGGCAGTGGCGCAGCGTGCAATTTGGCAACGTTGTAATGTGTCCATTAAAACCCATGAAAAATATCGAATTCGAAGGTGTTCACCGAACACCCAATCGTTCGATCTTTTTAATGGATTTAAATGGACACATGACAACGTGGCCAAATTGCACGCCACTGGTACATGGGTGGTAAGTACATTATTGGTATTAATCAAACTTAGGAGATGGTATATAAGAAGTGAGATTGGTCTAGCGACGTCATATTTTGCATCAGACAAATCACATTCATTGCTCTGACCAAAGTTTATTAAAACAAAGTAAGCACGGAGTATTCAAATCTATCTACGGCCAGATCCTAACTATGAAGACTAAAACAGCTGGCGATTGGTGAACAGGTTTTGAGGAAGCGCCCACTAGTGCAGTCTTTCAACGACCAAGCACCGGTTCCACTCTAGCAGATGTATTATGGGATTTTTTTTTTTTTTTTACCGGAGTTTATAAAAATAAGGGACGCAGCAGCGGAGCGGTCACTTTTTCGTTTTTCGAAGTGGGAGTTGGTGGTGAAATTTCAGTCTTGTGTTAAGTGAATCATAACTCAACGGATTATCCTCGGAGAAACGTTCTGTGATTTTTCAGCTCATCTCATGCGGAAGCTTGTAAGTTCATTTTCGCACTTTTTTTACCCCTCCTCCCCCATTAAGTTGTTTCTTTTATCGTGCTCTTTTTCCGGGTTGGAATAGGACCATATTATCTTTCGGTACATACTACCAGTTCTTATGGGTACTACAAATCACCCACTTTATACATATTAACTATAATTCCGAGTAAAAATCTCAGTAAATTCACATAATTTATTCGGTGAAATTTAGTAAATACTTGAAACATTGATACCTTTTTATTACTCGGTAAAGAACCCATGTATCTTGCAATTGAAGAAAAAAAAATACTTACGAAAAAAAGACGAAGTTCAACAATCATGGCTTGGGCGGCACTGCTAGTTTAATTTCGAAGAATATGTAGCCTTACATTTTCATTGCATAAATTTCAATTTAAAAATAAATTTAAATTGTAAATAACTTCAAAATTACTTAGCTGACCAGTGAAGTAAACTGAATCTTGCAGACTATAGCTATTAAAAATACGGGCAGAAAGTAAGGGTTTAGATAGGTAGTAAGGTTTACCGCCGAAATATGTATCCAATTATTCTGAGATGGTGTAAGCATTATTTTGCTTGCTTTTGGAACCCACTTTTAAAACATTGTATTTTTAATCATTTGATATTTTTTTTACATGGGCGATTTATGTCTAATTTCAGGCTTCCTTCGGTGTGTCTCTATAGAGAGACAAAGGGAGAGAGAGAGAGAGAGAGAGAGAGAGAGAGGGGAGAGAGAGAGAGAGAGAGAGAGAGAGGAGAGAGAGAGAGAGAGAGAGAGAGGAGAGAAGAGAGAGAAAGAGAAAAAAGAAGAAAAGAGAAAAGAAAAAGAGAAAAGAGAAAGAGAAAGAGAAAGAGAAAGAGAAAGAGAAAGAGAAAGAGAAAGAGAAAGAGAGAGAGAAAGACAGACATTACAAAGTAATCTCTTAAGAAACCTGCATTTTTGTTTGCTCTCAAATGGCAGAGCTACGCAGATGTAGTGGAAGGATCCTGTCTAATTTTACACTCTCACTATAGAAACACACAGAGGAAAACCTAAAATTAGATAGGAAGTTCCCGAGGTACCTGCATTGCTCCGCCATAACGCCTTGAACTTTAAAGTCATTTTTTGAATAAGAAAACAAAATTGTAATTTTTCTATGTGCTCATAATTTTATTTGAAGTTTCCTTCAGAAATAATTTGTCAATCACTGACAGCCAAAGCAATCGCGTAATGCAAATTTATGCCACTTTTACATTGTCAGGTGGGTCATTTAATCAGCTCGAAACTTCCGAAATGTTCATGAAGATTCTACTGTATTAGTTGTCAACGTAGAATTTTTTGAGTGGTGGTGGTGGTGGTGGTGGTGGTGGAGAGGAGGGGGGGGGGGGGGTTTGACATGAAAATTATTTTCAAGAACTTAGCGATATTATGTAAAAAGGTAAAAAGAGGAAAGAGTACGAATTCGTATAGTTGCTGGCGCTGGACCTTCGTGAGAGGTTACACCAAAAAAAGAATACAATCCAAATGGAAACTGCTTTAAGAGAAGGCGGACGCAATTTTTTGGTCCAAGTACGTGCCGTTTCAAAATGGGAGACGTATCTCTGTCTTCGTCTTCCACAATCTTCGACCAATCAGGTCGCACTTCGACATCAAATTGCATTATGGGTCTACTTACTGCGTGAGGAATGATATAAATGTCGCAGCTGGGTAGTTATCGGTTCAGTGTCTCGAGTGTATCAACAGTGATCAATTGCGGGTGAAGTGGCAATCAAAGAGTAAGTTTATTGTGTCAAGTATACGTTCCAGTGGTTTATTTTATTTCATGTTTTCAATTTTTTTTATTTTCTACGGTTGTCGTGTTAGTGAAGATGAGAGTTTGAAGGGTTTTTTTTCCGTTTCTCATTTTTCATTTTTTTTTCTTTTTTGTGTGTGCGTGTCTATTATTCTCTTTACTATTCTTCATTCTCTTCCAAGGGCTGCATAAGAGTAGTGTTATCAGTGAAATCAACTTTTATTTTCTTCGTTATTTATTTATTTTTATTTTTCTTTCTTTCTTTTTACATTCATTCTCGTTTCATATAGTTTTGTTTACGATCAATCATTCAACTTTCCAGTTTTAATTTTAATTCTATGAATCATCTCCCCCCTTAAACAGATTAGAGGGAAAGTAGCCAGTATTGAATAATCTCCCCCGTCATTAAAGATATCTTAATTTTCTTTTTCTAAAGAAATTTCTAAAGATTTTTTTTTTTATTATTATTTTTTTTTTTATTTATTTTTTTTTTTTGAAGAACACATTGTCAGGCAGAGCCCCCATTCATTCAAGTGGCCCATTTTATTGTACGTCTCAACTTATTTTTATTTCCTACAGTTACCGTGTTATTGATAATGAAATTTTTAAAGTCCTGATTTTTTTTCTTTTGTTTCTTATTATTTTCTTTATTCATTATTCTTCATTCTTTATTATTTTTCAATAGCTGCACCAGTGTAGTGTTATATATGATCAATTCACTAATTTTGTTTTTGTTTTTCTGTTTTATGTGCAGTGTCGGAGCGGTGACAATCAATCACTTCTAGATTTCACTCAAGGAGACACATTTTGATTCCACGAAGGAAAAAACAAAATTACCCAGGACCAGCTAGGTCAATCTTTTCGAGTTGTTTTCATACCAAACCAACGCTCGGATCGCAATGGTTCGCGCGGGTCACACGATCTCCGTTTTAATCAATTAAATCTATTAGATACGATACAATGCTCGATCAAAAGTGCGAAGCTGCGTAGCTCGGCTTATAGTAATATATTATCAGTGAAGCTGATTCCGCAATGTGTTTAGATTTAGCCTGAGAGAGAGAATGACCCGATTTGCGGGAGCTCAATTAACATTAAATCCAACCCCTTCATTCATACGAAGTTCGCCCATATCCCACTCACAGCGCCCTGGAAGCATCAGTGGATCAAGCGTTCTAAAGTTTGCCTATATCCCACCCACATAGTGGTCAAGCACTTTAGTATTTGCCCATATCCCACTCACAGCGCCCTGGAAGCATTAGTGGATCAAGCGTTCCAAAGCTTGCCTATATCCCACCCACTTAGTGGTCAAGCACTTTGGAATTTGCCCATATCCCACGCACAGCGCTGACAGGGCCATAGTGGATCAAGCGTTCTAAAGTTTGCCTATATCCCACCCACATAGTGGTCAAGCACTTTAGTATTCGCCCATATCCCACTCACAGCGCCGAAAGGGCCATAGTGGATCAAGCGCTTCTCAGAATGCAGGGGGAGCACACAGCATTGCCTAGTTTATAATAGCGGATCTGTGAACCTGAGCACGTACCACTGCGGTTAGGCCAAAGTTTGAATTCTAAACTTGATTCGATTTTATTTTACCAAGGAAGATACAGAATTACCCGGGATCTCCGTCAAGCTAAGTCAATTTTTTTTTTTTTTTTTTTTTTTTTTTTTTTTTTTTTTTTTTTTTTTTTTTTTTTTTTTTTTTTTTATCTTCTCTTTAAATAATAATTAGTAGTTAAAATAATTAATTTAATTAATTCCCTAATTTTTTAATGAATTATATTTCAATTATTTTTTTATTTTTTTTTTAAATTTTTTTAATTCTAAAATTAATTCAATTCATTCAATTCGTTCATTCATTCATTCATTTACTTTTTAATGAATTTAATTTTATTATTTTTTGCTCTTTTTCAAAGTAAGCCAGTCGATGAATTTCCAAAGCATGCTCGAACCAAAAGTATCTTGAAACGCGTGAATACAAATGGGTGCTCAAAGGGAGAGTCATTCGGGGATATAAGTCATTCACTGCAAACTTCAACCAGGACGATAAGCTAACTATCGCAATCATAAGGTCGTCCCTGGGCCGTTCCTGGAGTTCTGCCGAGCGTGTCGCTCTCGGGCTTTGGTTTCCGCGTACACAGATTCGTTTCGGATCTTGAAGTGGACTCAAACCGGGCATTTTCTCTGACAATGCTAAGTGACAAGTAGTTCCTAGTGCTCTTTGGAAATCGGTTGATCAGCGAGTTCTAAAGCAAGCTCGGACCGAAAGTATCTTGCTATGCGAGAACAAAAACGAGTGAAAAACGGCGCTCAATGGTCAGGCTCTCTTCATACGCTACCAGTTTACGCAGTACGATAGTCTTGTAAGTCGACCCCTGGACAGTACTTGGTATGGCTTCCGACTTGGCCCTTTTGTTCACTCAGGCTGTGGTTGGCTCCCCGTAAAAGCCCATACGTCGGATCTTTAAAACGCGGATTTCAACCATTGCCAATTTTCATCGGATATCGCCTGATCAGTGAATTCCTAAGCTCCATCCCTTGATACCACTATAGTTCGTAGAATGTTCGGAAACTCATTTGGTGTTACTTTATATACAAACTTTTCACTTTCTTTTTTTTTTAACTTTTTAAAACTTTTTTTTTTCTCTCTCTCTTTTTTTCTTTTCTTTTTTCTTTTTTCATATACTTGACTTAATTTTTTTCTTTTTTTCTGTCTTTTTTTTTCTTTTGTTTCAGATGACTGCAGGAAGCTGGGAGAACGAGCCAGGAACGGAACAGGCCTGTGTGTGTGTGTGTCTGTGAGTGTGTGTGGGTGTGTGTCTGGTGTGTGTGTGTACTAATCGCGTTTCACCGTTAATCTTCGTTCCCTCCCAAAGACTCCTCCACTTTCTTTTTTTATTCGCTCGCAATCCGCGTCTCCCTCCGCACTTCCCTAGATCGCGTACTCGGACCGCGTTCCGATACGGACCCGGGTTCCGTAAGTGAGCATAGAAGTATACGTATGGGAGGGGTTTTTTCCACAACTCAATTTTCCCCTTTGCTTAACAACAAAAAAAAAGGGACTCTCGTGCAGCAACCTCCACGTGGTGAGTCCTGGGTAGATTGAGGCTGAGAAAACTAGAAGGTAAATTATTCTATTCACTCGCCTTAATCGAGCTAAGAGCTGCACAATCCACAACAGTGGCGAGGCGTGCGATTTGGCAACGTTGCCTTTTCCCTATTTAAACACATTAGAAAGGTCGAAATGCCTGGCATCGCCGAAGACTGAAGCGTTCGACTTTTTTGGTGAATTCAAATGGAGAAACTACATGGTTGCCAAATTTCACGCTTCGCCACTGATCCAAAACCATGGCCGTAGCCAGGATGGGCTAAGAGAGAGAGAGACAATTCTTTCTCTTTCTTAGCTCATTTGAATGCATGTGTTATAGAAGAAGAAGAAGTGTGAAGGGAGGAGATAGGGGCTGTCACGTGACTTCAGCACCTGTTCCTGTCCTTTTCTAACACATGCAGTCAATCATGCAGCCATCTTTATCACAGATCACAAATTGTAATTAATTCAGTGGAAAATGGTTTTGAATTATTTTTTCTGGTCTTTTTGCCAATTTTTTTTTTTTTTTTTTTTTTTTTTTTTTTTTTTTTTTTTTTTTTTTTTTTTTTTTTTTTTAACTATTAATCACAAATTTTAAATAATCAGTGAAGGACAAAAATCATTTTGAAAATGACCATGAATAATTAATTAAAATTATTCGCATAGTTCTCAAATTATTCCTAAACGTAAATCGAAGTTTTGACACTACCAGCATATTTATCTGTCATAAGACGAATGACTGTTAGTGTTAAAACTTTGATTGACTAATCATCGATGGGCAAAAATCATTTTTTTAATGACCACGGCACGGCAATTTTTTGTGTGCCATAATGCACGTGAAAACAGCGTAGGCAGCCTCAAGAACGATCGAGTGCAGTTTGTCTCCCATTTGAAATTATGCTAAAGTATCGATTTATAGGTAGGTAGATTTCTAATGAGTTTACGAAAACATCGATTCTTTTCCATTCGGCTATAAGAAGGAAAGGTAGATTCTGGCAACCACGCTGTCCATCTGCAGTTGCTTCCAATTTGAAACTATACTAAAGTATCGATTTATTGGTAGATTTCTAATGAGTCCACGAAAACATCGATACTTTTCCATACGTTTTTGAGACGGAAAAGTAGATTCTGGCAACCACACTGTCCATCTGCAGTTGTTTCCAATTTGAAACTATACAAAAGTATCGATTTATTGGTAGTTTTCAAATGAGTCCACGAAGACATCGATTCTTTTCCATACGTTTAAATGAAGAAAATGTAGATTCTGGCAACCACGCTGTCCATCACTCCGTCGCGTGTTTACTCAATGGAACTTTACGGCGAGTGAAATTTTCATTAACTATTAAAACTTCATAAGTTAAGTAATACGTTAAGTTTAGCCTCGCAGAGCTCAGGTCTTACAAGGAATATTGAAAAATAACAGCGATGAGGGGTGGTTTGCAGCATTCAACCGGTGCAGAGAGGAATAGTCTCCAATACGCGGATGAAACTTTCCTACGGAGAAGAAAAAGCATTCATTAAGAAGTTTTTACTATACTTTGGTCGTATTAAAAAAAAAAAAAAAAAATCGAACTTAAAAATTACATCGGCGTAAAATCTAGCATATGACGCTCAATCGTTCATGAATGAAACGCCCTATAAGATACAGCAATAAAGAGGCTGGTAAGCAGTAGCGGCCCGTGAGATTTGGCAACCATGCATTTTTCCCACTTAAACTTAGGTAAAAAATCGATTCAAGCGGAGGCTGGCAGCCTCCTCAAGTTTCGATTGTTTTCCATGTATTTAAAAGGGATAAAAACACTGTTGCCAAATCGCACGAGCCGCCACTGCTGGTAAGTCCTATCTCAAAGTGTGACAGCATGGGCGATCTGAATCTGGATTTTTTGCCTCGTGTTTTTTCACCTTAAATCAACAATTAATTGAGGAGTTGTCCGGTAAATGGGCGGATAAGCAAAATTATAGTTGTGAGAAAAACGCGTTTCTTCGTTGAAAAAGCCTGTGGTTTCAAAGGTTTGTGGGATTTTTTCAATAACTAAAGTTTTTTAGATAGATCAAACCATTAGGAATAAAATGCAACAAATCGCAATCCTCTAGCACTTACGGTTTTTTCACAGTTGCATTTTTCAAAAAACAGTTTATCCGCCCTTTTACCGGTGATCGATTTTTGCATCAATTTTTTTCAGACTTATAACGATTTTTTTTTTCTTATTTAAAGCAAAGTTTGAATAAGAAATGAAGCTTGATGTTACTTACGTTGTTCCACCGCATCTTCTGATAACCATGCGTTCGCGGTGCGCGGCGCATCGTTGATGCAATCGGTGCGATAGTGACTTAATTTGTGCATAAGTAAAATAGTGTTGCCAAATGAATTTACAATAAAGATAACTTCCGCTAAGCTCCCAACAAATATTTTATATGCTTCTTCCCTGTTTTCAAACGCTTCATAAAAAGGGGGAGAAAGAACAAAAAACAAACAAAAAATCATCAGACCCGTGTCTGCATCTGACATTTTTCCGAATATTACGTGATTTTCGGCAAATATTACTTGTTATTTTTTTGGGAAACGTTAGAAACATGTAAGTAAACACTATATATATTCCAGTAGCTTAAGGCTTAAGGATTCCAGTAAATCAATCTCCGCAAGAAGGATACGCGTATCCGCCCTTTGACCGAAGAACTCCTCAATTGTGATTATATAAATCCAGTGGAAAATTTATTTTAAACGAAAGTGCAAGTGTTTTAGAGCGGCTAAACAGACACGAAGTTTACTGCCGTTACATCCGTTTTCTGTGTTCATTACTTAATTTTAAACTTTATTAGCGTGATTTTCTTGATTTCCGCTGGTTTTTTACATCTAATCTAACCATTCATTTGCTTGTAGCAAAAGTTTGCTGGAGCTCTACGAGGTCTGTACCAAAAGTTCCAGGACTTTTGTTATATCTCGTAAACTAATCGTCAGAATGACGCGTTCTTGGGCTTATCTGATAGCTGATAAGTTGCCAAATCACTCTACATTGACCGATTTTGATTATCTCAATCAGTGCTCATTGTATGATCGAGTGATTGAGATCGTCTCAGGTGCGCTCTGCGATTTGTAGCATGGAGTCATTTTTAGAGCGTGCGTTGTGAAACAAGGAGAATATTTCGAAGGAGATAAATAATTTTTTTGGTAAGCTTGTGAAATAACTTGTAAATCAGTATTTTTTCCCAGTAAATATGATAAATCATATTTGTTTACGAGCAATTGTCTTTTCCCTGCTTATTTGATAAAAAAAAAAAAAAAAAAAAAAAAAAAAAAAAAAAAAAATCCAAAACCACAAATAAAAAATCGCAAACCACTTTTGACTTTGCCCTCTTTGAGGTTATGTAAAATCTATGCCGTTCAAAAAACGACATTCTGTGAAAACAGGGTGATTTGGCAGCTTATCAGCTATCAGATAAGCCCAAGAACGCGTCATTCTGACGATTAATTTCCGAGATACAACAAAAGTCCTGGAACTTTTGAGATAGACCTCGTAATCCAGTTGGAAATTTGTTTTAAACGAAAAAGCAAGTGTTTTAGGGTGAATTTAGGGAACCTGGACAAAGAGTTATGAAACAACTATCCAGGTGAAAAAATTTGGTTTATTTCTGTCATGTTTCAGTTTCTTAATCGTGCAAATACTTCCAGAAGAAACAGTTGTATCGATTTCTGTGTCCAAATAGGCATCCTTAAACACTTGCAATCTCGTTTAAAACCAATTTCAAGTCGATTTGTACCAACTTTCTTTTGAACGTGAAAAAAAAGGGTAAACAAACCGATTCTCTGTAAAATGCCCATAAGAGCTCTAGGCGAAATGGTCCAAAAAAAAGGTCCAAAGCAAAAATGTCCAATAAACAAATGTCTGAAATATAGGAACAAGTCCAAAAGTAGAATTTCCGTCCAAGAAAACGTACTAAAGTAAATATTTAATAAATGTCCATGAAATTGCAGATAAATGGGGGAACAATGCCTATTCTGCCGCGTCCATGATTTAACCTACACAACAATTTATGAAAACCAAAAAAAAGATACCACTTAAATGATGGTTTTTCTCAAATGATGCCACTTAGCCTTGCATGAATGTTATTAAACGTGTCTTACTTGGTGGCCCGAATGACTATACGACATCTTCGTTTTCGGAGTATGAATTAGTCAGCTGAGTTATAAATTTCATTCAAAATAATACTGCCACATAGTAATCAGATTGCTTGCGAAATGGATGACAACGATATTCTTCCCGTGTAATGATAGCGACGTGATTACGAGTGAATTGGGATAATTTTTGCTCGGGGGACTCTACAAAACAGCGTTACCACACTGAGAAAAATGTTACTGTAACGGTTAAAGTACAGTACTTCTGGATGCCATTCTCTTAGGCGCTAAGAGAGTCTCTGGTAGCCATCAAATTATTGAACTGCCTCTACAGAAGTACACTTTTGACGGCACAAGTTCAATTCCGGCATCGGCAATTCTGGTGGCGATCAAAATAAATTCAGGCGTTGGTCAAAATAATTCTGGTAATTGATAGGTCTAATGTAACACACCGTAGACGTTTAATGACGTTCTGGTAAGCGCCACCAGAAAAATTCTGGTCGTTCGTGAGGAAAGTTAGGTTATGGAAGCCGAGACTTAATATATTACGACATCACACTGTTAGAAATAATTTCTTTACGAATTGAAAGCTTTTAAAATTACTTCCAATAAGCACAAAAAGAGGTGGGGGGATTCAAAAGAAATAACGGAAACACTTTTTGTTTGGACAAGTACGAAACTGCAAATGAATACCTACTTGTGATTCCGGATTACTTTCAATAGAATCCATCAGCGAACTTTCAACGTCCAAGACTTTATTCACTTAATGAGCTCATGTCGATCCAACGACGAATTTTTGAACCTGATTTAGGTAAATGATATTCTGTCAAGAACACCATTAATCGCCAAAATCAAGATTAAAGCTAACGGAAAGCAAGTTTCAGTGAACTGAAGTAACGATAAGAGTTGACGAAACCAAAACACGTCTAAAATTTAAGTACGCACATCTCACACTCCCATCACACGTTTGCGAACACTAGTAAATAGTAGGGAATCGAAAATTAATCAAGAAGCTTATAACACCGAACAAACAAAATTAAAACCAACTGATGTGAGCAGAAGCAGAATACAATGAGGCACAAACTTATAGGCTCTGCTCTGCACAGAGAATCCACGCACGATCACTGTGTTGAATTGAAAGTATTTCCAAATATAATATCCATTGAAATGAAATACCAAGACACATGTAAGATTCACTACATTAACGCCTAATTATAAACAAGAAAAACATTACAGTTCAACTAATTGTAAGAATCATTCAAAGCACGAGATACAGATACGAGAGTAACAAGACAAAACAATCAGTGCAAGCCAAGCCGCCAACTAAGAGAATGAGATGAGAAAATGACCCGCTCGCAGTAGAGAATTGTTACCAATCGCGCACTCATATATTGTCAAATTAGCGCACTTTGACAAGAAGCGCGGAGTACCGAAGTAGCAACTTACTGGACCGCGGCGACGGAAAGCAAGGTTCGATCCTTGCCGCGGCCGGATACTTTTTAGGTTTTTTTTTTTAATTTGTGAAAAAAAAGTACCAGAATTTCCGGCCGTGACTAAAGTATTTTCTGGTAACAACTAAAATAATTCCTGTAGCGACAAAAATAATTCTGGAATCAACAAAAGTAAATTCTGGTAACCGTAAAAGTAATTTCCTGCCGATGCCTGTACCAGAATTTACTTTAATCACCACATATAGAATTTCTACGGAATAGTTAAATGTTCCATACTTTGGTGGTTACCAGAATTCCAGTGGCGCCGGCGGTAAATTTTTCTCAGTGCAGATCCAGTGGCGTCGAAAATTGGATACCGGTGGCGTAGTGTGCAACTTGGCAACGAGGTATTGTTTCAAATTAATTCCATAAAAAAGGTCAATTGCAAAGGTGTTGGTCGAACACCCAATAGCTCGATATTTTTCATGGGTTTAAATGGATGAACTGCGACGTTGCCAAATTGCACGCTACGACACTGTTGGACACCTGTCGCCAGTAACAGCTCGTGAAATGCGATACATCGACATGACCACTCCATTAAACACTATAGAAGAGACTCGATTTCTCGGGGGTTCAATTGCACCCCCTGAAGATCGATACTTGTCCATAGTTTTAAAACAATTAGACATGGATATATCTAATCCCACGAACCGCCACTGCCTGTCGCAATTGCTTTTTGGGCTGCGTCTCTATTTGTCTCTGTTGGCAACACGGCTGCTCCTGAACCAGGGGTGGCTCGTGAAATGCGATAAATCGATGTCCACTCCATTTTAAAACTATAGAAAAGTATCGATTTCTCGGGGGTTCAATTGCACCCCCTGACGA
Organism: Trialeurodes vaporariorum; assembly: GCA_011764245.1. Classification (NCBI taxonomy): domain Eukaryota; kingdom Metazoa; phylum Arthropoda; class Insecta; order Hemiptera; family Aleyrodidae; genus Trialeurodes; species Trialeurodes vaporariorum. The sequence continues at coordinate 52,550,903 of VMOF01000379.1, forward strand.
TCGATACTTTTCAATAGTTTTAAATGGAGTAGTCATCGATAAATCGCATTTCATGAGCCACCACTGTCTGAACTGACCCGTGAGTGTCCGTTTCCGCACGGAACATCACGAAAAAATGAACTACGATTTTAAAGTTCACTGCGTACTTACAACACTTTACAGTTCTAAAGGAAGATAACAGATAAAATCGTTATCTGTAAAGAGGGAATCTGTTGCACGCGCGACCAAAAGGCAAGGAAAAAGGCAAGGAAAAAGGCAAGGAAAGGAAGAAGGACGGATTCCTTCGTTGAAAACGTGATGCCCACCCGGAGAGATCCTGCGAATTCTTTGCAGAGGGCTGGTCCTTGATCTGATTGTTATAGTGATCTTGAAATTTGATGCGAATGGACGGCACAGAGCGAGGCGACTGCACGCGGCATTACACAGTCTTGTCAGATTTTACATTGATTCTTACCGGAAATGCAGGGTGCGACAGAGCTCTAGGTACAAACTTCTATCAAGTATTTTTGAGGTCAAAATAGAGGTCGTTTCAGAAGTGTAGTCGCACCTAGACCGATAATCTTCGGAATGTTTCATAATTATTTCTCATGTTACAGAATGAAAATTAATGAAATTGATCCTGAGCGTTCGTTTTTCATTGAAGAACGTTTTAAAATCAAAAGTTTCAAGTCAGAGGCAAGTTTTGTTTATATTTGAGGGAATGAAAATTGGAAATTGGCCAAAGATTATAGTGTAGATGCGCCTACACTTCTGAAACGAACTCTAAGACTTTAACTGTCTTTAAATACGGGTTAAAAATGCCCCCCTTTTGAGCTAAAGCCCCCCAAAGTTTCAATAAAATTGTGGTATTTTTGGAGGAGCTACACAATGATGAACCAAAAATGTCATAAAAATCGGTGTTCCTAATTTGTAAGTAATTTATGTAGAATTCCATCAATGACGTATGTGGAAGTTCAAAAAAGTACAGTATTTCTGAATTTTTCGAGGTCAGTAATGGATTCTAAAAGTAAAATTTAAAAAGGAAACCAGACCATATCAACATTTTTGACTTCGGATAAAACTATTTCGACCGACCGGTTCAACAATTGGACAGTCGCAAAGGTCTGAAATTTTGTGTTTTCCATAAAGAAAATGATAAAACTTCATGAGCTGAGAACAATGATGCCTTTGGTTTTTTTCATAAGTGTCCCGGTTTTGGAGATACACACGTGTAAAGTTGTAAAAAATCGTGTCCATAGCGACGTCAACAATACGCGGAATTCCCATTTAAAGCTAATGCATTTTGGGCCAAAATCTCATTTCCGGCACGACGAGACTTAATTAGAAACCAAAGGCATCTTTATTCTCAGCTCATCGAGTACTTTCATTTTCTTGTAAAAAACAACATTTCAGACCCTTGCAACTGCCCCATTGCGGTCGATACTACAGAAAAACCATACTTTCATTAGCTCAAAAGAGGGGAAATTTTCGGACCCGTATTGACAGAGGAAAAAAACGTCTTATTTTAACCTTCAAAATGCGTGGTAGTAGTTCATAGGCGGAGTTTAGTTACACCTTATATTCGAATTAAAGTCGTAAATCTGACACAACGCAGGAGTATCGCATTTTTCCCCCCGTTCCCATCATCTCCCAAAAATCTACCTTCCTTGAAGCGAATAAGCCTTTTAACGTAACATTCCTGACGATTGAAATAAAGTTCCTTACGCGAGATTCCGACTTTGAAATCCGCCCTCTATACTCTCCTCGCAGTTTGCGAAATAATAATGGAAACGGAAAAATTTCTCGAGCGACGAACGCCTTTTATATCTCGCGAAAATCTCTCTCGGGATTGAGTCACGGTCAAACACAGACTTGGAGTAGCCGGATTTCTGGATAAAATTTCATACATGGGAAATGATATGCACTAAAAAAAAAAAAAAAAAAAAAAAAAAAAAAAAAAAAAAAAAAAAATAGTTAAAACTGTACAGAACAAAATGGTTTGCTAAATTAACCTATAATTTTGTTAAATTAACAACTCAAATACTAAATCAGCAATTCATTTTTTTAGCTTATTAACTAATTTGCCCAACCAGCAAGTCAAATAGTAAAAATTGCAATTTTTATGCTGGAATAACAAACTAGTAAGTAAAATCAACAATTTATTTTGCTGATATAACAAGCTGACTTGTTGGATCAAATAATTGGGTTAAGTTCTGCATGTTTTTAAATATTTAAATTTGCTAAATTGACAATGTCTATTTTGTTAAAAGAACACCATTATGCGGTTGATTTAACAACTATTTTTGTAAACTCAGCAAATAAATTGTAAACTTAACGGAAAACCCTGCTTGATTTAGCAACTTTCAATTTTTGTTAAATCAGCAAATTTTGAATTGTTGCTTTAACAATTGATTTTTTTCAGTGTGAGAAATTATAAACGGCATGTATATGGGTATCTCTACGGTAACAGGACACTGTCATTATAGATATCAAGAAGATGGGTAGGGGGGGGGGGGGGGGGGGGGGGGGTGGGGTGCAGATCGCAGAACTTCGAGAGGAGTGTAAACTGTAAAGGGGAGGGACTTCATGAGTTTAAGCCGATAAGTCTAAGATGTACTGCAGTGCTGCCAGATTGAGGGTAAAAAGCCATATCGTCCCAATTTAAATCAATGTAAAACGTACGGCTTTTTCACCCCAATTTGACAACACTGATGAACTATATGACTTTCAAAAGAAATTATCCTGGTAGCAATTTTCATTCTTCCATTCCTCGATCAGTTTTAACCCTTCAACGACCAGTTTAGTTCAAAATAACGCCCCTGATCCGTTTATTTACGGAAGGTAGTTAACTATTCGTACTCCGGGGAGCTGGAATTTCCTATACGAAGAATTGAAGGCGCCCGACGAAATTTTATTTTGTAAGTGTTTTCATCGATAATGGGTCTGTTGCGTACTTTTGCTACATAAATATAACTCATTGATTATAACGTAAAATTCGGCGAAAATAACGATGCGCACATTAAAAACTTTCAAAATCCACTCATTAACTCAGGAAATGCCTTCCATTTCAAACAACCCGCGCTACACTAGACACTATATCACCGACTTATAACTACATAGATGGAACCATCTCGTTTATGTAAACATGAACAGAACTTACAAACATTTAAATGTTTCGATTAGATGCGTACATTTCTTAAATTATTTTGTAATCTTTGATAAACCGAAAAGACCAGACAGCAAATGCAGCCAATAGTTCATGTATTTAGAAGAAAATTCCATCATTTTGTTGTTACGATGTTGTTTACTTGTGCACGGTGGTTCCGTCTATGTAGTAGTATAACGGTGCAAATAGTGACTAGTGTAGCGCGGGCTGTTTGAAATTGAAGTGATTTCCTGAGTTAATGAGTGGATTTTGAACTTCTTAATGTGCGCATCGTTATTTTCGACGCATTTTACATAAGAATTAAGGTTCTATATTGTTGTAGCAAAAGTATGCAACAGACCCATTGTTCATTGCGCTTTTATCCGGAATGAAGACCCGAACAATATGAAATAGAGTTGAGACGAAAAACGAGAGTACTCGGGCGTGGCCTATGAGGGATTAAACATTTCTGCAGTTTTCAGATATTCCTAACTAACTAACGAACACTAACTGCACTGCCGTTATGCACTGCACTGCTGTTATTTCTAACTGCACTGCCACGTAGAAGTATGCGTTAAGAATTCTAAAATTCTTTGAAAAATAACGGACAGCAAATTCATGGAACAATAAATTGTATGAGAATACTTTCTTTTGAAAGACATAGCATAACTGGCAACATTGTATTGACAGTTGACACTCCTTGTCCTTTATCCTTTTTGCAGTGAATTTTTGGCTTTTTCGTCTTCGTCTGGACGACGCGACGGCCGCACCGTGGATAAAAATAGAGGTTAATCTCGGACGAAAACAGGTGGGTGTAGGAGTTGGAAAAAAAAACAGGACTGCTTGTCAAAAATAAAAAGCCGAACGGGCATTGAAGCTGACTTGTTGTTTCGTCTATCAAAATCCGCATCTTTTACTAGTAAATCCTCAGTTTGTAACGCAATAAACTGGGAAAGTAAATGTTATTTATTGACTAGGTTTTGAAAATCGATAATGGGGCTGTTGCACTTTTTGCTACAAGCGCTTCAATAGTCGATTCTGGTGTAAAACCGTCCAAAATTAACGATGGCAGCACTATAAACTTCCGAAATCCACTCAGAAACTTAATAAGCTTTTATTCAGAGACAAATAGAGACCCAGCACAAAGCTTGCGACATCAGGTGTCCACGTTTCTGGGTTCAATTTTGGTCGGAACTCATCGGAACAACAGCCAACGATTGCCTATTGTTGACTGATGAGCGTGTGTTTAGAGTTTGACAAGCAAAACCTGTTTCCGTTTCCGGGAGCGCGGACCAATCACAGCCTTTTGTTGCCCTTCACCATTCAACAATAGGCAATGTTTATCGTTGCAGCCGGTGACTCCCGAACAAAACTGTGACCGGTAAACTTGCTTCAATTTTCTAACACAGGAAGCATACGGTGTGCTGGGTCTCTATTTGTCTCAGCTTTATTTGCGCGAGCGTAAATGGTGGCGTAGGGCAGTAACGATAGAAGATTTTTATCTTTATTTCGTCGCTTCTCTCTATGAGAAGGAAGATTCGTAGAGTAAATTATTATTAGACACCAGAGTAAATATGATCCACATCTGCGATATATGATACCGTGACACGTGATGACACCGGCCGGTGTCAAAAGAAAGTCGTATCTTATCACTTAAGTGGTCAAAGCCTTTTATAAACTTCCAAATGGATTTTGCCATTGCGGCGGTCAAGGCTGTTTATAAATGCCATTCATGATTGCACGCGTATTAAACATAACGGACGTTAAAAAACGTCCATTGGTCAACGGGTTGCATAGGTGTATGTAGTGTCCAAAAAATCCGCTAGGGCCGAAAAAAATCAAATAAAATAAAAAAATAAAAAACCAGAAAATTGGCCGACAACTTAAGTGTTATTGGTCATTTCTTGGTGGATTTACAGTATTATTAGATGGAAGAATCTCCTATTATTACTGCCCTACGCATCCATTAAGCAAATAGAAACGTTTATTGAGTTTAGGAGTGGATTTCGGAAGTTTTTAGTGCTGTAATCGTTATTTTTTGAGGTTTTTACACCAGAATCGACTAGTAAATCGATAAGAGCAGAAGTTTAATGGGACGAACAATCCTACTAGCATATGAATGGTGAGCACTTAAGGCTATTAACCACACTTAAGTGCTCACTAACCAACTTCTTTCGGGAACCATCTGTCCCGAACATTTTTTTGGGCCCATGTCGCCATTGTTCTCAGCTTTACGATTAATATCCCATCACGGTTTTTAAATAATCTTTATACTCTTTGTGTTTATAATATTTATATTTTCCTTTCCAGTCTATTTTATTCAATTTTTGTTCAGAGAGATGTCCGATAAATTCCAGAATTTCAATCCACGGACGAATGACTGGAATGCGTTCGCCACTGGCGCAACCAGGATATCTTCCATCTCTCTCATTTCCCATTAGAATGTATGAGTAGGAAAAGGACAGAAGGAGGGGGTTTTATCCCCTTGTCCATCCTTGTCTAACATACGTCTCTTAATGGAGAAAAGAGAGAGATGAAGAAACTCTCGGTGCGCTACTGGCGTTCGCCCTCCGGGACGTTTCCGCAACTAACTACAAGCAGGATATTTGTTTCAGATTTTCCAGCATATTTTCTCAATTGAACACCCCCCGCCTCCCCCTTTATTCCCTACCCCATTCTGATCCAAACCAATCAAAAAGCAAGAATTAAGAAAAAATTATTTCATGCTCCAACGATACAGACGGAAGAATGAAGCCACTGGACTGTATAAATTCCAGAGCTGACGTTTTGCGTATAATGAATGGCATTTTTCAATTCACCGATGATTACACCGATTGGTTAAAAAAATAATAGGTTCAGTCCGATGTGAGACTGTAATTCAAGAAAAAAATTCGCATCTGTAATCTTTTTTTAACCGTTGGGGTCGTAGATGACTTAAAAAGACTTGCGGATATTTTAATAATTTAACAGCGATTGAGAAAAGATTGCAGATCAGAGTATTTTCGTGCAGTAAAGTCGTACACTAAACTCAACTGCGTAATCTTATCTCAACCGGTAGAACCATCGGTGAACTGAAAAATGGCATTAATTATACGAAAAACGGCAGCTCAAATAAATTCAGCGGGTAGACTCAAACGGTGTAAAATAACGTCCCATCGATCGTTGCCGAATTGACGATCGACCACGTACAAATATGTGGCCGTTAGAATGTTAGAAACTTTTAGAATTTAAAAAAAAAAAAAAAAAAAAAAAAAAAAAAAAAAAAAAAAAAAAAAAGTTGTAAGCAGGCTGCCTTAATTTTTTTAAGGAACTTCGTTTTTTGGTTTTTGTGGCTCCAATGTGACTTTTGTGAACTTTTGAAAGTTTCGAAGAAAGGTCAAGGAACGTGTTAACACCTACCGAATTTAAATTCGGACCTTGTTCTAAAGCCACGGGTGCCTGGAAAAATCACACACAAAAGCTGGTCAAATTTGTTGCAGCGAAAAATTGCAATATCAAATTAATTTTTGAGTGGATTGGAAATGAAACTGAACTTATTATTCAATAAATGGGTCTGTTGCAAACTTTTGCTACAGCGCTATAGAGTGTGCAATCTAACGTAAAATCGCCTGAAAAGTCCAATGATGGAATCAGAAAGCAATGAAATGCAACAATAAACTCACAAAATGCGTTTAATGAAATCCAAGATGGCGGCAAAATATCGAGCGATCTGTATGCATGCACCACGAACATTCAGTAATAGCCAACCTCACAATATCCATCACAACCAATCACAACGTAAATAAACACATAACCTCTACCTGCAGTGAGGTTGTCAAAGTTGGCAATCCTTGGATGATCACGGTGCATACATTTAGATTCTTCGATATTTTGCCGCCATCTTGGATTTCGATAAACGCCTCTCGTGAGTTTAATATTGTATTTATTAACTTTATGATGCCACCAATGGACTTTTCAGGCGATTTTACATTGGAAAAAACACTTTTTATCGCTGTAGCAAAAGTTTGCAACAGACCCATTGTAGTCGTTAGAATATTGAAAGAAAGTAAGAGAACAAGTTGTATGCATGCTGCGCCTTAATATTAATGGAACTTCGATTTTTGGTTTTTTGGTCTTTGATGCTCCAATGTGTCTTTTGCGAACTTTTGAAAATTTCGAAGAAAGCTCAAGGAACGTTTTGAATTCGACCCTTAGTCTGATGCCATGGGTGTTTCGAAAAATCACACACAAAAGCTGGTCAAATATGCTGCAGCAAAAAATTACAACATCAGTTTCATTTTTGATTGGATTGGAAATAAAATTGAACTTATTGTGAGATAATCGTTGTCCATCTGACGCTTAGGCGTGTAGGTAGAATCCAACATTTCATGATCATCTGTCACGTTTTAAATGTTTCGAAGGACAGACGGTGGCGTAGCTATAGGCCCCGCTGACCCCGCCGGGCGGGGGGGCGCAACGTTTCGGGGGGGGCGCACACATTTTGAGAAGAGGAAGAGCAAAAAGGAGAGGGAAAATTAAGAAAAAGGAAAGGAAAAGGAGAACACGAAAGAAAAGAGAACAGATTTAGAAAATTAGAAGCTATACTCCTTGAAGAATCGCACATTTCTTCAGTATTGCTCAGATCTTATTTACGGGTCGATATCATAACAGTCGGACCTCAGTTACGGTGCCCCAAACGCGATTTTTTGGGACCAATTTTAAGGCATTTCGCGCTTGATCTTTCTTTACTCCAATTAGTGATATATGTTTTGAGTTTTATCATTGTGAATAAAAAAACAAAATTTTCTACATTAAATTACAATAATTTTTAAAGAAAGGTATTTCTCCGACAAAGGCTCCAACTTGTGCGGATTTGAGGGGGAAGGGGGAGCTCCACGGAAGCGGTCGATTTTTCCTTCAAACAGAGGGGCTCAGCATTCGAATTGGCGGGGGAGCACACGCTCTGCTAGCTATACTACTGTCTGCTCGTAAGTCTGTTTTCCCACTTGAAAATGCATTTACGGTGCCCGAGAAGAGCAAATGGGACGATTTGAAGAGCCCTGTACCTTGCTAACGATTAAAATCCCACCAAAATGACAGGTCTGCTCGTAAGTCCGTTTTCTTATTTAAAATAACATTGGCGGTGCCCGGGAAGAGCGAGGGGACGTTTTGATGAGCCCTGCGCCTAGTCATCTATTAAAAGCCAACAAAATGACAGGTCTGCTCGTAAGTCCGTTTTCCCATTTAAAATAACATTCGCTGTGCCCCGGCAGAGCAGAGGGGCCGTTTTGATGAGCCCTGCGCCCTGTCAACGATTAAAATCCCACCAAAATGACAGGTCTGCTCGTAAGTCTGTTTTCCCATTTAAAATAACATTGGCGGTGCCCCGGAAGAGCGAGGGGACGTTTTGAAGAGCCCTGCGCCTAGTCAACGATTAAAAGCCCATCAAAATGACAGGTCTGCTCGTAAGTATCTTTTCCTATTTAAATTAATGTTGGCGGTGCCCCGGAAGGGCGAGGGGACGTTTTGATGAGCCCTGCCCCTAGTCAACGATTAAAAGCCCACCAAAATGACAGGTCTGCTCGTAAGTCCGTTTTCTTATTTAAAATAACATTGGCAGTGCCCCGGAAGAGCGAGGGGACGTTTTGATGAGCCCTGCGCCTGGTCAACGATTAAAAGCCCACAAAAATGACAGGTCTGCTCGTAAGTCTGTTTTCCCATTAAAATAACATTGACGGTGCCCCGGAAGAGCGAGGGGACGTTTTGATGAGCCCTGCGCCTAGTCAACGATTAAAAGCCCATCAAAATGACAGGTCTGCTCGTAAGTCTGTTTTCCCATTAAAATAACATTGACGGTGCCCCGGAAGAGCGAGGGGGCGTTTTGATGAGCCCTGCGCCTGGTCAACGATTAAAAGCCCACAAAAATGACAGGTCTGCTCGTAAGTCTGTTTTCCAATTTAATATAACATTGGCGGTGCCCCGGAAGAGCAGAGGGGACGTTTTGATGAGCCCTCCGTCCTGTCAACGATTAAAAGCCCACCAAAAAGACAGATCTGCTCGTAAGTCTGTTTCCCATTTAAAATAACATTGGCAGTGCCCCGGAAGAGCGAGGGGACGTTTTGATGAGCCCTGCGCCTAGTCAACGATTAAAAGCCCACCAAAATGACAGGTCTGCTCGTAAGTCCGTTTTCTTATTTAAAATAACATTGGCAGTGCCCCGGAAGAGCGAGGGGACGTTTTGATGAGCCCTGCGCCTGGTCAACGATTAAAAGCCCACAAAAATGACAGGTCTGCTCGTAAGTCTGTATTCCAATTTAAAATAACATTGGCGGTGCCCCGGAAGAGCGAGGGGACGTTTTGATGAGCCCTGCGCCTAGTCAACGATTAAAAGCCCATCAAAATGACAGGTCTGCTCGTAAGTCTCTTTTCCTATTTAAATTAATGTTGGCGGTGCCCCGGAAGAGCGAGGGGACGTTTTGATGAGCCCTGCCCCAAGTCAACGATTAAAAGCCCACCAAAATGACAGGTCTGCTCGTAAGTCCGTTTTCTTATTTAAAATAACATTGGCGGTGCCCCGGAAGAGCGAGGGGACGTTTTGATGAGCCCTGCGCCTGGTCAACGATTAAAAGCCCACAAAAATGACAGGTCTGCTCGTAAGTCTGTTTTCCAATTTGAAATAACATTGGCGGTGCCCCGGAAGAGCGAGGGGACGTTTTGATGAGCCCTGCGCCTAGTCAACGATTAAAAGCCCATCAAAATGACAGGTCTGCTCGTAAGTCTGTTTTCCCATTTAAAATAACATTGGCGGTGCCCCGGAAGAGCGATGGGACGTTTTGATGAGCCCTGCGCCTGGTCAACGATTAAAAGCCCACAAAAATGACAGGTCTGCAAGTAAGTCTGTTTTCCAATTTAAAATAACATTGGCGGTGCCCCGGAAGAGCGAGGGGACGTTTTGATGAGCCCTGCGCCTGGTCAACGATTAAAAGCCCATCAAAATGACAGGTCTGCTCGTAAATCCGTTTTCCCATTTAAAATAACATTGGCGGTGCTCCGGAAGAGCGAGGGGACGTTTTGATGAGCCCTGCGCCTGGTCAACGATTAAAAGCCCACAAAAATGACAGGTCTGCTCGTAAGTCTGTTTTCCAATTTAATATAACATTGGCGGTGCCCCGGAAGAGCAGAGGGGACGTTTTGATGAGCCCTCCGTCCTGTCAACGATTAAAAGCCCACCAAAAAGACAGATCTGCTCGTAAGTCTGTTTCCCATTTAAAATAACATTGGCAGTGCCCCGGAAGAGCGAGGGGACGTTTTGATGAGCCCTGCGCCTAGTCAACGATTAAAAGCCCACCAAAATGGCAGGTCTGCTCGTAAGTCCGTTTTCCCATTTAAAATAACATTGGCGGTGCCCCGGCAGAGCAGAGGGGACGTTTTGATGAGCCCTGCGCCCTGTCAACGATTAAAAGCCCACCAAAGTGACAGGTCTGCTCGTAAGTCTGTTTTCCAATTTAAAATAACATTGGCGGTGCCCCGGAAGAGCGAGGGGACGTTTTGATGAGCCCTGCGCCTAGTCAACGATTAAAAGCCCACCAAAATGACAGGTCTGCTCGTAAGTCCGTTTTCTTATTTAAAATAACATTGGCAGTGCCCCGGAAGAGCGAGGGGACGTTTTGATGAGCCCTGCGCCTGGTCAACGATTAAAAGCCCACAAAAATGACAGGTCTGCTCGTAAGTCTGTTTTCCAATTTAATATAACATTGGCGGTGCCCCGGAAGAGCAGAGGGGACGTTTTGATGAGCCCTCCGTCCTGTCAAAGATTAAAAGCCCACCAAAAAGACAGATCTGCTCGTAAGTCCGTTTTCTTATTAAAAATAACATTGGCAGTGCCCCGGAAGAGCGAGGGGACGTTTTGATGAGCCCTGCGCCTAGTCAACGATTAAAAGCCCACCAAAATGGCAGGTCTGCTCGTAAGTCCGTTTTCCCATTTAAAATAACATTGGCGGTGCCCCGGCAGAGCAGAGGGGACGTTTTGATGAGCCCTGCGCCATGTCAACGATTAAAAGCCCACCAAAGTGACAGGTCTGCTCGTAAGTCTGTTTTCCCATTTAAAATAACATTGGCGGTGCCCCGGAAGAGCGAGGGGACGTTTTGATGAGCCCTGCCCCAAGTCAACGATTAAAAGCCCACAAAAATGACAGGTCTGCTCGTAAGTCTGTTTTCCAATTTAAAATAACATTGGCGGTGCCCCGGAAGAGCGAGGGGACGTTTTGATGAGCCCTGCGCCTGGTCAACGATTAAAAGCCCATCAAAATGACAGGTCTGCTCGTAAGTCCGTTTTCCCATTTAAAATAACATTGGCGGTGCCCCGGAAGAGCGAGGGGACGTTTTGATGAGCCCTGCGCCTGGTCAACGATTAAAAGTCCACAAAAATGACAGGTCTGCTCGTAAGTCTGTTTTCCAATTTAATATAACATTGGCGGTGCCCCGGAAGAGCAGAGGGGACGTTTTGATGAGCCCTCCGTCCTGTCAACGATTAAAAGCCCACCAAAAAGACAGATCTGCTCGTAAGTCTGTTTCCCATTTAAAATAACATTGGCAGTGCCCCGGAAGAGCGAGGGGACGTTTTGATGAGCCCTGCGCCTAGTCAACGATTAAAAGCCCACCAAAATGGCAGGTCTGCTCGTAAGTCCGTTTTCCCATTTAAAATAACATTGGCGGTGCCCCGGCAGAGCAGAGGGGACGTTTTGATGAGCCCTGCGCCCTGTCAACGATTAAAAGCCCACCAAAGTGACAGGTCTGCTCGTAAGTCTGTTTTCCCATTTAAAATAGCATTGGCGGTGCCCCGGAAGAGCGATGGGACGTTTTGATGAGCCCTGCGCCTGGTCAACGATTAAAAGCCCACAAAAATGACAGGTCTGCTCGTAAGTCTGTTTTCCAATTTAAAATAACATTGGCGGTGCCCCGGAAGAGCGAGGGGACGTTTTGATGAGCCCTGCGCCTGGTCAACGATTAAAAGCCCATCAAAATGACAGGTCTGCTCGTAAGTCCGTTTTCCCATTTAAAATAACATTGGCGGTGCCCCGGAAGAGCGAGGGGACGTTTTGATGAGCCCTGCGCCTGGTCAACGATTAAAAGCCCACAAAAATGACAGGTCTGCTCGTAAGTCTGTTTTCCAATTTAATATAACATTGGCGGTGCCCCGGAAGAGCAGAGGGGACGTTTTGATGAGCCCTGCGTCCTTTCAACGATTAAAAGCCCACCAAAAAGACAGATCTGCTCGTCAGTCTGTTTCCCATTTAAAATAACTTTGGGGGTGCCCTGGAAGAGCAGAGGGGACGTTTCGATGAGCCCTGCGCCTGGTCAACGATTAAAAGCCCACCAAAATGACAGGTCTGCTCGTAAGTCTGTTTTCCCATTTTAAATAATATTGGCGGTGCCCGGGAAGAGCAGAGGGGACGTTTTGATGAGCCCTGCAAATCGTCAACGATTTCAACGCTGGTGGGGGAAGCGCAACGCTGGGGAAGAGGCGCAAAAATATTTTGAGAAGAGGAAGAGGAAGAGCGAAAAGGAGAAGGAAAATGAAGAAAAAGGAATAATGGAAAAGGAGAACGGGAAAGAAAAGAGAACAGATTTAGAAAATTAGAAGCTATACTCCTTCGAGAATAGCACATTTCTTCAGTATTGCTCAGATCTTTTTTACGGTCGATATCATGACAGTCGGACCTCAGTTACGGTGCCTCGAACGCTATTTTTTGGGTGCAATTTTAAGGCATTTTGCGCTTGACCTTTCTTCACACCAATTAGTGATATATGTTTTAGGTTTTTATCATTGTGAATAAATAAATAAAATTGTCTACATTAATTTACAATAATTTTTAATGAAAGGTATTTTTCCGACAAAGGCTCCAACTTGTGCGGATTTGAGGGGGGAGGGGGAGCTCCACGAAAGCGGTCGATCTTTCCTTAAAAAAGTGGGGCGTAGCATTCGAATTGGCGGGGGAGCGCACGCTCAGCTAGCTACGCCACTGAGGTCAGAGCATGTATGTACGAATAATCGTAAATGTTTTGTCTTTTGTTCATCTTCATAAGTCATAGAATCACAGAAAAATATTAATAGAAGTAATTGAATGACTGGTCACGGCTGAGGAAATGAGAATAATTTTGGAAATTTTGAAACGTTGGGTTCGACTTAGGTAGCGTTCTAGAATTCAACCATTTGATGCATCCATGCAAAAAAGATTACATTATTCTATGATGTAGTATATCTATGTATATTGAAAAGTGCTGCTATTCGTAATCTTTTTTGCATGGATGCAGTAAATGGTTGAATTCTAGAACGGTACCTTACGCTTATCTATACGTCAGATGGATGGCGAAATATCAGAGAAAATGATTTAAGAGCGTACGCAGTGGCGTAGCGTGCAATTTGGCAATAATGTATTCTATCCATTTAAACTCATGTAAAATATCGAATTCAGGGGGTGCACAGTGCACAAGGAAAATTCGATATATTTAACGAGTTTAAATGGAGGAGTTGTATCATTGCCAGATGGCACGCGACGCCACGGAGCGTACGTTCTTCTGAAGTCTCGAGACATTGCCAATTCTTAGCAAAAGTTTAGAAGAGTTACTCACACGCCCCTGCAACATAAGAGAAAATAGAGTATAAACATAAATATACATGAAATACTGCGGTAACAAACAAAATCAAACAAACAAAAAGTGACAAGCGTCAGAGAATCTTACTGATCCATTCAAATCTGTGCATCCACATAAACTTAAGGGGAGAAGGTAGTGAAAAAATTGAAAAATCTCAATTTTCTTCTTTTTTTTTGGTGTTTTTTTGTTCTGCATAACCTTACGAACATTTCCATATCTAATTTATATATATTTTTCGATGATAGAAAAGCAAATAAATAAAGAAAACGAAAGTAGATCGATTCTGATTTTTGTTTTTTTTGTGACTGATTCAAGCTGCTTGAAAATAAAGGTTTTTCCATGTTCCGGTACACTTATTTCAGAAACTTTTTCACTTAGAAAGCTCAATTCTTTTTTAAAATGTTCGTTTAGATATGCTCAACACAGTGTGCCTATTTTTAAATCAGCAAGTATGACTGTTTTTTTCTTAAATTAGCAAGAGCACCGAAAATTTAGGGTTTTTTAATACTTGTTTTAAAAAAGCTCACTGACAAAAAGTTTTTCTGGAGGGGGAAAAAAATGGTTACCTATGTTAAGATACATATGAAGACTATCTGTACCAAATTTGAAGTTTCTAGCTCTAAAACTCTGGCAGGAAATGGTACCTGAAAAAGGGTACTTTTTACATTGGCGAGATAGGCACTACCTTCTCCCCTTAAGTTTATACACACAAGGGTCAGCAGGAGCATCCCATAAAGCCCTAGGAAAAAGGATTTAAGAGTTAATTCATTACCTTCCTACAAAAGATACCAAAGTTGTACCCCATGTGATGAATAAACTTGGTGCTTGGAAAAAGGGTACTTTTTACATTGGCGAGATAGGCACTACCTTCTCCCCTTAAGTTTATACACACAAGGGTCAGCAGGAGCATCCCATAAAGCCCTAGGAAAAAGGATTTAAGAGTTAATTCATTACCTTCCTACAAAAGATACCAAAGGAAACACGCCTCTAATTGGCCACTTCTTGATGAAAGGGATGGGAAGGGATTATGAGCTGGGATCTCCCATTTATTAGTGCCCAATGCCACCATTGGGTACCAATTATATCATTAAACAGTCGGACAATTAAAGCATTTTCTGAGTTTAGGATTGGATTTCATAAGTTTTTTGTGCTACCAGCGCGTTACTTGTAGAGGGTTTTACACCTGAATCGATCCTTAAGGAGGTACATCACCCTAATTTTTGAAAAAAGAAAAAAAAATTAAAAAAAGCGTTTAAATACATTTTTTTTTTTTTTTTTTGAGAGCCTATGGTCCTGTACTGTTTTGATGGCCTAAAATTATACATTCCTTCACCCCTCACTTTGTACCCCATGTGATGAATAAACTTGGTGCGCAATTTGTTCAATCATGTTTTTTTTTTTCTTTCTGAATTTTGAAGACTTTAGTTTTTTCCAGTTTCTGAGTCACAGGAAAGAGTGTAATTTGAGTTCTATTGTAGCTAAAAGACTTTTTTTTTTTTTTTTTTTTTTTTTTTTTTTTTTTTTTTTTTTTTTTAAATCAAAATAAATTTCTCTACAGATCGGCACAGGGATTTTTTAATTGGTTGAGAGTTCTTTTCTCTCAAAAAGTTTGAAGAGGCCAAGACAAGAAAAAACTAATTTTTAGAAAGAAAAATAGTTGAAAAGTAGTAAGAACCAAAATAATTCCATACACCCTCCTCACGATTTGTAAAGGACATCCTATAATCTTACATTGAAGTCAAGCAAAAAGCAAAAATAATTGATATTATGATACAAATCAAGTTATACTGTTTCCTATGAAGGTCTTTTTTTGAACTAAAATATTATTTTAAGCGCCAGGTATGCAACCCGCGGGACGAAAATGTTAGAATGTTTTCCTGTAATACATACCACCAACAAAAATGTCATGCTATTTACTCTATTGAGAAAGATTTTTTGCTTTTGAGGGTGTTGTACCACCTTAATTCACCTGCGTAGTCAAAATGTGGCATAGCTGCATTTGATGTTCCTTGATTAGGAACACACACGATTATTTACCGTCAAAAATATCATTTCATAGGAAAATAATTGTTTAAAAGTTAGTTTTATCAAAGCGTTCCTGTAATACATACATACCACACAAAAAAAATGTCATGCTATTTACTCTATTAAGAAAGATTTTTTGTTTTTGAGGGTGTTGTACCACCTTAAATCACCTGCGTAGTCAAAATGTGGCATAGCTCCATTTAATGCTCCTTGATTAGGAACACACAAGATTATTTGTCGTCAAAAATATAATTTCATAGGAAAATAATAATTTAAAAGTTAGTGTAATCAAAGCGCTATAGGTTATTCCTTCCCTATGTGATGTCATACATACGGTCGTTTAAGTAAGGAATGTCCGTTGACCAGTGGCGGCTCTTGCAATCTGGCAACAGCGTATTCTCTCCATTTAAACCTATGTAAAAGAATCGAACTTCAGGAGGTGCAATTGCACCCCCAATATATCGATACTTTTGCATAGGTTTACATGACAAATAAGCATGGTTGCCAAATTGCACGAGCCGCCACTGCAGTTGACTCATCAGATTTTGGCTCAGGTAAGCCATCCGGGAGCTGATTCTGATCTTTTTGGACGAGACGAGACGGCATAGCGGGAATCGATCATTCCCATTGGTTTAAACGGCGTCACGTGACAGATTTCGAGTCATTCGGTGTGACGTAAACGACTCTTCAAAATTAACACGTGACGCCGATTAGACCGATGGGAAAGACCGATTCCCGCTAGGCAGTGGCGTCGCGTGCCATCTGGCAATGATGCAACTCCTCCATTTAAACTCGTTAAATATATCGAATTTTCCTTGTGCACTGTGCACCCCCTGAATTCGATATTTTACATGAGTTTAAATGGATAGAATACATTATTGCCAAATTGCACGCTACGCCACTGCCGCTAGGCCACCTAAAATGCTTAATTTCGCCGTGATAATTAAGTATTGCAATTATAGCGCACTTGAGCCAAAATCCAAACGACATTCCCTAATTCGTCGACTATATCCCGAGCCTCCATTTGAATCACTGCACAACCATCGATTATATGAGCAAAGCTACGCTTCACTGCATGCGGGCGCCCGCAGAAAAATTTCCAAGGGGGGGGGGGAGGATTTGTGAACCCCAATGGAAGGTCTAGGAGACCCCCCCCCCAGGGGAAAAAGGGAAAACTTGTTCTCATCCAAATAGTGTACAATTACTAACCCATTGTAGGTGTATCAAATAATGATAATAATTTTGACATGCTTGATATAATGGATAAAGGGAAAACAGATGATTAAGATAGTAATAAAAATGTATAATTTTATTATTCGCCTTGCAAAAAATGAGTTAAAATTACAAAATAAAATATGAATGAAGTTTGTCATCTGTAACTTCTTTGATTAACGTTTCATTTTCTGTTTTCCTTTCATTTTTCGTCGTGAAATTTTGACTTTTTTTGAATTCCAAGGGGGGGCATTGGGCAAGTGCCCCCTCTTGCCCCCCGCTCCGGGCGCCCATGCTTCACTGTCATATCGATTGTTTTACATAAACTCAAATGTACGAAAAACATTGTTGCCTGATAGTCCAAGCCGCCACTGAGAAACCTTGGAGTATGAGAGGGGTCGGTCACCGTTAACCTAATCAGTAGGCGAATTTTCCACGCTTTTGATGAAGTTAGTTTAGCCTAATTTGATTTAGGGTAGCCGATGCTTGCTACGGGTGACACAGACGAGTGTTTTTCATCTCAATGAAGGTATCGATTCCGCCTTGACCCAAAACACAACATCTCGTCTCCTTGAACAGTAAGACGGAATCCTTGGTCCTTGGTCCTTAGAAAACGATCCGATATTTCAGGATTTACCAACGAGCTATAGCGATAGAGAGGCTGATTCATGTTATGAAGCCACTAGCGCAACCAGGATCTCTTCCATCTCTCTCATTTCTCATTTGAATGTATAAGTAGGAAAAGGACAGAAGGAGGGGGTTTTATCCCCTCTTCCATCCTTGTCAAACATACGTTTCTTAATGGAGAAAAGAGAGAGATGAAGAAACTCTCGGTGCGCTACTGTATAAAGCCTATCTCAAAGTGAGGCAGCATAGGTGATCTGATTCTTATTTGTTTGCCTCTTATTTTTTAACCTTAAAAATTGAAAATTGAAACTAATCCAATGTAAGTGCTTTTAAACGAATATGCAAGTGTTTTAGAATGGCTAGATCTGGACATGGAATTCTAATGAAACTATCCAGAGGGCCGATCATTTACTTCATCGTTAAACCGATCGATAAGACTGTCTATGAGTTATTCTATTGGTCGAATTTTGTAAGACTTGGCTGTTGCTACGTTAACCATCGTTATAGTGTCCGTTTTTTAAAGGTTACTCATGAATAGCCTTTATAAAACGAGACTCTTAACGATGGTTACCATAGCAACAGCCAAGTTCTACAATTTTCGACCAATAGCATCACTCGTAGACAGTTTTATCGATCGGTTTAACGATGAACCAAATGATCGGCCCTCTGATGAGAAAATGCATATTTCTGTTATGTATCAGTTTCTGTATCGTGCAAATCCTTCCAGAAGAAATAGTTATATCGATTTCTGTGTCCAGATAGCCACTCAAAACAGATTTTTACGCCTTAACGACGTAGTGTATCCGGCTGTTATGAACGTAAAACCAGGTTTTCTCATCATAAGATACTTCTTTCTCACCCCTCTCGCGAGATAATCCATATGTTTTGTCCCGCTGATTTCAAATTCGGCATTAGTTTTTACTCAAAACTCATACTTTTTCCAGAATTTTGAATTTTTTGCTAAGAAGACGTAATTTCGAATTTACGTAAAATCTAGGCTAGTTTAATGAAAACTGATAGCATTTTTCAAATCAGCGTCTCAAAATACATAAGTTAGCCATGATGAAGTGAAATTGTAGGGCGTAGAATTATTCTAAAATACTAAAAATTAGTAAAATTAACACTGATGGATGGTGAATGTCGCGAACACATTATGTCGTATTTGATGCTTACTTCTCAAAACACTTGCACTTTTGTTCATGATCAATTTCAAACGTATATATCTGTCACAATATTTTAGTGCATGAGTATCATGCACTATTGAAATTGTTTTAGTTTCTGAGACGCATGCTTTCTTATGAACTATGCCATCCTCTAATGTTCAGCGTTCCACGGCTTGGTCCTAGTTTCGAGAAGTATTTTGTTAGGCGCGTTTTTTTTCACAATTCCACCAATCCTGTGCCTTCGTAGGCTTGTGTGATTTTTCTACGGCGGGAGTCTTGTGTCCAGGTTTGAGGTTACGCGATTTTTCGAATGCAATTACGTTTGCGGATTATGACTCGGACACCAAAGATATTTCGTTTGTTAGTTCTCCGTATTATTATTTTAATTTTGGTATCAAGATTTATTGGTTTTCGCAAGAAAATATGTATTTAGCTCTTTTCAAATCTCGAGGCTTGTTATTGTTGATTTTTTGGTTCTGTTTCGTGTGGGGCATGGACCGCTTTGCAGACTGAATATATTTTGCCGTTCAGAAAAACATCAGTGCAGTTGCAATGAGGAATGCACAGTAATGCATATTCTTCATTAGGTCATTGTTTATATCAAAAATTACTGAAATAATGCTGAATTAATGTCTGATATGTGAGGTGATAATAAGCCTCTTATTTTTGCTCATGATTTAACTTGCCAGTTTAACTTAAGTCATCATATCTGTCCATTTCGAAGAGTGCTCTCTGGATCTTCCGAATTGGAGAAGCCTTGAGATCCTTCCTGAAAAGTGTTACACCTTTCATTATGTTTCCCCACTGTTTATCTGTTAAAGAGTATTTCTAAAATTTTAACTGTCTCAAACATTTAGCATTCATTTGCTACAGTTTGATTCTAGAAAGCCCTCTATGGCCATCTTTGATCTCAGCAATTTTCCTCTGTCTCAACGTGTAAGTACATCAGTATAAGTCCTTCATTTACCTGTTTCTCCATGATATAATTCCTTGGCAGCCGATTATGGACAATCGAATCAACTTGGACGAATCGAATCTGATGGATTCTTTCAGAGGGTAAATTAATTAAAAGCATGCTTTCATAGGGTGAATTAACCACCAGCGCCCTTTCATGAGGAAAACTAATCGGAAGCACTCTTTCATGTGAAATATTAATCCGAAGAGTGCTTTAACAGGTAAATTAATCCATCGTAAGTTTCAAATGTTGTATGAATCCAAAGCGCGCATTCAAAGATTAAATTAATCCTATGCGCCATGTGGTAAATCAATCCAAAGCATGCATGGGTAAAAAAAATCCGAACGCGCGTTCATGAGGAAAATTAATCAGAGGCATTCTTTCAGAGGGTACATTAATCCACAGCGTGCTTTCATGGGGTAAATGAATACAAAGCATGCTTTCATGGCTTGAAAAATCCCCAGCGCGCATTCATGAGGAAAATTGATCGGACGAATTCTCTCGGAAGGAAAATTAGTCCAACAGTGCACTTTCTTACGGTAAATTAACCTACAGTGCGCTATCATAAGGCAAAAGATCCGAAGTACTTTCTCATAGGAAAATTTACAAACCACGCTTTCATAGGTGAATTAATCCTATGTAAGTTTTCAAATGTTATGTGAATCCAAAGCACTTTCATAGAGTAAATTTATCCTATGCGCGCTTTCATGTGGTAAATCAATTGAGAGCACGCATAGATAAAATAAATCCAAACACTTTCATGAGGGAAATTACTCAGAGGCATTCTTTCAGAGGGTAAATTATCCAAAACTCGCTTTCATACTATAAATACAGGCTTTCAAATTTCACTCAGTTCTTTTGATGAATAACAACAGAAACAATCTTCACACTAATTAAAAGAGAATAAAACACTTCTTGTTACTACATTCAACCCTTAAGAATGTTTAAAATTTCAAAATTAGTATGAACAGACAAAAAAACAAAAAAAACTGAAAACGATTGTTAAAAGTGACACATGAGAATATATCGTCAATCATTGATAATTGAATGATTTTGATTTAAGTTTGTGTCAAAAATCTGTGACACAAAGAACTGAAACATTCTGCTCATAAAGTAACATAAAACAATCATAAAAACCATTTCAAAGGACAAATAGGTTCCATTGAGCGATTACAGGGAAAATTAAGTAAATGAACAAAAATAATTGGGACTTTTTAAATATCGCTCAGTTATTGGGATGAATTTCAGCAAAAGCAATCCAAAAATAACGCCTGGAGAAAAAAGCACTGTTTGTTGCAACATTCAACCCTTAAGACTCTCTAAAATTTCAATTTTAGTACGAACGGACAAAAAAATAGAAAAAACTGAAAACGCGTCTTTAAGCGACATACGAACATGTATCGTCAATCATTGATGACTGAATAAACTTTCATTTAAGTTTGAATCGGTCAACAATCTGTGACAAAAAGGACTGATATATTCTCCTATTGAAGCAACCTAAAACAACCATTAGAACCATTCCAAAGAGAAACATAGGCTCTGTGAAGCGAAAAAAAAAGGGAAAATGGATTAAATGAATACATAATTGTAATAATTGGGATTTTATCAAATTTCACTCAGTTCTTTTGATGAATAACAACATAAACAATCTTCACACTAATTAAAAGAGAAAAAAACACTTCTTGTTGCTACATTCAACCCTTAAGAATGTTTAAAATTTCAAAATTAGTAAGAACGGACAAAAAAACAAAAAAAACTGAAAACGATTGTTAAAAGCGACACAGGAGAACATATCGTCAATCATTGATGATTGAATTATTTTGATTTAAGTTTGTGTCAAAAATCTGTGACACAAAGAACTGAAACATTCTGCTCATAAAGTAACATAAAACAATCATAAAAACCATTTCAAAGGACACATTGATTTTATTGAGGCAAAATTTCAAACGGCAACCCCTATCTTGTGATATATCGTTTGAGAGGGCATAAAATTCTAAGACTTTTGGCACGAGCCAGACGTCGCGATCGTTTTTCGTTTTCCATATATTTAAGGTCAAAGTTCGATTTTGAAAAATTCAGAACTCTCATTTGAAAAATCGGAATTAAAAAAACTAGGGGTCTAAAATACTCTAAAAAGCAAGTCCTTACAAGAAAAAAAGACGGTTAATTCCGACTTTTCAAATAAGAGTTCTGATTTTTTCAAAATCGAACTTTGACCTTCGATATATCGAAAACAAAAGACGATATCGACGTCTGGTTTTGTGCCAAAAGTCTTAGAATGTTATGCAATTTCAAACGATATATCACAAGATAGGGGTTGCCGTTTGAAATTTTTGAGATAGCTCCCCTGCAGGCTGATTCTCCCTATTTGGACGAGACGAGACGAGATAACAAGTAACGATGAATCCCATTGGTTTAAACGGCGTCACGTGACAGATTTGAAGTCATTGGAGCGGGATCGGCGCAAGCTCCGAGTCATGAATTTCAAAATCATGACTCGGAGCTTGCACCGATCCCGCTCCAATGACTTTAAATCTGTCACGTGACGCCGTTTAAACCAATGGGATTCATCGTTACTTGCTATCTCGTCTCGTCTCGTCCAAATAGGGAGAATCAGCCTGCAGGGGGCCCTCTAGGGGGGCTGGGGGGTTTTGACCCCTACAAAATAAAGTTAATTATGAAGAATGGTCCAAACCGCAACTTTTTATCTCAACTCGTTCAAAAGTTGTCCAGGGGGGGGGGGGGGTTACATCTGTTACACCCTGTATACAGGGTGGGCCTTAAGTCCCGGCACCCCTCTATAACTTTTGAACGGCTGCAGATAAAAAAACAAGCAGATAGTTCTGACACTACAGTGTCAGAGAAGGCGCACCTTGAGCAAATTTGGTCCCTCATAAATCAAATTCCATTTCCATCATCTCAAAAATAATCTGTCCAGCAAAAACCCGGGTCCAAACAAGGGTGCGGCGAGTGGGTAGGGGTTAGGACCACTACGTACGATCTGAGAACAAAACCCTTCGAATATTCCACCATCTTAAAAAAAACTGTCCAGCAAAAGATTAGGAACGAACCTGTGTGCGATGAGTGGGAGGGGGGGTGTAGAACCACTACGGACAATCTTAGAACAATCCCTCCGAATTTTCCACCATCTCAAAAAAAATTGTACAGCAAAAGTTCAAGTTCGAACCTGAAAGCGGCGAGTGGGGGGAGGGGGGCGGTAGGACCATTCCGGACAATCATAGAACAATTCCTTCGAATTTCCCACTGCACATCACTAAACGCACGTAATAAACAATCAAATACTCATAAAACAATTTTGAACCCCCTTTAGTAAAAAGGTAGTCAACAATATAGTATGTCCCGCAAAATAGGGAAATGAAAAAGTGATCAGTAGTAAGAAGAAATCGGACCATGCCGAGTCATTGGTTATTAGTCCAGCCAGTCAGACTTCAACGCTCTTAACAGCTTAGATCAGCTCCAAGATGCTCATGAGACCGAAAATGTTTCTCGCAGTTTCTTGAAAGTAATCTTGGAGTCCTCTGAACGAATTATTTCCATGCAAAAATGGTCCACAGGTTAACTGGCAGTGACGGCTCTATCAATTTGGCAACACTGTTTTCGTCTCTATTTGATTTTATGTGTAAACTGATCGATTTTTGGGTAGACGACTGGCCTCGCCAAGAATCGATTATTTTTCATGATGTGTTAAAGTAGAGAAAAACAATGTTGCCATATTCCATTAGCTGGCACCGTTCTTTGGTTGCCCGGTAAAAAATTTGAACGTGAAGTGTGATGCCAAGTGAAACAAAGAACGCCATGGCAAAACGTAAGAAAAGATGAAGAAGTTACAGTGAGTCCAAAGACATCTCTCCTAAATGTCCCCATGACGTCCCACGACTGGTGACAGGCATTCGATCCGCGCACAATGGCCGAAATATGTCAATCAAATCGCGAAATGATAACAAATAAACTGTAGGGAATACCCTACGAACACTTTCTCACACCATTTTTATCTGAGGAAGACCCCCAGACCCCCCCCCCCCACCACTAAAGAATTCTAGAGGAGACCCCTAACCCCCTAAAGAATTCTGGGGGAGACACCCAGACCCCCTTTAGAATGCTAGGAGAGACCCCCAAACCCCCTTTAAAATGCTGGGGGATACCCCCAGACCCCCCTTTAGAATTCTGGAGGAGACCCCCAAACCCCCCTCAAATTTCAAATATTTTCACCTCCGGACATAACTCTGCCTTCAATCCGAAGAGTTTGCAATTTTGTAGAGAAGCTGTAGGAATAGTTGCCTATTTTGTTATTTGAAGGCTAATTGGGAGCCTTAATCTGATGTTGCTTATAACAAGGTTTAGAGTAATTCAAGATTCCAATAAGTTTTTATTCTTTTAGCTGCATTCATTATATTTGCTCTTTGTTCTATCTTTGGGAGTTTCTTCTTTCCCTTAGTTTTTATAGGAGGTCGAAATGTACTGATTCTTGCATTTCCTCCACTGAGTACTATGTTTGGTTTCTTCTTTCAAACTGTGGATCTAAATAATTTTTTGTTTAATAGATTAACCCCCTTCCAAAGATGTACTTAAGTAAGTCATAGATTGCGCAAACAAAATTTCAACAAAATTCATTCAGCCATTTTTGATTGACTTTTCTTTATAAAATTAATTTTCCTTGAATATTCTATTTTTTGGAGTGATGAAACCTATATTGCTTTTAAACAGCTTTAGACTTAAAAGTTGTATATTGTAGTAATACATTGGAAAGAAATTTCTGCCTAGGCTGGTTGCAAACGTTTTGATGCAATTTTCATCGAACTTAATTGAGTCATACTTGAATTGCTTATTCCAAATATTATGTTTGTCTTAATATTTGCTTACAAATAGTTTCAAAAGATTTTTGCTCGATCGTACCTATATTGCCCCTCGAAACGGTCTTAAGGTTTTTATGAGGACTGTACCAGAAAAATATTTTAGTGCACACAGTGCAGTGTTTAGTGTATTTTTTTAACACATTATGTTTGTGAAAAGTTTTGTCAAAATCCATCCCATTAATGATTGACTCCAAGTTTAAAATTAATTCCTCACTTTCATTTTTTCTTTTTTTTGGTCAAACACCCTATTTTGATTTTTTAAACTCTCTTAAGGGTTGTATATTGTAACTGTAAGGGCTACTTTCTTTTGTAAACCAATTGTAGATTTTATTTGTCAGATTTTGTCAAAATTCATTGGACCAAACAGGAATCATCCGAAATAATAAGATTATGTTTTTATTTGCTTTTATACCCATATTTTTTTCTCAATCGCACCTATATTGCCTCTTGAAAAGGTCTAATCGGTTGTTTATGGTGATCAAGAGAGGAAAGTATATTAGTACTTTGATAGTACATTGTGTGTAAAAAGTTTCATGAAAATTCATCCAGCCATTATTGATTGACTCCAAGTTTTAAGATTACTTAATTTCTCACGATAATTCCATTTTTTGGCTCGAGTGCACCTATTTTGATTTTTTAAACGGTTTTGAGGGTTGAATATTGTAACTATGAGTGGTTTATTTTATAGTAGGCTGAATGTAGATTTTTTTGCTAACTTTCATCCAAATTGATTGAACCAAACCTGAACCATCCCAAATAATAGGATTATATTTTTATTTGCTCATATTCCCAAATTTTTTGCTCAATCACACCTATATTACCTCTTGAAATGGTTTTATTGGTTGTTTTTGGTGACACAGAGAGGAAAATATTTAAGTTTATTGATAATAGATAGTGTGTACAAAGTTTTATCAAAATTCATGGAGCCATTATTGATTGACTCCAAGTTTTAAGATTGATTTCTCACGATAATTCATTTTTTGGCTCGATCGCGCTTATTTTGATTTTTTAATCAGTTTTGAGGAATGAATATAGGAACTATAAGTGATTTATTCTATAGTAGGCTGAACATAGATTTTTTTCGCTAACTTTCATCAAAATTGATTGAGCCAAACTTGAATTTTCCATTTTTATTCATTTTTATCCATTTTACCATTGATTTTAATGAAAATCATTTTTTCCCCAGAACTACCCTAAAATTCAAAGTTTCAAAAAACAAAAAAAAGCGCCTCCGGGGAATCTAAAAAGCAACAGCTGTGAAAAATCTGGATGCATAAGGATCAATGGTTCAAAAGTTATGCCGGTACGGAGTGACGAACAGCCGGACTGACGGACAGACGCCACAGAATTTTTTTACCTAAATCTCTCTAAGTCAGAGATGGTTAAGAAATATGAAAATATCATGGAAGGATGTTCTTATGGATGGTATTAGACATGATGAGAGGCCATTACTTTGACTAAATCATGATTGACTTTGTCCTGAGAGGCCAACTATTGTAACAAAATACCTTAAAAATCTCTGCGCCATCACAACACTTTCTCAATTTTTCTAATTTCATTAAAGTGAGAAAGTAAAAAAAATAAGACGCATTTTCTTGTTTCGTTCTGAATAGGACTAAGAAATTTCACATACAATAACAACATGATGGAAATATAAAGCAAGTCAGCACATCACACTATTCAGAGGTCCCATTGTTGAACCTTTGAACTCTTACCAATTCACGAGTCATAGCTACTATAAACGCAAGCAGAGTAATTTTATTACGTTGAGCGTAAACAAATAGCTGAAAGTTGATAGGAAATATGGAGGAGGTTAGGGCAGAGACCACTATGGAAACAACGACATCAGGGCTGATTAATAAGGGATCCTCGTCGATGCGCAGTAATTTTTGGTAATTAAATGAGAATTCTGAGTATTGAGATACGGAATGTTCAGAGTTCTTGCTGTAGGGACTTTCCGTTTTGCGTTTGACCACACGCTATAATTAATTATAATAATTGCATTTACATGAAAAAAAAAACAAACATTCAGAACGGCAAATGATTGGTTCTCTTGATCACCTAGAATATATACCGGGACAATTTGAAATAATCAAAAAGTGAGGTTGGAAATTTTTGACATAGAATAACTTTAAAAAAACGTCAATCAATGAACATGAAATTACTCCCAACCAACTCAGAATTCAGTCGTGGCTGGGAGAACATTAACTCTTCAAATGAAATCAGCATAAAAAAAACACAGGACACAACCTAAATTTCACGACATCAAAAAAGCTCATTTCGCCATTTGATCACAAGGGGGCGTAGTATACTCTATTGAGTATCAGGGCGATTTCAATAGGCGCACGTTGTGCCAACGGTGCGCCTAAAACAAACTTGGGAGGTGTTTATAACTTAACTAGAGGCCGGTGGCCGCTTCGCGGCCAAGCGTTCCGTTTCGCGTCTTGCGCGTGATTTTGTTTATTCGAGCTAAGACTTTGACTTGATATCCACTCCCTAACTCCGTTTGCTATTCGCCCATCTAATCCTGCTCCAAAGGACGAAATCTAAAAACTTACTCTATTATTCCTGCAATACTAAAGTGGTATTTTCTCATGTACACCAAATGTTTAGAAAACAGGAGTCATCATTTGGAAGGGGCATAAATAGCATAACCCCCGTCCCCCCACCCCCTTGCACGAAACTTAACCATTTTAGGGGTGGTCGTTCTCAAGAGGGCCCGATCCAAAACCGTCAATTTTTTTTGGCGCTCATGGAGCCGCCGAAACCCTTAGAATCGGCGCATTTGGATGCACCGTATTAGCGCATGTGGATTATACGATTTAGAACAGCACAGAGAAAAGAAGGGAAGGAGAGAAAGAGATAGCGAGAGTGAAAAACCATGCTTTCACAATAAAATGAGAAGTTCGGGGTAAGCAAACAAATACGCATGACCGAGATCGCACACCTACGATAACCTTTCGTTGAACTGACATGACAATAAGACATTGCGTTTTAGTAGGTAAATCAAAAATCTGTATAAAAATGGAAAAGAAACTTTGCGCGGGAAAAGTATGCCTTTTTCAAACACCCCTTTTATTAACGACAATAATTTGTTAAAATAGGCTGGCTCGGAAATTCAAGCAAACTTCATTTAACATTTTAATTTTTTAAGCTTTTTGGACGTGAGGTCATTTACAACCCCTATTATTTGGGGTCATTTTTTCAGCGCTTTTTGACAATTGATGCTCAATGCTCAAAAGATGTCTCTCCATAAGTTTTTTGAAATTAGAGTGAGATAGCAGTACATGCGGGGGTTACGTGAGACCAAGAGAGACAGTTTGTCTTTCTTTGGAGCGCTCATCACCAAGTCAGCACTAAATCAGTCTATTTCGAAAAAGAAAAAAAACGCCTTCATTTAATTTGACACACTTTGACTCCACAGATTAAAAAATAACAGGTGTATGCAATCAAATGAATCGTTAAAAACTACAAAAATACCCAAGAAATCTAACGATTTTTTTTTTTTTTTTTTTTTTTTTTTTTTTTTTTTTTTTTTTTTTAAATTTGAAAAAACAGACCTTATAAAAACATCATAACCTCACCGAGATGCGAACTAATACGAAATAGCTCAAATCGCCAACTTTGAAAGAGGATGTGTAACAATATTCTGGGTCCGTTGGACCCGTTGGTAGTATTCTTAGATAAATCACTTATACATTCAAAGTAAACAACACATTTTCAACAGGAAACCAATTATTTTCATTACTCAGTAATATTCGAGAGCATATTATTGATAAGAGAAGAATAACCATCGTCTCAACTCATCATCACTAATAGTTTGGTTTCTTTAAAAATTCTGGAAACCTAGCCCAAATTTGCTGGGTTACAATCGAGATATCAATTCAACGCACCGATCTCAACAAAGTCATCTCTAGTTGATTGTACTATTCTAAAAATCTGCGTTTAATACATATAATAAGTATCGAAGCTCTACTTCGCGAAGTTATACAGCAACCTCGTCGAGCCATCAATCAATGACTGTACAGTGCTGCCAGATTTGACATAAAATATACACATTTTACATTAAGTCTCAAGTGCCTGAATATTTTACAACACATCTAGCAGCACTGTGACTGTCCCATTGTTTACATCTACGTAAAATCATGTGATAAAAAGTCGAAGCTATACATCGATATCATACGAAGTAACTTCATTGAAGTCGCTATTAAAATCCTTCTATACCCGAATGTGTCCTTCCCAACGACCTCTATATTAGACCGGCGAACGAATACGAACCAGCGTAACCCGCAAGAAGGAAAGTTAGGTTAGGAATAGAGGTGTTTGGCCGGATAGGAGCACCAGGGGCGTCGAGAGGATTTTGGGGGCCCGGGGCAAACTGTGCAATTGGGGCCCTATTTTTTGTATCATCTCCCCTGGGGGGTCAGGGGGACACCCCACTATGGTCCAGGCGCCAAAATTAACTAGACAAAAGTCCCCAAACTCACATAGGCGAACGAAACTAGGTTTCTGGGGGTTTTTTAGGTCGCTGAATTCATTTTTGATGTTATTTCTTCATAATTGTGACATATAATCTCATAAAATTCAATTTATATACATGATTAGTGTAAAGTGAGCACCAGAAAATAATCAAATAAAAACCTGTAAGTTTCTTCTGCTGTATGAGCCATAAATATCTTCTTTAATCGGTTAAAGTAAGTTTAAGTAAGAGTTAAATGTATTATATATTACCTCAAATGATGACAAACACAATTATAATGAAGAAACATGAAAACAAACAAAAAAAAAATGAAAATTCAATTATTCTTTAGTGAAATCCGCTTTGTCGTCTAAACTTCTATTAAAAACGGCAAAACTAATGTAAACAATCTTTTAATTCATTGATTACAAAAATAACAAAAGAGGATCGACAGAGAAAGAACAATATGCACTTTAAATGAGAATACAAAATATTGAGAGCAAAGTAAGCTATACAAAAAAAAAAAAAAAAAAAAAAAATGAGGAACTAATTGAGCCAATGTTATAAATCATTGACTTTGAACAACATTTGTCCGTAAAAAATGCGGAGCATAATTTTAAAAATTATGATAGCTGACGCAAAAAATAAAACAGTTGACTTATTTCCAGCTAGATTTGTGGGAAATGAAAGATTTTAGAATATGAAATGTTTATCCTATTTAATATTGTACACAAACCATGAACCATGAAGCCATGTATTAGGTAAAATAATAATTGAGCTAATTTAT
Organism: Trialeurodes vaporariorum; assembly: GCA_011764245.1. Classification (NCBI taxonomy): domain Eukaryota; kingdom Metazoa; phylum Arthropoda; class Insecta; order Hemiptera; family Aleyrodidae; genus Trialeurodes; species Trialeurodes vaporariorum. The sequence continues at coordinate 52,580,764 of VMOF01000379.1, forward strand.
TTGAGATTTAGATGGGCCGAAAAAATAAAAATGGCTCAAGTGGAAAAAGTATAGTCTATTTTATTCAAATTCAGTGGCGGCTTATGCCCCTTGGCGAATCCAGCAATCTGGCAACAGTGCACTCTTCCAATTTGATTTCATGAGAAACAATCGATAAGTCACGTGGCTATGGCTCCATTAAGAATCGATCGTTAATCATACATTCAAATGGGAGGAACGCGCGGTTGCCAGATAGGTTGCTAGATCCGTTTATGCTTCTGCCATTTGGCAACGCTGCATTTCGTCCATCTAGGCCCACATCAAATATAGGTTTCAAGGTAATTTCACGTAAACCTGAACATATTGACCTTTTCCAGGGCTCAAATATAGTTAAAAAGCTAAGACGACAAATTTCACGTGCGTCATTGCTCTTTAAATTACAAGCTCTGATTAACTTTGATTCACAATGATAACATTGGAACTATAACATCATGATATAAGTTATGAATACTATTCAAATGCATTAAATTGCCGTCAACGTGAATTTCCAAGGTGATAAAGTCAATAGGAATAACAGGATTTACGTAAAACAGCTCAAAAATCACCTACATGAATGTCAAAGGTGTAGCGTGCGTAATCTGGCAACGTTGCATTTAATCCATTTTAACCCAGGTGAAATAGCGATGCAAGGGAGAGCACTATGCACTTTCGATGCCTAAACCTATTTCATTGGTCTAAATTCAAGAAATACAATGATGCCAAATTTTACTCGACGTCACTGATAAACGGCATGAAAAAGAGCCCTACAGAAGTGTAAAAATAACACCCATTTTATCTCAAAAGAGGTGACAAAAAAAATTCATAACTTCTTTCGGCGACAATCGGCGACACTTATGAAGGCAAAGCGGTGAAGCCATGGGTCTTTAGAATGACTTCAGCTACATTTGGTGATGTTACTAAGTGTTACACAATTCGTAGCGTACTTTAAGTGCAAAAATTATGGCCAAATTCGTTTAAATTTAACTAATGTCTATTACTACCTGTACTGCACATAATTTCCATTTGAATTGACAAATATCTGGCTTGAACTACTGCATTTACCTTCAGAAAGAACGTCAAAATGCAAAAAAAATGAAAATCAACGGTGAACTCTCGAAAAAACACGGTTAACGTAGGCCACTGCAAGCTTCGACTATTACAACTGTAAACATCGTAAAGAAGACACCTCGCGCGGTCGCAGAAAAAAGCTCGCCAAAGCCTTATCAATGATAATCATGGCAAACCCATTTAGGAGGAGATACTCCATGATATGTAGTATCACTCAGTGAGGTCAGTTTTCATGTTTTCCAAACTTGGATTTTAGACTTTTGTCTAGCTAATTTCGTCGCCTGGACCATAGTGCACCCCCCCCCCCCAGGTTAAGGGGGGTCCGGGGGTCCTCCCCCAGAAAATTTTTAAAATCAAGCTTCTAATTGACGCAATTTTAAGCTATCTCTACTGAAAAATTTCGAACAATCACAGCAATAGAATGTTTGATTTTTACGTTTATTTTGCCACATGATGTGACAGACTTGAAGATTTTCGACACAAAAAATTCTTCGTTTCGACTTTGATTTCTAAAAATAAAAAAAAAAAATAAAAAAAACATTCATTTTTCAACTTTTCATTTCTCAGCCCTCCTTGGCTAAACACATTTTCACAAGTGTTTGCTGAGACGTCGAGAAAGTTCTGGAGGTTTTGCTAAGAACCAGTGGCGCACCGAGAAATTTGCCTTGAGGGGGGAGGGGGGTTTGGTACGACTCAAACTCCGGGGGGTCTGGGGGGTATGGAATACCCCTCAGGACAAGCGGGGGGTTCGGGGGCCCTCCCCCGGAAAAAAAAATTCAATTTTCCTAATCTTCAAATTGAATTTTACGGTACTTTCATGTACGCAGTAAAATTGAAATGCTGAAGTATATTTTCGATTTTGCTGCATGAAATCTTTGCTCTTGACTCATAATTGGAGGGAGAAGAGTCAAGTGGAATGTGGTTGAGGGAGCCATGGAATATTCGCCGAGGCGTTCACCGAAAGGGGGGGTCCGGGGGCCGTCCCCCGGAAAATTTTTAAAATTTTCCTAACTTCAGATTGAATTTTACGGTACTTTCAATACAGCAAAATTGAAATGTTCAAATATATTTTCGATTTTGCCCATTTTTGTTTTTAAGGTAAATTCAAGTAGGCCGGGGGCCCCCAATTTATTCGGCTCGTCAAATGCCGTGAAATTACGTAGTCTCTTCCTTTTCGACCCCACTTTCAAGCACCATGTCATCAGTCACTACTTCTTCCCCCTCTTTTCCCCTTTTCTTTACTCTTCATATTCCCCCTCTTCGCTTATTTCCCTGTTTTCCTTTTCTCCTTTTCTCTTTTTTTCTTTTTTTCCTTTTCCTTTTCCTTTTCCTTTCCTTTCCTTTTTTTCTTCTTTTTTTTCTTCTTTTTTCTCATGATTTGGGGGCCCCCTATTAGCGGAGGCCCGGGGCATTTTGCCCCATCTCGACGCCCCTGAGGAGCACCTCTGATTACACGTATTTTTATGAAGATGTTCTCTTCCGTTTTTCGCTTCTAAAACTCCTAATTTTACACGGATTTTGCTTTTCTTGGTCTTAATAGAAGGAGGATAGCTTGGGCTTTGACCTCCGCCCTACCGGGTCCGGTAACGTTTTTTCGAAAATATATGGAAAATATAAGTCGTTGAAGTGGACACCCGTTGGTATGCTCTGAAGACCTTGCAAATCACGTTCGCCTGTTTACGACGATTCAATCTGTCTACAAATCGGCTTTTAGTCATTTTTTGAGTCTACTCCTTCACTCTCAGTCCTTTTAGTGCTAGATTCTTCAAAATCCGAAAAGTTTTAGTGGCTGAGGAGGTAATTTTTCTATACTGTGTAGTGTGTACCAGTAAACCCTCCTGTGTTAGAGTTCGTAGTTACTTAACTTGAGTTCGTAATTTCTGTACATTTCCCTTCTGGATGATTTTTCATTCCTAATATTGTTTTATCAATCTGCGCCATCATCAGTGTCTATTGAATACTGTGATTGTGGTGAAACCCGCCCGCCGTCAACTCAGGATGTCGGATCGAGCCGACCACTGAAAGGGTTCTGGTTAGTCATCATCAATTTTGTGAAGTACTCATCATGTCAGGAGTGATTCCCTCTTATTCCTTTGTTTAGTCGCAGCATAATTCAGCCTTGAATCAGGATTCATCGTAAAATTCCTCTCTTTGAACCATCCGTGGTTTTTGCGCATTCTTCGGAATCTTAAAGGTGAGCTTGGAGGGGGAGGCTGAGAGAATGGCCTATAAGATTTGGGTCAAGATTTCTACGAACGACACCTAGAGGCTCATTCAGTTAAGACCATGAAGTCGTATCGGAAAGTATTAGATGGCAGTTATATGAGGGGCCCTGTTTCTTCATCACACATTTTAGCATTTTTAGCTGCTGTGACTCGGACTGCTGTGAACCGCAGTCGCTTACGGGAACACTTTGGGAAACGGACCGAACCGCCTTAAGACGCAATGAGTGCGAGTGAGAAACCTTAAAACGCGAGAGGTCTCTCTCTCGCACTCGCAGTCGCTTACGCGAAAAATTTGGGAAACGGACGGAACCGCCATAAGCCTCAATGAGTGCGAGAGAGAAACCTTGAAACGCGAAAGGTCTCTCTCTCTCTCGCACTAGCAGTCTCTTACGGGAACAATTTAGGAAACTCACCGAACCGCCATAAGACGCAATGAGTGCGAGTGAGAAACCTTAAAACGCGAGAGGTCTCTCTCTCGCACTCGCAGTCGCTTACGGGAACACTTTGGAAAACGTACCGAACCGCCATAAGACGCAATGAGTGCGAGAGAGAAACCTTCAAACGCGAAAGGTCTCTCTCTCGCACTCCCAGTCTCTTAAGGGAACAATTTGGGAAACGGATCGAACCGCCATAAGACGCAATGAGTGCGAGAGAGAAACCTTGAACCGCTAGAGGTCTCTCTCTCTCACTCGCAGTCGCTTACGAGAACACTTTGGGAAACGGACCGAACCGCCATAAGACGCAATGAGTGCGAGAGAGAAACGCGAGAGGTCTCCCTCACGCACTCGAAGTCGCTTACGGGAATATTTTGGGAAACGTACCCAACCGCCATAAGACGCAATGAGTGCGAGAGAGAAACCTTGAAACGCGAGAGGTCTCTCTCTCGCACTCGCAGTCGCTTACGGGAATATTTTCGGAAACGGACCGAACCGCCATAAGACGCAATGAGTGCGAGAGAGAAACCTTGAAACGCGAGAGGTCTCTCTCTCTCGCACTCGCAGTCGCTTACGGGAAAAATTTGGGAAACGGACCGAACCGCCTTAAGACGCAATGAGTGCGAGAGAGAAACCTTGAAACGCGAGAGGTCTCTCTCTCGCACTCACAGTCGCTTACGGGAATATTTTGGGAAACGGACCGAACCGCCATAAGACGCAATGAGTGCGAGAGAGAAACCTTGAAACGCGAGAGGTCTCTCCCTCGCACTCGCAGTTGCTTACGGGAATACTATTGGAAACGGACCAAACCGCCATAAGACGCAATGAGTGCGAGAGAGAAACCTTGAAACGCGAGAGGTCTCTCTCTCGCACTTGCTGTTGCTTACGGGAACACTTGGGGAAACGGACCGAACCACCATAAGACGCAATGAGTGCGAGAGAGAAACCTTGAAACGCGAGAGGTCTCTCTCTCGCACTCGCAGTCGCTTACGCGAAAAATTTGGGAAACGGACGGAACCGCCATAAGCCTCAATGAGTGCGAGAGAGAAACCTTGAAACGCGAAAGGTCTCTCTCTCTCGCACTAGCAGTCTCTTACGGGAACAATTTAGGAAACTCACCGAACCGCCATAAGACGCAATGAGTGCGAGTGAGAAACCTTAAAACGAGAGAGGTCTCTCTCTCGCACTCGCAGTCGCTTACGGGAACACTTTGGAAAACGTACCGAACCGCCATAAGACGCAATGAGTGCGAGAGAGAAACCTTCAAACGCGAAAGGTCTCTCTCTCGCACTCCCAGTCTCTTAAGGGAACAATTTGGGAAACGGATCGAACCGCCATAAGACGCAATGAGTGCGAGAGAGAAACCTTGAACCGCTAGAGGTCTCTCTCTCTCACTCGCAGTCGCTTACGAGAACACTTTGGGAAACGGACCGAACCGCCATAAGACGCAATGAGTGCGAGAGAGAAACGCGAGAGGTCTCCCTCACGCACTCGAAGTCGCTTACGGGAATATTTTGGGAAACGTACCCAACCGCCATAAGCCGCAATGAGTGCGAGAGAGAAACCTTGAAACGAGAGAGGTCTCTCTCTCTCCGCTCGTAGTCGCTTACGGGAATAATTTGGAAACGGACCGAACCGTCATAAGACGCAATAAGTGCGAGTGAGAAACATTAAAACGCGAGAGGTCCCTCTCTCGCACTCGCAGTCGCTTACGGGAACACTTTGGGAAACGGACCGAACCGCCATAAGACGCAATGAGTGCAAGAGAGAAACCTTGAGAGAGAGACCTCTCGCGTTTCAAGGTTTCTCTCTCGCACTCATTGCGTCTTAAGGCGATTTGGTCCGTTTCCCAAATTTTTCCCGTAAGCGACTGCGAGTGCGAGAGAGAGGCATCTCGCGTTTCAAGGTTTCTCTCTCGCACTCATTGCGTCTTATGGTGGTTCGGTCCGTTTCCCCAAGTGATCCCGTAAGCAACTGCGAGTGCGAGAGAGAGACCTCTCGCGTTTCAAGGTTTCTCTCTCGCACTCATTGCGTCTTATGGCGGTTCGGTCCGTTTCCCAAAGTGTTCCCGTAAGCGACTGCGAGTGCGAGGGAGAGACCTCTCGCGTTTCAGGGTTTCTCTCTCGCACTCATTGCGTCTTATGGCGGTTCGGTCCGTTTCCCAAAATATTCCCGTAAGCGACTGCGAGTGCGAGAGAGAGACCTCTCGCGTTTCAAGGTTTCTCTCTCGCGCTCATTGCGTCTTATGGTGGTTCGGTCCGTTTCCCAAAGTGTTCCCGTAAGCAACTGCGATTGCGAGAGAGAGACCTCTCGCATTTCAAGGTTTCTCTCTCGCACTCATTGCGTCTTATGGCGGTTCGGTCCGTTTCCCATAATATTCCCGTAAGCGACTGTGAGTGCGAGAGAGAGACCTCTCGCGTTTCAAGGTTTCTCTCTCGCACTCTTGCGTCTTATGGCGGTTCGGTCCGTTTCCCATAATATTCCCGTAAGCGACTGCGAGTGCGAGAGAGAGACCTCTCGCGTTTCAAGGTTTCTCTCTCGCACTCATTGCGTCTTATGGCGGTTCGGTCCGTTTCCCAAAGTGTTCCCGTAAGCGACTGCGAGTGCGAGAGAGAGACCTCTCGCGTTTCAAGGTTTCTCTCTCGCACTCATTGCGTCTTATGGCGGTTCGGTCCGTTTCCCAAAGTGTTCCGGTAAGCGACTGCGAGTGCGAGAGAGAGACGTCTCGTGTTTCAAGGTTTCTCTCTCGCACTCATTGCGTCTTATGGCGGTTCGGTCCGTTTCCCAAAATATTCCCGTAAGCGGCTGTGAGTGCGAGAGAGAGACCTCTCGCGTTTCAAGGTTTCTCTCTCGCACTCATTGCGTCTTAAGGCGGTTCGGTCCGTTTCCCAAATTTTTCCCGTAAGCGACTGCGAGTGCGAGAGAGAGACCTCTCGCGTTTCAAGGTTTCTCTCTCGCACTCATTGCGTCTTATGGCGGTTCGGTCCGTTTCCGAAAATATTCCCGTAAGCGACTGCGAGTGCGAGAGAGAGACCTCTCGCGTTTCAAGGTTTCTCTCTCGCACTCATTGCGTCTTATGGTGGTTCGGTCCGTTTCCCCAAGTGTTCCCGTAAGCAACAGCAAGTGCGAGAGAGAGACCTCTCGCGTTTCAAGGTTTCTCTCTCGCACTCATTGCGTCTTATGGCGGTTCGGTCCGTTTCCCAAAGTGTTCTCGTAAGCGACTGCGAGTGAGAGAGAGAGACCTCTAGCGGTTCAAGGTTTCTCTCTCGCACTCATTGCGTCTTATGGCGGTTCGATCCGTTTCCCAAATTGTTCCCTTAAGAGACTGGGAGTGCGAGAGAGAGACCTTTCGCGTTTGAAGGTTTCTCTCTCGCACTCATTGCGTCTTATGGCGGTTCGGTACGTTTTCCAAAGTGTTCCCGTAAGCGACTGCGAGTGCGAGAGAGAGACCTCTCGCGTTTTAAGGTTTCTCACTCGCACTCATTGCGTCTTATGGCGGTTCGGTGAGTTTCCTAAATTGTTCCCGTAAGAGACTGCTAGTGCGAGAGAGAGAGACCTTTCGCGTTTCAAGGTTTCTCTCTCGCACTCATTGAGGCTTATGGCGGTTCCGTCCGTTTCCCAAATTTTTCGCGTAAGCGACTGCGAGTGCGAGAGAGAGACCTCTCGCGTTTTAAGGTTTCTCACTCGCACTCATTGCGTCTTAAGGCGGTTCGGTCCGTTTCCCAAAGTGTTCCCGTAAGCGACTGCGGTTCACAGCAGTCCGAGTCACAGCAGCTAAAAATGCTAAAATGTGTGATGAAGAAACAGGGCCCCTCATATAACTGCCATCTAATACTTTCCGATACGACTTCATGGTCTTAACTGAATGAGCCTCTAGGTGCCGTTCGTAGAAATCTTGACCCAAATCTTATAGGCCATTCTCTCAGCCTCCCCCTCCAAGCTCACCATTAAGATTCCGGAGAATGCGCAAAAACCACGGATGGTTCAAAGAGAGGAATTTTACGATGAATCCTGATTCAAGGCTGAATTATGCTGCGACTAAACAAAGGAATAAGAGGGAATCACTCCTGACATGATGAGTACTTCACAAAATTGATGATGACTAACCATAACCCTTTCAGTGGTCGGCTCGATCCGACATCCTGAGTTGACGGCGGGCGGGTTTCACCACAATCACAGTATTCAATAGACACTGATGATGGCGCAGATTGATAAAACAATATTAGGAATGAAAAATCATCCAGAAGGGAAATGTACAGAAATTACGAACTCAAGTTAAGTAACTACGAACTCTAACACAGGAGGGTTTACTGGTACACACTACACAGTATAGAAAAATTACCTCCTCAGCCACTAAAACTTTTCGGATTTTGAAGAATCTAGCACTAAAAGGACTGAGAGTGAAGGAGTAGACTCAAAAAATGACTAAAAGCCGATTTGTAGACAGATTGAATCGTCGTAAACAGGCGAACGTGATTTGCAAGGTCTTCAGAGCATACCAACGGGTGTCCACTTCAACGACTTATATTTTCCATATATTTTCGAAAAAACGTTACCGGACCCGGTAGGGCGGAGGTCAAAGCCCAAGCTATCCTCCTTCTATTAAGACCAAGAAAAGCAAAATCCGTGTAAAATTAGGAGTTTTAGAGGCGAAAAACGGAAGAGAACATCTTCATAAAAATACGTGTAATCAGAGGTGCTCCTATCCGGCCAAACACCTCTATTCCTAACCTAACTTTCCTTCTTGCGGGTTACGCTGGTTCGTATTCGTTCGCAGGTTTTATATAGAGGTCGTTGGTCCTTCCGCGCAAAAAACATATGATCACAATCGCCACGGTAACGTCAAATCGCTCGATCAAATTTAAAAAAAAAAAAAAAAATTGACAGAGCAGCACGTTTCTCGCTCACACGCGTACAAATTGTATGCTCGTCCGCACGTATGCATTTAAAAAAGGATGACAAAATCTCGCTTCTCTCTCCCACCCTTGCAAAACGAACTGATTCGCATCCTTTTCGCACTCGCACAATTTTTCCAGAGAAAAGTTTTTACCATTTTAAAAAGGGACGCGGGGCCCGCACGGAAAAACTTATATTTTTCCCGAAGCATTTAAGCCGAGCCCTACCGATCGGTACCAGGCCCCTACCGAACGGTGCAGCGGTTCTCCAGGAACTTAGCTTCATTCTTACAAATATAATATAGGAGGGTAGGAACTATTTTTTGAGGGGGTCAAAATTTTTGGGTCCCCCCTTTAAGGAGGGTTACTGACCCGCAACTCAAATTTTTCAAACGGCACCCCCTATCTTGTGATACATCGTTTGAAAGGGCATACAATTCTAAGACTTTTGGCGCAAATCGAAGGTCGATCCGTTTTTCGTTTTTGATAAATCGAAGGTCAAAGTTCGATATGGATCTATTTTCAAAAAATCATTACTCCACTTTGAGGTACTGGAATTTAAAACATTAGGAGTCTAAAATACTCCTAAAAGCGAGTTCTTTTCGGAAAAAAATACGGCTTTGACACAAATGTAGTCAAAGTTAGGATTTAGTGCCCCCGATAATTTTTAACGTTTAGGCTCCTCAGGGGGGCCTATCTCAAAAACTCTGTGAGACGACCCCTATCGCGTGATACATCGATCGAAAGGGTATTAAAAATTGAGCATTTTGGCGCTAATGGGAGGTGCATATCATTTTTCACGTTCGAGATATCGAATGTAATAGTTCGGTTTACAAAATTCGATATTTCGAACGTGAAAAATGATATGAACCTCTCATTTCTGCCAAAATGCTCAGTTTTTAATTCCTTTTCGATCGATGTATCACACCTTAGGGGTCGTCTCACAGAGTTTTTGAGGTAGGCCCCCTTGAGGGGCCTAAACATGAGAATTATCGGGGCGCTAAATCCTAACTTTGACTAAATTTGTGTCAAAGCCGTATTTTTTTCTGAAAAGGACTCGCCTTTAGGAGTATTTTAGACTCTTAATTTTTTAAATTCCGGTTTCTCAAGTGGAGTCATGATTTTTACTTTCTCACTCTAATGAAACTAGAAACATTGAGAAAGTATTGCAATGGCGCAGAGATTTTTGATGCATTTTGTTTCCATACTTGGCCCGCTGCGACTAACAATAAGTCAATCATGATAATTATAAAACAATTGGCTCTTATCATGCCTAATAGGTACTATTCTAAAGAACATCCATCCATGACATTTCAATATTTCTGAAAAGTTTTTCGGTGTTTCTTCTGCACGCCACTGATAACGTATACATATGGACCTTATAGTAAATCTGGATTGATACTCATGCACCTTTTGCCAACACTTTTAAGTGTTGCAGCTGCGACTTGTTTTTTTTTTTTTTTTTTTTAAAAAAAATTTTGAGGTTAGAAAAAGTGAGGCAAACAAACCGAGCCTGTGTTAAAAAACGTCCATAAGAGATCTCGATCATGGCTGCCTCCGTCATAGCCGTAGCCAAGATACTGTCTATCTCTCTCTTAGCCCATTTAAACGCATGTGTTAGAAAAGGACAGAAAGAGGGGCTGAAGTCACGTGACAGCCCCTATATCCATCCTTTTCTAACACATGCGTTTAAATGGGCTACGAGAGAGAAAGACAATATCCTGGCTACGGCTATGGCCTCCGTGAAGTTTCAATATCACGCCCCACAAATCCTCTCTATCGCTATACAGCTCGTTGCTTCAAACATAGAGTAATATGGACTGTGGACCTAGTTCAGTGTTGCCAGATCGAGGGTAAAAAGCCGTATCGTCCCAATTTAAACTAACGTAAAACGTACGGCTTTTTCAACCCAATCTGGCAACACTGACCTAGTTCAACTTTCTAGGAGCACAGCGGAAAACTCAGAGTCGCAGCTCCCAGCGGCAAATATACGAGTAGATCGCCTTCATTTGTAAGTATAGGCAAAAACGCGCACTTCCGTGCAGGTATAATTAACTACTCGCGTTTGTGTCCTGTTGGTGAGTGATGAGCACTGATACGTTCCGCTTCCTGCAGGAAAATCGATTGTTTCACACTCATTTAAGTGAGGGAAATACAATGTTGCCGAATTTCACGAGCTGTTACTATTATCACTTTATCACGCGATTACACGGAAAAAAAAAAAATACTACGGTGAAAATAACCATACGGATACCTGATTTTGGCACCTGCTAGATGTTATGGTAATGTTAACCAGAAGTATACTATGTTTTGACTAGGTACTAGGTGATGTTACCTGATTGCATGTCGAATTTACTCAACGTATCGGCGGATGTACCATACTTCTGGTCAAGTTTACCAGAACATCTAGCAGGAGCCAAAATCAGGTATCTGTATGGTTAATTTCACTAATCTTTTTTTTCCCGAGTAACATTATTTAAACATCTAGCATCAAGACAGTGTTGCCAGATCGAGGGTAAAAAACCGTATCGTCCCCATTTAAATCAATGTAAAGCGTACGACTTTTTCACCCCAATCTGGCAACACTGCATCAAGATCTGACACAGTACGCTAAAAACCTCGCACGCGAGTTACGAATTTAGGTTTTCACGAGTAAGTAACTGCATCTGAAATGAAAGGACCCTCGCGGCGAATAGCGAAGAAGTTCATCGACAACTTATCACGTATTCACTGATGTCTCAAGTGCTGAAAATCTCAACCTCGAAGCTGTAATTATAAATGAGGTTAGTGAAGACGAATTAACTGCTTCTGCGATGAATTAAGGCGTTATTTGGAACTAATACCTAAAAAACTTTAGTTGTGCTCTTCCGATGGTAACTGCATTAGAATAGTATTTGCAGTGGCGTAACTAGAAATTACCTTTCTCTCACTTTGTCCATTAAAATGTGTAAGTTAGAAAAGGATAGGAAAGGAGGATCAATCCCCTCTTCCTATCCTTTTTCTACCTGTACATTCGGATGAGTAAAAAGAGAGATAGCATGATTTCTAGTTACGCTACTCTGAGTATTTGGATTATTGATGAAGAAAGAACCCAATGTTTTTAACGGATGGGGTATTTTGGAAACTTTTGCTACTAACATGGAGAGCATTGATCTCTGTGAAATTTAACCCTATCCAACTGATAAACCACACTAGGAACCATAGGAAGGTCCAGACATTTGGCAAACATGAATTCATCCCATTTGAAATTAAGAAAAACAATCGATCTTTAAGCGGGCCATGGCCTTTTACTAATGAGTCTGTTGCGTACTTTTGCTACATCGATATAATTCATTATTTCTAACGTAAAATTCGGCGAAAATAACGATGCGCACATTGAAAACTTTCAAAATCCACCATTAACTCAGAAAATACCTTCCATTTCAAACACCCCGCGCTACACTAGACACTATATCACCGACTTATAACTACATAGATGGAACTATCTCGTTTATGTAAACATGAACATAACTTACAAACATTGGAATGTTTCGTTTAGATGCGTACATTTCTTAAATTATTTTGTAATCTTTGATAAACCGAAAAGACCAGACAGCAAATGCAGCTTATATTTCACGTATTAAAAAAGAAATTTCATAATTTTGTAGTTACGATGTTGTTTACTTATGCATGGTGGTTCCGTCTATGTAGTAGTATACCGGTGCAAATAGTGTCTAGTGTAGCGCGGGTTGTTTGAAATTGAAGTGATTTCCTGAGTTAATGAGTGGAATTTGAACGTTTTTATTGTGCGCATCGTTATTTCCGCCGATTTTTCCAAAAAAAACACAACATTTCAGACCCTTGCAACTGCCCCATTTTTTTATTTAATAGCCTAAATTTTCGTTCAAAAATGCTCTTAAGGGTTTGAATCAGAGTTTGTTTTGAACCAGAGGTCCTCAAACGGCAATATTGATACGATTTATCAATGTATATAAAAACAGTCTATTCTGAAGCAGTTTCAAACGAGCGGGAAATAAAAATTGACGAATAATTATCAGCGGCGGCTCGTGCAATGTGGCAACAATGGATTTCCTCCATTTAAAACTATGTAAAATAATCGATTACTTGGTGAGGCGTAGCGCCTCACCTAGTATCGATCTTTTTGCATACGTTTAAATGGCAAAAGTGCACGGTTGCCAGATTGCACGAGCCGCCACTGATAATTATATGAATAGATCAATGGTTTAGTACAACGTCGCGTCATCACTAAAACTGTATTTCCTCGTTAGTATAACTTTAACAGAAGCATAGCAGGAGAACCGTGGAGAAGCTTTAAGTCACACGATGATAAACTCTGGTCATAAACAAGACGTGAAGGATCTTTTATTAGGCATGACAACGAGGAATTCAACACATGGGCTCAACCAAGGTAACTGTGTGTCTCTCTGTTGCCACATTTAGTAAAAAAAAAAAAGTCAACGTTATACGCGTAAAGTGTTCTAAAGGCCAAGAATATTCCTAGACAGGAAAATTCCTAGGTGAGAAAACTCATGATAGGGAATTTTTCCAACCATAGATGCACACGACATTATTGATAACTACGATTTTCCTATGCAATTGGCTGCGTTTATGGGTAGACAGGACATTAATGATAAAAACGATATCCCAATGAAACTGATTGTGGTTAATGCGAAGAAGACATTAATGAAAACAACGATATCCCAATGAAACTGACAGCGTTTACATAGGTAAAGACGACATTAATGATAACTACGACATCCCAATGAAACTGACTGTGGTTTATGTAAAGAAGACATTAATGATAACAACAATATCCCAATGAAACTGCACGGAAAAAAAACTACGGTGAAATTAACCATACGATAGCTGATTTTGGCACCTGCTAGATGTTATGGTAAACTTGACCAGAAGTATGGTACATTTACCGATATTTTGAGTAAATTCGACACGCAATCAGGTAACATCACCTAGTACCTAGTCAAAACATAGTATACTTTTGGTTAACATTGCCATAACATCTAGCAGGTGCCAAAATCAGCTATCGTATGGTTAATTTCACTAATCTTTTTTTTCCGTGTGACTGCATTTTTAGGTAAATACAACATTAATGACAATGATATCCTAATGAAACTTGCTGCGTTTATACGTTAAGAAATTAATGATAACAACGATATCCCAATGAAACTAGCCGTGTTATTGGGTAAAGACGACAGTATTGATAACAACGATATTCCAATGAAAATTACTGTGTTTCCAGTTAAAGTCTACATTAATGATAACAACGATATCCCAATGAAAATTACTGTGTTTCCAGTTAAAGACTACATTAATGATAACAACGATATCCCAATGAAACTGCTGACTGTGTTTATAGGCAAAGAAGATATTAATGATAACAACGATATCCCAATGAAACTTGCTGCGTTTATACGTTGACACGACTTGCTGTGTATGACAATCAAACACTTCAGAAAATCAGCCAAAGGTTTATATCAGAAACTGAAGTTTCATTCCTCGGAGTGCCTACATTTAAGCGTGAATCTGAGCGAGAATGGGTGTGAGTGTGATGAAGAAGGTACCTGTACAAAAATATGTGAAGTACCTCGGTGTGATGATTGATGATAGGATGGAATGGGATATGCATGTTAAGAAAGTATGTTTATGCAAAGAAGACATTAATGATAACAACAACATTTTTTCAATGAAACTGGCTGCGTTCTTTATAGGTAGACACGACATTAATGCTAACAACGATGTATTAATGAAACTAGCTGCGTTTATAGTTAGTCACGACATTAAAGATAACAACCATGTTCGAATGAAACTGCCTGCGTTAATTTGTAACACGACATTAATGATAACTACGATGCTCCAATGAAACTGGCTGCGTTTATAGGTAGACACGACATTATTGATAACAACGATGTTTCCAACAAAAGGCCGGCTTATAGGTAGAAACGACATTAATGATAACAACGATGTTCCAATGAAACTGGCTGCGTTTATAGGTAGACACGACATTATTGATAACAACGATGTTTCCAACAAAAGGCCGGCTTATAGGTAGAAACGACATTAATGATAACAACGATGTTTTAATGAAACTGACTGCGTTTATAGGTAGACACGACATAAATGAAAACAACGATATTCCAATACACAGCGCGCTTCGTTGGGCTATCGCGTAGTTATCAGTAATGCCGCGTATACTGTATACCTTTAAAATCAACCCTATTTATGGAGCCTCTTTCAGCAAGTTCACTGTGAAAGAAAACAGAGTAAGGACGAAATAATCAAATCATTTCGTCCGCCTTAGAATTCGGCGGAGTGAGAATGGTTACGTCTGTTGCAAACTTTTGCTACAAAGAAAAAGGGTGTTTCATCGTAAGTAAAATCGCCAGAAAAGTCCATTTGGTGTCACCAGAAAGTCATGAAATGCGATAATTAACTCACAAAAGCCGTTTAAGGAAATCCAAGATGGCAGTAAAATATCGAGCAATCTGTATGCATGCACCTTTAACATCCAAGGATTGCCAAAGTTGACAATCTCCCAGCTTCAGAGGTTATGTGTTTATTTATACGTTTTGATTGGGTGTGATCGATATTGTGAGGTTGGCTATCCTTGGATGTTCGTGGTGCATGCATACAGCTATTGCTCAATATTTTACCGCCATCTTGGATTTCATTAAACGTCTCTCGTGAGTTTCATACTGCATTTTATGACTTCTGATGCCACCAATGGACTTTTCACGCAAGTTTACAAGAGATTGAACACTCTATAGCGCTGTAGCAAAAGTTTGCCACAGACCCATTACCGGAATCAGAACAGAAGGGATTAAAATTTGACGGAATGGGAATGGAAGGAGTTAGAATAGACGGAGTGTCTCTATGGGACCAATAGATGTCCGGTACAGACGGTCCTGCACTTAGATGATTGGTGTGCACCTACGGCCATTTAAAAGCACACGTAAACGCTCACCATCACACGTCTTTCGGTGACCGTCTGCACCAAACATTTATTGGTCCCTGATCCCAATGCGGATTTCTCTCATCGCGTGCAGAGTGCCTCTCATCACGTTCTTTCTACTAAAAGAAAAAAAATCCTTTATGACGATTTCGCAGATTTTCTACAGATCTGTTTAGCAGTGTGACGTCAAGAAAAAAATTGGATCCAAACCAGTGCTCCATCTCATTCGCTCTCGTGGGTTTACCCATAAGAACCAGGAACCCCTTTTTCAAATGCAAATTAGTGCTGGTAAACAACAAATTATCTCAGATTTTATTACACCATCTGATTCCACGTACCTTAAAGTTTATCATTTTTCAACAACATTTTCGAAACATCCCGCGTAAGTTTACAATCACAGATATGTATCGAATAAAGTCCTATGTTTTATGCTTGTCTCACTTACAGTTCCATATGGGTGCAAAATGCTAAGATACGGGCGAATCAACACCATCACGCACCACGTGTTATGCCTCAACCATGCTTCGATACGAAGAGAGGTTAGGATGATCGAGTGCTATGGCATCAATACGCCCACAAGAATTAAACTGTGAGTAAGACAAGGACAAAACATAGGACATATTTCGATATACTTGTGATTGTAAATTCAGATGCCCAAGAAAAGGTCTCTTTACCTGAAAAAAATAACACGGCAGTTATTGGTCAATAGGGGTGTTGCACACTTTTGTTGTACGCAATTTTATAGTCGATTCTGGTGTAAAAACCTCAAAAAATAACGATGGCAGTACCAAAAACTTCCAAAATCCACTCCTATACCCAATAAACGCTTTTATTTGAGCGAACGTGATGATGGCATAGGGTAGTAATAATGGGAGATTCTTATCTTAATTTTGTCACTATCTCTATGCTAACAAGGACGATTCACAGAGTAATTCGTCAACAAATTAGTGATCTACATCCGATGAATGGTACCGTGACATCTAGTGACACCGTTGTTAAATGAAAATCGTCTCTTATTGGTCACTTCTTGATGGTACAGTATTGTTGGATAGGAATCTCCCATTATTACTACCATAAGCCACTATCACACTCACGCAAATAAAAACGTTTATTGAGTTTAGGAGTGGATTTCGTTAGTTTTTATTGCTGCCATCGTTATTTTTTGAGGTTTTTACATCAGAATGGGGGCAGTTGCAAGGGTCTGAAATGTTGTGTTTTTTATCAAGAAAATGAAAGTACTTGATGAGCTGAGGGCAAAGATGCCTTTGGTTTCTAATTAATTAAGTCCCATTGCTCCGAGGATGAGATTTTGGTCCAAAATACATTATTTGAAATGGGGATTCCGCGTAGTGACGTCACTACGCACACGGTTTTTTACAACTTTACACGTGTCGTGTGTATCTCCAAAACCGGGACACTTAGGAAAAAACCAAAGGCAGGCACCATTGTTTTCAGTTCATCAAAAACTGTCATTTTCTTTATAAAAAAAACACAACATTTCAGACCCTTGCAACTGGCCCATTGTCTATAAAATCGCTTGTAAAAAAAAAAGTGCGCAACAGCCCCATTGACCAAATAAATCGATGAAATAATTTGATAAATTGGCTTTGCCAGACTGGCCAAATTTATTACTAATTTTCGCCCAACTCTGGTCTAACGCATAGTCTGACATCACCATCTTATTTTTACAGCAATTTTGGCAACTACGAGTTGACCCGCTAGAAACGAGGACAGACACACCTTCAAAGTAAAAGCAGCAAAATAAATCTCAGAAGGGTATCAACTACGGTAAAAGATGAGATGCCTAGAGGGCCAAGGATACTTGGACGAGCAAAAATGTCCGTTAATTTGGGATTCTCTATGGCTACAATGTCCAGCGATGACGGCATGTGGCAGGTAACTGTAGACTTTATAAGGGGGATGATTGCTGTGATCAATTAAGCCGAAAACAATGGCACGCTCGTCGTCTGGAACCGCGCTGAGGAATGAAGCCCCCCGCACTTGAGATGCTTTTAAAACTTGACCGGCTCTGCTTGTTTTGCAAGTTGCGTTTCTCCGTCCGCAAGGGGCTTTACGCAGATTACTAAAAGACTCGAGACCACGATCGATGCTATGGGGAGGCCAGCGCGGTCAAGCTCGTGAACAATCCCTTATCGTTGTGCTCCCATTTGAACTTATGCAAAATTATCGATTCAATGAGTTCGATGATCAATCAATCGCATAATCGCTTATCGTTGTGCTCCCATTTGAACTTATGCAAAATTATCGATTCAATGAGTTCGATGATCAATCAATCGCATAATCGCTTATCGTTGTGCTCCCATTTGAATTTATGCAAAATTATCGATTCAATGAGTTCGATGATCAATCAATCGCATAATCGCTTATCGTTGTGCTCACATTTGAACTTATGCATAATTATCGATTCTTTTGGAGTTCAATGGAGCAGTTGCATGAAGCAGAAGGAGCCACTAGCGCAACCAGGATCTCTTCCATCTCTCTCATTTCCCATTTGAATGTATAAGTAGGAAAAGAACAGAAAGAGGGGGTTTTATCCCGTTGTCCATCCTTGTCTAACTTACGGTTTTTAATGGAGAAAAGAGAGAGACGAAGAAACTCTCAGTGCGCTACTGAAACGAGCTATACAGGGTGTTTCTAAAACTTATGTCATCCTTTCTACCACGCATTTTTGAGGTCAAAACAAGACTTTTTTTTCCTATAAACATGTGTCCGAAAATGCCCCCCTTTTGAGCTACAGCCCCCTAAAGTTTTAAAAAATTGTTGGTTTTTTTGGAATATCGACCCTAATTATGAATCAAATGCCATGAACATTGGTGTCCCAAGGTAATTTTACGTGTAGAATCCATTAATGACCTCGAGAAATTCATAAATGAGGTCTGACTGTACTTTTCAGGCAATCTTATACCTTCAACGACACAAATTTTATGTTATGAAATTTGAAAATTGGAAAATGAAATCAGATGGGAAAAACTCTTAAAAAGATATTTGGTCCTCTTTGTTTTGGTCGATACGACGCGTATTAAGCAAGATAATCGCTGCACAAGGTGGAAAAGTCAGCGTTTCTACCATGAAGAGCGACTGTAAGGTATGCAACCCGCCACTCCGCTGCTACTTCGGGCCGCCCGCTATAGTAAAAGCGCTGACTTTTCCACCTTGTGCAGCGATTATCTCGCTTAATACGCGTCGTAATGACCAAAACAAAGAGGACCAAATATCTTTTTAAGAGTTTTTCTCATCTGATTTCATTTTCCAATTTTCAAATTTCATAACATAAAATTTGTGTCGTTGAAGGTATAAGATTGCCTGAAAAGTACAGTCAGACCTCATTTATGAATTTTTCGAGGTCATTAATGGATTCTACACGTAAAATTACCTTGGGACACCAATGTTCATGGCATTTGATTCATAATTAGGGTCGATATTCCAAAAAAACCAACAATTTTTTAAAACTTTAGGGGGCTGTAGCTCAAAAGGGGGGCATTTTCGGACACATGTTTATAGGAAAAAAAAGTCTTGTTTTGACCTCAAAAATGCGTGGTAGAAAGGATGACATAAGTTTTAGAAACACCCTGTATAGCGATAGAGGGGGCTATACATGTTATAAGTCCTATCTCCAAGTGTGACAGCAAGGGCAATCTGAATTTGAGGGTCGATCATTTACTTCATCGTTAAACCGATCGATAAGACTGTCTATGAGTGATGCTATTGGTCGAAAATTGTAAAACTTGGCTGCTGCTATGGTAACCATCGTTATATTGTCCGTTTTTTAAAGGTTACTTATGAGTACCAGAACACCTCGTGTAGATGGCGCTGATTGAAGATAGGGAACCCCAATGAAAACCCCGACCCCGGCCGCCATTACGGTCTCGCGTTTAAAAGAATTTTGTGAGTTTAGGAGTGGATTTCGTGATTTTTTAGTGCGCTAATCGTTATTTTTACAGGGTATATTACCCCATTATCAACTATTAATAAGCCTGTAGCAAAGGTTTGCAACAGCTCCATTTCGGTTTATAACCAATTTCAAATGAATTTGTGACAACTTTTTTTTTTTTTTTTTTTTTTTTTAAAATTCAAATGTGAAGCAGAGAAACCGAGAATATGTGAAAAACGTCCATCAGAGTTGTCCATCATGGCTGCCTTCGTGAAGTTTCAATATTTCGCCTTAGAAATCCTGTCTATCGCTATATATAGCCCCCCCTTCCCTCTTATTCCTCTTGCGACTCAACAGACCGTAAGTCCCTGATACATTAAAGAATCTCGCCATGTGAAGAACGAAGGTGAAGATGGAGACCACGAGATTTTCATATCTTTTGCAAGTAGGGCCCAATACTGGCAACTCATGGCTATCTAACATGGGCAAAAAAGTGATGCCGCCGAACCCCAGCTTCTGACCCCTCTATCGATTCAGCTCGGCAAATGGAGTCGATCGCTCGCCCTCAAGGGTTTTTGTATCTTTTGTAAGTGGATTAACTTAACTGGCAACTCATGGGTGAATCAAACCTGCATGCATGCACCACGAGCAGCAAAGATGGCTGACGAAGGCATTCGACAAAGTCTGCACTTGCCCGGCGTTTCCGTCTCAGAATTCGGGCAAATGGATACAAAACGTGAAATATTAACCAAAGTAATCATAAACGGTAATGAAGAAGTATAAAATTTGCCGGGAACATAACACACACACACACACAAAATGTAGATACAATGAGGAAGTTAGTCCTTTGTTTACATTCTAACCATCAATATAAATTGCTGTATCGTCGGCCATCTTTTGGTGCTCGTGGAGAATGCATGCACGGTTGATTCGCTCGTTCGACCGCCATCTTGGGCTTTCCTTCAAATGTCTTTTGCGAAAATATGCGTGGATTTTGAAACTTTTTGATGCTCTCAGTGTGATTTTCACGCAATTTTACACCAGAGTCAATCCTCTGTAACGCTCGCGCTGAAACAGAAGTATGCAACAAACCCATTGTTCCCACAAAAAAAAAAAAAAAAAAAAAAAAAAAAAAAAAAGCCAATTTGTTTTTCTTTTTTTTTTAAATTTTAAATCATGTCCATAACCGACCACAATCATTCACAAGACTCCATGCAACACTCAGTGACCCGCGAACGAATTAAAAAAAGACTGCTTGAGATAAAGGATCGTGAAAGTTAAACGCAATGTTCAAACATTGCACGTGTTGCTTTCACGTACACAACCAAACATAAAATCAAGATCCTCGGATCTTAGAATGGTGAAGGGGGAGGGGGGAGGGAGTGGGGGATGACTCAAGAAATCCAACCGGGAAAAGACGTAGAATCGTAATTGAAATTATGCATAGGAAAGGTCATATTAGTTGGATAGGGGTCGAGCTAATGTAGGTGCAACCGCATCACCTTGATTATCTTGAGAACAACACACTGTGGCCTGAGAATCGTCAAAAAGTGGAAAAAAAATCAGAAAAAAAACATCTCATCACTTTATCGTTAATAAACTTTCAAGACTTTTAATTAAAGTCCCTATACATATACTATGAGAGTTGCACCGTGTCAATCAAAATGAAAAAGAGGAAGCGGATCAATGGAGCCCCCAAGGAGCAAATTGCAAATGTCGCTATCTCGCATAGGTTAAGTTCCGATTCTCGACAATAACGACCGTTATTGAAAGAGATAATGTTCTCCAGAATAACATTCAAGCAGAGGAAAAATTGAGAGTAAAATGGAGCTCTTGCACGGTTTTGCTGAAGGCAAATGGAGTATCAATGCCAATGTAAAATGTTGTAAAAATAACGATGAGACCGTTAGAAAAGTATAAAACTCACTCCTCGGAGAGAAAACTTAACTTGGAATTTCGGGTGACCACCCTTGCATGTATGCACCAACCTCGGATGCGGACCCCAAACAAAAGAACATAACCTACGAATTTGAACATTGAAATTAATCATGCTTTCGAAAAGTAAATTTGAAGGAATTAAAGGTCCATTTATTTTGTCCCTGAATTTTGTCACTAGGAGCACGGCGAGAACTACAGAAATGTTCTACGTTGCGTGATAAACGAGGAAGACGGCACTTAATTTAATTTCCTGTCCTTTTGTTTGGGGTCCGAATCCAAGGTTGGTGCATACATGCAAGGGTGGTCACCCGAAATTTCAAGTTAAGTTTCTCTGCGAAGAGTGAGTTTTAGACTTTTTCAATGGTCTCATCGCTATTTTTGCAGCATTTTACATTGGAATTGATACTCCAAAAAACCAAATTAAAAAAAAAATTGGAACTGATTAACAAATTGGAATTGATTAATGTTCTCCAGAATAACATTCAAGCAGAGAATAACTTGATAGTAATTACCGCGGTCACTGTTACTGCAACAACAATGATAGTAACGATATTCCAAAGAAACTGGCTCCGTTTGTAGGTAAAGACGACATTCATGATAACTACGATATTCCAGTGAAACTGGCTGCGAATCTAGGTAAAGGCGGCATTATTGATAACTACGATATTCCAATGAAACTGGCTGCGTTTATAGGAAGACACGGCATTAATGATAACAACGATATTCCACTGAAACTAGCTGTGCTTACAGGTACAAACGACATTAATGATAATCACGATATTCCAAAAAAACTGGCTGCGGTTCTCGGTAAAGACTATGAATCAACCCTTTAGAGGTTATTTCAGCAAGTTCTGCTATGAAGGACCCGGAATTTAATAAGTCGTTGAAATTTATAGATAGATTTTTAGAGGCAAAACAGGCTGGTTGAGCAGCCATAAAACTCATGCAATAGTCGCTACAGCAGTGTTTCCAATCGAAGCTAAGTTATTCCACGCGTGGTATATACGCTCCCCATATGCTGGCAATAGCGGCTCGCGGCTTCGCGACTCGGACTTGGAAACTCTGCACTATAGCCGTAACTATTCGATTATTACAGGATGACCTTTTGACTCCTCAAAAGCAGAGTGATTTCCAAGCAGTATTAACTTTTCGGTTTGGTTTTGGTCGAACTTGCTAAAGTACCTGTGACCAAAATATTCGTTCGTTTTACAGTAGGGATCTCGATTCATGAATCGATGCTTTGAGGCCGATTCTGACAAAGAATCGGATCGATTCTTTCCCTCCGATTCTTGGATCGAATCGATCCTTTACACACTGAATCGGAATCGAAAGAATCGTCGTAACTTTACACGCTTTTTTCCTCAATGAATTAACCAAATTGCAAATGCAATTAAAATTCGAGCACACGTTTTTCATCTTTAACAACGCTGGATTGGATCGGGGTTGATCATTGTTGTGAATCATTATCGAGAGAATCGGCAGCAGCTGGTAACAATGCTGTTCATTACAGCAGTGAATCGTCAAGTGACGATTTGATTCTGAAAAGAATCGGCGGGAATATCAGTGCATCGCATCGGTCACGTGACGATTCGACTCTGGAAAGAATCGGCGGGAATCAGGATAAATGAATCGCATCGGTCATGTGACGATGCGATTCTGGAAAGAATCGGCAGGAATCGGGTATCATAACTTAAAAAATTGGCAGGAGATCGGATCCGGAGTGGACGATCGTTAAAATCTATTCGATATGCGCAGTTTGAAAAAAGAATCGGAAGAATCGTTTTTGTGAGAATCGATTCTTTGGAGCCGATTTTTGAATCGGATCGATTTTCTCCGGAGAGAATCGAATCGATTCACTGAATCGATTCTTCCGTCGTGAATCGGGATCCCTATTTTACAGCTTGAAACAGTTTAAAATATCTAATGATGTGATTTCAACAGGACAAATATCGGCGTCAACGATTAGTACCAATGGGGCTCTTGCAAACTTTTGCTATAAGCAAATAAATAATCCAAAATTTTGTAAAGACCAGCAAAAATCACGAAAATCACATCAAGAAAGCATAAAATTCAGTAATAAACTCACATAACTGCTATAATGGCAAGATGGTAATGGCGGTTCGACGCAGGTATCATGGGAGATTCCTGTCTATTATACGTCACTTTCTCTACGGAAACACAGATATATGTCTCAATTTAGACAGGAATCTCCAATGATACCTGCGTCTCTCCACCATTGAGCCCAATTCAAAAAGTGAGTTCTGTAATCTTTTCGTGTTCTCATCGTCATTTTTACAGGTTTTTATGCAAGAGTCAACTCTTCAATCCCTTGTAGCGAAAGTTTGCAAAAGCCCCATTGAGATGAATTTTGCCACTTTTTTTCCGACCTCAGACCAAGATGCGGTGCGCGGCGGGTGAAAATAAAAGAAAGGATGAACTGAAACTAAACACTACGAAAACGTTTTGTGCAAGCAAGAAAGAAAAGAACCGATAGTGAGAAAAGGGACAGAAACTAATAAAAAAGGATGAAAGCATACTTTATTAGCAGCAAAATGAAAACTTTTTTTTTTTATTATTATTATTACGCAAACTACGTTTAACTGGAGAATGAAAGCTTTTCCGCGGTGGGAGTCTATACTAGGTGTAGCAACGTAAGTTCTCACAGTAAGTAAATGGGAAAACAGAGGGATGATTCGCAGTCACTGTTGTCAGATTTGACCCTTTAAATCCGGGGCACTATTACAAACCCTTCTCACAAATTCTTTATCAATCTCGATAAAGAGAATGAACTTTATTTCTCCTTTAGTTTGATGTGCATGTGATAATTTTTTGGCATAATCACGAAAAACGAATCTCTATGAGAAACCAAACGGCAGAGTTGGTTTACACTGTTGATTATTTTAAATTCCGTTAAGTCCGTTACCAATTCTAAAGAAGGAACCAAGTCGGAGTTGGTTCCTTACGTGACTCGGATTAAAACCTAATCAGAAAAAGGAACCAAGTTCTCATTTTATTCCATCATATGGACAATGACATCAATGAGGCTCACCAGCTCACTTTTACCTGGAATTTTGACGGGAAATAGTTGTTATTAGAAGAAGCACTTGTTGCTTCGAGATTCAGTATGGCTAGCTCTATGAATCAATAGATCAAATTCAATTTTATCAAAAATGTCACTCGGTTCTTTTGTGACAAATGCTGTCCAATTGAGCTTGTTTGGTGAGAAATGATGAATAAAATAAATTTAGATCAGATGTATCTAAGGAGATGAGTAAAAGGAGTTGTTTTTGTGTGTTTGTTTTTTGTTTTTCGTTTTTTGTTTTCGAAACTTTGGGGGGGGGGGGCTCTAGCTCAGAAGAGAAACATTTGCAGCACATATTCATGTAGGAAAATAAAGTCTTATACAAATATGTTGACTCCAAAAATACACTCCATAAAGTTTGGCACTTAAGTTTGGAAACACCCTGTTCTTGATATTTTGCTCCCCCGCCCCCTTCATAGAAGACAACATCTTGACCATGCAAATTTTTAAAATCACAGTTTGACTGTAGAGATACCTATTTTCTTTTCCCCCTTTCAACGAAAAAGGGGACAATGGGGCGTCGCCAATCTTTGATGTTCGTCGTGCGCGTGCACAGATTGTTCGGCTTTACGACTGTCATTTCGGCTTTCTTTTTAGTGCGTTTTGTGGGTATATTAGTGGATTTTATGACTATTTGATGCCGCCAATGTAATTTTCAGGCGATTTTGCATCAGAATCAAAACTCCATAGCGCTGTAACAAAAGTTTGCAACAAACCCATTGAAAGCTGAAAAGAGAAAATTATTTGATGAGCTCGATCTTTTGTACCCACATAAACTATAGACAAAAGATATTTCTAAATCTCTCCACCCGCCTTAAAAACGGCTTGTTCAGGGATCAAAAATGAGGGATGTTGCGTTCTTCTGAAGTCAAAAAGTGTCATATTCGGAAAAGCCGTGATTCTAAATAATAAACAGTTTTTTTGTTTTTTTGTGTTTTTTCTTTTTTTCTTCTTTTTTTTCCGTTTTAGGTGCTGTCAGCACTTATTGCGATTGTCATGATGGAGGTATGTAATATGCATAAATGGAACACTTATGTGATGTGTGATTGGTTCAGCGACGTCATATTTTTCATCAGTTAAATTACAGTCATCGCTCTGGCCAAAGTTTGTTGAAACAAACACATGGGGCTCTTGCAAACTTTTGCTGCAGGGGATTGAAGAGTTGATTCTTGCATAAAAACCAGTAAAACAGACGATGAGTACACTAAAAAAATCACTAAATTCACTCTCAGAATCGGGCTTAATGGCGGCGAGACGCAGGTATCATGGGAGATTCCTATCTAATTTGAGAAATATCTCTGTGTTTCCTCGGTGCAACTCCAATAGCTCCGGGTTATCGCACCGGTGCGGGTTTCAGTGAATAAAAAAACGCACCATGGACCATGGACACTGATTGTAAGTCAAATCGATTTGGATACATGCAAACGTTTGGTCCGTTTTTTTTTTTTTTTTTTTTTTTTGTTCACCGGAATCCACACCAGTGCGATAATCCGGAGCTTTTGGAGCTGCACCGAAGCTGTATGGTGCAGCACCAGAAGCTCCAGCTCCAGTGCATCGGTCTTAAATTCCGATGCTGCACTGGAGCTTGCACCGGAGCAGCGCTAGGTGCACTGCACCGCTACTAAAAGAAACACTTCGATGCTGCGGCACCGGAATAAAAAAAAACATGAAGGTGCAGTGCAGCTGCACCGCTGGGCGCACCGGTGAATAAAAAAACGCACCAGATGAAGATTAAACTAGAGTCCCTATATTTAGAGAGTTAAGACAAGAGGGTAGTCAACTTCTGATTGGTCGATGAGTTTTAGGCTCTACGGATGCCGCCATTGGATGCGATTTTGCACTTTTGTTTACAATCGCAGTTGTTTACCAACGGTATTTTACGGATAAAGAGTTAATTATCGACGAATCTGTAAATTTTAATCATGAAACGCCTCAAGAATGTCTATAAATCCCAAAAGAACCTTTCAAAGCATAAATGGATGTCGATCCACAAAGGCAGTAAAAGATTACATCGTTAGAAACTCAGCGGCACTGTAATCTTTGCAGTGGACAAAAACACAAAAACGGCCCTCAGAATGTAAACAAATATGCAAAATCGCATCCAATGGCGGCGCCCATGGTTTCTCTTGTCTTAACTCTCTAAATATAGGGACTCTAGATTAAACCAGCTTGTGATTGCGGTGAATCGGTTTTAGATGATGCGGCCACTTGTGCCGTCTTTCAACGACCAAGCACCGGTTCCGCTCTGACATGACATGACGGTTGCATCATGGGTAATTGTCTTAACTGAGTTTATAAATAGAAGGGACGCAGCGGCGGAGCACTCACTTTTTCGTTTATCGAACTGGTGGTTGGTAGTGAAATTTCAGTCTCGTGTTAACTGACTTAAACCTACGGATTAACCTCTTTCAGCTGATCTCAAGCGGAAACCTGTAAGTTCATTTTTGCATTTATTTGTCTTCATCCCTCAATTTATTTTTCTTTCGTCTTGCGCCTTTCCTGGGTTGAAATAGGATCATATTACCTTTTAGAACAGTCAGTTCTTATGGAAACTACATTTCACCGAAATTAAAGAGGTCTTACTGAAAACTTAAAAACATTAGAAAAAAATAAAAAAATAAGAATTAAAACATAAAATCAAAAATCAAAAATCATGATTTAGGCGGCACTGCTGCTTACTTTCTACGACAGTGAAGCCATTCAGTTTTATTGACTAAATTTCAAATTAAAAATAAATTGAAATTGTGAGTAACATGAAAGTCACTTAGCTGACCAGTGAAATACACTGAGCCTTGCCAGCTTGAGGAGACTCTCCCTACATAGCTATTAAAAACTCGGCTAGAGACAAAAGGTTTACCTTCGAAATAAAATTTCATTTTGAGGTATGGTACAGACTCTGTTTTGCTTCATTTTTTTTTAGAGCCTACATTAAAAGCATTGTATGTGTATTATTTAAGTTTTTTTTTTTTTTTGTTTTTTTTTAGATCATTTTCATGTTTGAAGTTTTTAAATGATCGAATCATTTCTGAACAGTGCGAGCAAGATTTTTTTTTTTTTTTAAATAATCTTGATGAATTTTAGAGTTTCTTTGAAGTTTGATACTACACAACCAGTGGCGCAGCGTGCAGTTCGGCAACGTTTCAGTTCGTCCAAGATTGAACCCATTAAAAATATCGACCTATTAAGTGTTCGGAGCCACCTTCGCTTTCGATCTTTTACATGGGTTTAAATGGATTTAATGTATTGTTGCCAAATTGCACGCTACGCCACTGATACGCATTATCAGTCTTAAATAGTCTTTATTTCCTCTTCTTTGCAATTTTGGTGCAGTTCTCTACACAGTGGCGTAGCCTGCAATTTGGCAACGTTGTATTGAGTCCATTTACACCCATGTAAAATGTGGAATGCGAGGGTTTTCGCGGAGCTCCCGAAAGCTCGATCTTTTCCATGGGTTCAAATGGATGAACTGCAATGTTGCCAAATTGCACGCTAAGCCACTATTCCTTGTTTTTCCTTTACGGACAAAATTCGGCTAGGAAGGATTTTCCAAAATGAGACGAATCATACTGATTGTATTATTCTATGGTTCGACCGTTGCCAAATTGTATCCCTTCATTTAAAATCATTAAATGTATCGAATCTGTCGGGTGCACAGAGCACCTCCTGGACTCGATCTTTTAAGTGGGTTTAAATGACAAATTACAGTATTGCCGCATTTCACGCCACGCAAATCCGCGTAGACTGACTTGATTGGTGGCGTAATCCTGCGGACGTCACGTCAGCACTAGCTATTCATTTTTTGTCGACCAATCAGGTCTCAGTTCGAGATCAGATGTCATTGGGGGCGTACTTACTGCATGCGGAATGATATAAATGGCGCAGCTGCGAAGGAATCATTTTAGTGTCTTGAGTGCAGCGCATCAGTCATCAACTTCGGCTGCGGTGACCAACAAAGAGTAAGTTTACACTGCCAAGTAATTCGTTCCAGTGGTTAATTTTATTTTATGTTTTTAATTATGTTCATTTTCTACAGTTGCCGTGTTAGTGAAGATGAAAGTTGGAAGTTTTTTTTTTTTTTTTTTTTTTCTCCCCTTCCCTTCCCTCCCCCGTTTCTTATCATCTTCATTATTCTTCATTATTTTCCAACAGCTGTATACGTGTATCCTCAAGTATAATCAATTCCTAATCTTTTGGTTATTTTGTTCTTCTGTTTTATGTGCAGTGTCAGTGTGGTTACAAGCGATCACTCCCGGATTTCACTCAAGGAGACACATTTCGATTCTACCAAGAAAGAAACAAAATTGCCCACAGGATCACTGCTAAGTCAATCTTTTCAAGTTCTTTCCATACCAAACCAAAGCTTGGATCGCACTGGTTCGGGCGGGTCACACGATCTCCGTTTTAATCAATTAGATCTATTAGATCTGATACAATGCTCGATTAAAAGTGCTAAGCTGCGTAGCTCGGCCTATAGTAATGTATTAGCAGTAATAGCTGATTCCGTACCGTATCTAGATTTAGCCCGAGAGAGAATGACCCGATTTGCGGGAGCTCAATTAACATTAAATCCAACCCCTTCATTCATACGAAGTTCGCCCATATCCCACTCACAGCGCCCTGGAAGCATCAGTGGATCAAGCGTTCTAAAGTTTGCCTATATCCCACCCACATAGTGGTCAAGCACTTTAGTATTTGCCCATATCCCACTCACAGCGCCCTGGAAGCATTAGTGGATCAAGCGTTCCAAAGTTTGCCCATATCCCACCCACTTAGTGGTCAAGCACTTTGGAATTTGCCCATATCCCACGCACAGCGCTGACAGGGCCATAGTGGATCAAGCGTTCTAAAGTTTGCCTATATCCCACCCACATAGTGGTCAAGCACTTTAGTATTTGCCCATATCCCACTCACAGCGCCGAAAGGGCCATAGTGGATCAAGCGCTTCTCAGAATGCAGGGGGAGCACACAGCATTGCCTAGTTTATAACAGCGGATCTGTGAACCTTAGCACGCGCCACTGCGGTCAGGCCAAAGTTTGAATTCTAAACTTGATTCGATTTCATTTTACCAAGGAAGATACAGAATTACCCGGGATCTACGTCAAGCTAAGTCAATTTTTTTTTTTTTTTTTTTTTTTTTTTTTTTTTTTTTTTTTTTATCTTCTCTTTAAATAATAATTAGTAGTTAAAATAATTAATTCAATTAATTCCTTAATTTCTTAATTAATTTTTTTATTTCAATTATTTTTTTATTTTTTTAATTTTTTAATTCTAAAATTAGTTCAATTCATTCAATTCGTTCATTCATTCATTCATTTACTTTTTAATGAATTTAATTTAATTAATTTTTGCTCTTTTTCAAAGTAAGCCAGTCGATGAATTTCCAAAGCATGCTCGAACCAAAAGTATCTTGAAACGCGTGAATACAAATGGGTGCTCAAAGGGAGAGTCATTCGGGGATATAAGTCATTCACTGCAAACTTCAACCAGGACGATAAGCTAACTATCGCAATCATAAGGTCGTCCCTGGGCCGTTCCTGGAGTTCTGCCGAGCGTGTCGCTCTCGGGCTTTGGTTTCCGCGTATACAGATTCGTTTCGGATCTTGAAGTGGACTCAAAACCGGGCATTTTCTCTGACAATGCTAAGTGACAAGTAGTTCCTAGTGCTCTTTGGAAATCGGTTGATCAGCGAGTTCTAAAGCAAGCTCGGACCGAAAGTATCTTGCTATGCGAGAACAAAAACGAGTGAAAAACGGCGCTCAATGGTCAGGCTC
Source organism: Trialeurodes vaporariorum (assembly GCA_011764245.1). Classification (NCBI taxonomy): domain Eukaryota; kingdom Metazoa; phylum Arthropoda; class Insecta; order Hemiptera; family Aleyrodidae; genus Trialeurodes; species Trialeurodes vaporariorum. Next base: position 52,611,055 of record VMOF01000379.1, read on the forward strand.
TCTTCATACGCTACCAGTTTACGCAGTACGATAGTCTTGTAAGTCGACCCCTGGACAGTACTTGGTATGGCTTCCGACTTGGCCCTTTTGTTCACTCAGGCTGTGGCTGGCTCCCCGTAAAAGCCCATACGCGGATCTTTAAAACGCGGATTTCAACCATTGCCAATTTTCATCGGATATCGCCTGATCAGTGAATTCCTAAGCTCCATCCCTTGATACCACTATAGTTCGTAGAATGTTCGGAAACTCATTTGGTGTTACTTTATATACAAACTTTTCACTTTCTTTTTTTTTAAACTTTTTTTAAACTTCTTTTTTTCTCTTTTTTTTCTTTCCTTTTTTCTTTTTCATATACTTGACTTAATTTTTTTCTTTTTTTTCTGTCTTTTTTTTCTTTTGTTTCAGGTGACCGCAGGAAGCTGGGAGAACGAGCCAGGAACGGAACAGGCCTGTGTGTGTGTCTGTGTGTGTGTGTGGGTGTGAGAGAGTGTGTGTGTACTAATCGCGTTTCACCGTTAATCTTCGTTCCCTCCCAAAGACTCCTCCACTTTCTTTTTTTATTCGCTCGCAATCCGCGTCTCCCTTCGCACTTCCCTAGATCGCGTATTCGGACCGCGTTCCGATACGGACCCGGGTTCCGTAAGTGAGCATAGAAGTATACGTATGGGAGGGGTTTTTTCCACAACTCAATTTTCCCCTTTGCTTAACAACAAAAAAAAAGGGACTCTCGTGCAGCAACCTCCACGTGGTGAGTCCTGGGTAGATTGAGGCTGAGAAAACTAGAAGGTAAATTATTCTATTAACTCGCCTTAATCAAGCTAAGAGCTGCACACCATACCTATTAAAACACATTCCTAATATGTTTTGATTTTTGTTCACAGAGACCAAATAAATTCCGAATCCGAGGTCCAAATTTCTTCACATATCATTTATCAACATTGAGCTGAAAGGGGGCTCTTGCTAACTTTTACTCTAAGCAATTGAATGATTAGTTCTTGAGAGAAAAAAGCTGTGTTTGAAAAAATTGGTTTTGAACGAAAGTGCACTTGTTGAAAGTGGCGATCTGGACACAGAACAAAAAAAAAAAAAAAAAAAAACCATCAAAAAAGTCCCAATAAAGTACCCAAAGTTCTATTTTTTTCTGGTTTATTTGCCTAATTTTTTTAAAACCTTAAATCACAAACATTAATTAATTTAGTGGAAAGGAAAATTAATTCAGAGGATCCGAGGATGGATTCGGCGAAATGGATGGATTCGGGGGATGGAGCAGGTCGATATCGTTTTTGGTTTTCGATACATCGAAGTTGAATTTTTACCCGTTGTCAAATTTCGATACATCGAAAACCAAAAACGATATCGATCTGCGGTTTGCGCCAAAATACTCAGTTTTGTGTGCCCTTTCGAGCGATGTATCACTCGATTGGAGTCGTGCCTCCAAATTTTTTATATAGCCCCCCTAAGTGTTTATAAGTGTTTTCAGAATTAGAGTAAGTCAGTCGTGCTCCTTCATTTCGGTGCTTATGCAGTAACCAAACGAGGCAGTGCGATGAGTTAACTACCTCATTCATTGATTGATCATTCATGATTTGGTACTCTCATAACATAATGTTACGGACGTGACGTTCAATAAAGAAATAAGTGGGCTGTATATTGTTCATAATGCTCTAACTCCTATCTACTTGATTCAGTGTTGTTATTTCTTTATTGAACGTCACGTCCGTAACATTATGTTATGAGACTACCAAATCATAAATGATCAATCAATGAGAATCATAAATGATCAACTAAGAGAAGTATTTGAAACTACTTCACAGCATAGCCATGAAAAATATATAGATATAAAAACATAAAAATGTTATGGTTTTAGCAAAGAAATGGAGCTCTTGCACGGTTTTGCTGTAGGCAAATGGAGTATCAATTCCAATGTAAAATGCTGCGAAAATAACGATAAGACCATCACAAAATTCTAAAACTCACTCCTCGTAGAGAAAACTTAACTTGGAATTTCGGTTGACCACCCTTGCTGTATGCACCAACCTCGGATTCGGACCCCAAACAAAAGAACATAATCTACGAATTTGAACAATGATATTAATGAATTTGCTTTCGAAAAGTGAATATGAAGGAATTAAAGGTCCATTTATACACATTTCGTCACCAGGAGCACGGTGATAACTACAGAAAAATTCTACGTGGCGTAATAAACGAGGAAGACGGCACTTAATTTCATGTCTTGTTCTCTTGTTTGGGGTCCGAATGCAAGGTTGATGCATACATGCAAGGGTGGTCGACCGAAATTTCAAGTCAAGTTTTCTCTGCGAGGAGTGAGTTTTAGACTTTTTTAATGGTCTCATCGTTATTTTCGCAGCATTTTACATCAGAATTGATAGGCTATTTGTCTACAGCAAAACCAAGGGCAAGAGCTCCATTATAAGTATTAAAATAGTATTTAAGGTGAAAACCACAACTTTTCATGTCCGAAAAAGCAATGGGCGGCTCGTTAAATGCGATATATCGATGTCCGCTCCATTTAAAACTTTAAAAAAGTATCGATTTATCGGGGGTTCAATTGCACCTCCTGACGATCGATACTTTTCTATAGTTTTAAATGGAGTAGACATAGATATATCGCATTTCAAGAGCCGGAAAACCCCCATGTTTCGGTCCAATGTGCAGTGGAAGTGAATTCCGCGAATTTTTGCATGCATCGTTCATCCTTGATCGTCCATCGAAATAAAGTGTTCTCATAATGGAGCAACTGTTGCAAGCTTCAATACAGATGAATGGAGCGCTCGCAAGGTTTTGCTGCAGGCAAATGGACTATCTATTCTAATGTAAAATGCTGCGGAGATAAAAGTCAGATCATTGAAAAAAAAGTCTAAAAAATCACTCCTCTTGGAGAAAACATCGTTTACAGTTCAGATACCCCCTCCCCACGGTAAGTGTTTTTTTTTTTTTTTTTTTAATCAATATTTAATCAAATACTCTATTTTTGCAACATTTCACTGATTTACCGCAGAAGCATATTATTAGCGTGTGAGCTCATTACTAGACTGTAAAACGTCACTTGTTATGTCATATAAATGGACAAAGCTCTATACCCCATGTGTCATTTTATGAACTGGGAAATTTTTCAGTTATTCCGCGATTTTGGATAGCGCTGTTGAGGCACATTTCAATTCAGCTTAAGCCTCATTTTGCATAGATTCAAAAGGAAAAAATCATCAATTAATGTTTCAGAAACCATCTCCATCTCCATTTACTTCATCGTTAAGCCAATCGTTAAGACTGCATAGGAGTGATTCTATTGGTTGAAAATTGTAAAACTTGGCCATTGCTACGGTAACCATCGTTAAGAGTCTCATTATATAAAGACTATTCACGAGTAACCTTTAAATAGCGGGCACTTTGACGATGGTTACCAGTTACCATAGCAACGGCCAAGTTCTACAATTTTCGACCGATAGAATTACTCATAGACAGTCTGAACGATCGGTTTAAAACGATAAAGTAAATGATCAGCCCGCAGAGCTGTCGTTTTGCCTATAATTAATGGTATTCTTCAAATAGGTCTGTTGCATACTTTTGCTACAACAATATAGAACCTTGATTCTTATGTAAAATTCGGCGAAAATAACGATGCGCGCATTAAAAACGTTCAAAATCAACTCATTAACTCAGGAAATCACTTAATTTCAAACAGCCCGCGCTACACTAGACACTATTTGCACCGGTATACTACTACATAGACGGAACCACCGTGCATAAGTAAACAACATCGTAACAACAAAATTATGGAATTCCGTTCTAAATACATGAACTATTGCCTGCATTTGCTGTCTGGTGTCTTTTCGGTATATCAAAGATTACAATATAATATAAGAAATGTACGTATCTAAACGAAACATTCCAATGTGTGTAAGTTCTGTTCATGTTTACATACACGAGATGGTTCCATCTATGTAGCTATAAGTCGGTGATATAGTGTCTAGTGTAGCGCGGGTTGTTTGAAATGGAAGGTATTTTCTGAGTTAATGAGTGGAGTTTGAAAGTTTTTAATGTGCGCATCGTTATTTTCGCCGAATTTTACGTTAGAAACAATGAGTTATATTGATGTAGCAAAAGTACGCAACAGACCCATTCACCGATGATTCCACCAACCGAGAAAAGATTGCACAGTTCAGTTCAGTGTATGACTGTAATGCACGAAAATACTCAGGGGGGTGATCACGGAGGATCGTTATCGTTATCGTTATCGTTATCGTTATCGAGTAGAACAGTGTTGAAGAAGAAGAAATAAGAGGATAGTCTACTACAGCGCGAGTAACTGCTGCACTCGAAAACGATAACGATAACGATAACGATAACGATAACGATAACGATAACGATCCTCCGTGATCACCCCCCTGATCTATGATCTTTTCTCAACCGGAGGAGTCGTCGATGACTTTAAAAAACTTGCGGATATTTCAATTAATTGACGGCGTTTCCACCGATTGAGAAAAAAATTACAGATCAGGGTATTTCCGTGCATTATACAGTCATACACTGAACTGAACGTGTGTAATATTTACTCAATCGATGGAATCATCGGTGAGTTGAAAAAATGTCATTAGTTATACGCAAAATGGCAGCTCCGCATTACATGCTGGGGCGGCTCGTAAAATGCGATGTATCGATGTGCGCTCTATTTAAAACCATAGAAAAGTATTGATTTATCGGGGTTCAATTGCACCCCGTGACGATCGATACTTTTCTATAGTTTTAAATTAAGTAGACATCGATATATCTAATTTCACGAGCCGCCACTGAATTTACATGCACTGACAAAAACCAGTCTTAGATTCTATGATTACATTACCAGAACCACAACGGTATGTGAACCGCGAAGAGTCAAGTACCTTCACCAGAAAATTCTAGTATTACCACATAATAATACAATCAGAACGGAAACTCCCATAAGAGCCCATGGAAGCAAGTTTGGAATTTAACGGCACCAATAGGCAACGCTGTGGTCCTATATCCCAATATGGCGGACGAGTGTGATTTGTGTTGAAACTCATTTATTTCTGTAAATTCTGGAAAGAAATCTTAAGTTTCCGCCCTCACTTTTATTCTAATGGCATTTCAGAATGAAAATTTCGCGGATCATGTCCTATATTTTTTTTTCGCGCGCGAATTCAGATGTAAACATCCTATATCCCAACATGGCGGACGCGGAATGAATTTGCTTCAAAATCCGACGGAGTTTCCGTTCTGATTGTATTATTCTGTGGTATTACTATAAACATTGTTGTCCGTTGGACTACATTTTATTGCGTCCAAAAATAAAATGAAAGTTGGATCTTTGTACACGCTTAAACAGTTTGATTATGAAGGGTGGAATCGTCGATCCGAAATTCACCACGCGAGCAACAGGTGACCAACTGTTGCGCGTTGAAGCAGAACATATCCCACAGATGTTTGTCAACAAGAGCTGCGGTTTCAGCTTGTTTGACGGCTCGTCCAACAAATACTTCAAATAACTTAACCCTTCACTGCATGATTTTTTTTTTCAAGCAAATGTGGATTTTTCAATGTATTAGGTGGTCAAATACATGGGAAAAATAGTGAAAAAAAATAATTTTACGGTTTTTCGGTCAAAATTCTCTTTTTTCTATTTTTTACTCGTTTTTTACAAGTGATATAACACCATAAGAAATGGCGGGAATTTTTTTTATTTATTTTTTTTAAATTTTCAATTTTTTTTTTTTTTTTTTTTTTACTTTAATTGGATTTTTCAAAAAGCCAATGCCGGAAACTTTATAAAAATAATCAAAATGTGGCCAGTTTGGATACGGGGGCAAATTTCCCCCCTGACATGATTTCGATCACGAACCCTTCACTGCATGATGTTTTCTTTCAGCCAATTTTTTTTTTTTTTTTTTGTGAGCTCAAAACATACCTTCTCCCGCGTTGACCCACCATGCGCCAAAGGCATATCTCAAAACCTGTATTTTATATGAGCGTTTGAAGAATTTGTTCCACCGGTGGAACTTCATGCAGTGAAGGGTTAATCAAACATCAGTTCCATCACCAACGGTCCGAAAACAAAGACTTCCGTCAAGTTTATTTTTGAATTCTGAACGTGCCATGTTGCCGCACTCGGCTGTATGAACGATACAGCGGTTGAGAGGATTTGTGTGGGGCGTGTTATTGAAACTTCACGGAGGTAGGAATCATGGAAATTTCTTAAGGAAATTTTTAAACGTAGACATTAATCTGTAATAACTTATTGATTTTGGCAGTTTTAGTGAAGGAACCAGGCATAATCAAGCATTTGCGAGGACGTAGAATCATAATCACAAAAAGGTCGCGTTAATTTTTAGTCAAAATTTCCGTTAAAAAATCCGCTTATGGGGAAAATTCCATGGAACCAGAGTTTGTTTGGAATCAGAGGCCCTCGGGCGGCAATCGATACGATTTATCGCCAACTAAATCAATCTACAAAGGTCATATCATTTATTTTAGGAGTTGTCATGGTTTTTGACTTCTAGACTGAAGTAAGGGCATCTTACTTAATTGTGACAAAATTTGCCCTTTTCGGTACAAACTTTCAGCAGCGGCCCGTGAGATTTGGCAACCATGCATTTCCCACTTAAACTTTGGTAAAAAATCGATTCAAGCGGAGGCTGGCAGCCTCCTCGAGTTTCGATTGTTTTCCATGTATTTAAATGGGATAAAAACACTGTTGCCAAATCGCACGAGCCGCCACTGCAAACTTTCCTCGGTAGTTTTGATTTTACGAACTCTACATCAATTAATCTGATTTCTGTGATAAATTATTGCTGTCCATTGTTTGACGAAAGTGGTGCATTAACTGAAAAAAAATGACGAAATTTAAAATTTTTCGGAAACTTTTAAATTTTATTATATCATCACATCTAATGAAGGAAAACAAGTTTTAATCATTCGATTTATTCCACGCGGCCACTTCTGTTCCCAATTTGTAGACATTGTTGAAAAAACAGAATTATATGTCAACAAAAGTGTACATTTTATATTTATAAAAGAGGCAATAACACAATCGGGACATCAATGTCGTGGACATGAGATATGTAAACGTTTTTAGAATGTGGTCATTTTTTAAGGTAGACAGACGCACGTAGACATTGAGCCATCCCGTTGTCCATCCTTGTCTAACATACATTTTTAATGGAGAAAAGAGAGAGATGAAGAAACTCTCGGTGCGCTACTGCATTCTGTCCATCGTCCATAATTACTGGAGACGTTTGCTGACCGCGGAAATCCTCCGGGCTCAGAAGTAGCGAGGCGTGCATTTAGCCAGTGTTGAATTTTGTTCATTTAAATTCATGAAAAATGTCGAACTCGAAAATTTCCACCGCAAACCCAACAGTTCGATCTTTTTTGAGGATTTAAATGAACTAAACGCAACCATACCAGGCTCGCGCATCTGGGACTGACCTGTGAGAAATAAAAATCAATCGTTAACGATGACTTGATGACGATGATTGATTAGCATCAATTTATAGCTTCTTCAACATGCAATAACGTCATGGCGATACCATTTTATTTTTAATATATTTTTCATCGACTTTCATCCTTGAACTATAAATTAGTCTACTGTGATTATTAATTTTTATTTTCCTAGAACTAAACGATGAAACGGCAAGAAAAAAAAAGTGAGGGGGAAAAAAACAAAAAACAAAACTACATTAGATTTTTGACATTTACAACAATTTACATTAATACTATTCCATCCACGCGATCACCGATTGCGACTTTTTCCTGCCTCATTATTTCGTTGTTTCTTATTCGCTGGAGGAGTGGCATTTTGGCGGACCCAATAAATTTGTCCCTCTCTCTGTTCTCCCTTTAGAACGCGTGCGTTAGAGAAGGACAGATGAGGTTCATAGTCGCGTGATTTTCACCCCCTCTTCTATCCTTTTCTAACACATGCGTTCTTACAAGGTTGAAGAGAGATAGAATGACAATTTTCTGGATCCGCTAGGGAGTCATGAGGAGTAGAGGGGGGCGGGGCTTCCGTACATATATATGTACCTTCCCTCGTTCATCAAAGGCCCCGATAACCGATATTGTTTTTTGAAACGATTTTAGGATATGGCACTATTGGGGGCGTGATGTCAGGGTAAATGAATATTGTATTGGGAGCATGTATATTGTACATCATTCGCTCCTTGTAAAGGATACTGGAGACTCAAGTTAGAAGGGGGTGGTTGGGGGGAAGTGATTTGGGGGGGGGGTGAGAGTCGGTGAGGGGGTAGGTGTGGGGCGATGGGGGGAAGTAAGGGGGTAAGGGGGTTGGTAAGGGGGGATGAAAAAGAGTGATAAGGGGGGAGGTGGAGGAAGATTGCATGGGCGGCCGGAGAAGGGGAGGGGGCGTCGTCATAGTCAGTACATACGTAGATGGGACGAACTGGACGATGCGTAAGGTTAGTTTAAATGGGGGGATGACCTATGCTTTCCATTGGCGGGAAAAAAAGAAGTAAGGAGAGAGAGAGAGTGAGAGAGAGGGAGGGAGAGAGAGAGAGAGAGAGATTCAAGCCGCAAGGGATGGTGGGCGCCGCGCCGCGACGCGCCGGGCCGGGTCCGGGTTTCGGGCATGGGGGATGGTTTGGTCGTCGTATCGTATAAGAGAATAAGGGCTGGTAATCGGGAGTCTTTATCACACTGTTGAGTGGTGTCATCTATCCACGCTTTGCACGGCGCAGCGCTCTCCTCCACCATCCTGCAGTCTCCCTTCCGATCATAGTCCTTCCGCAGGTGGATCCTCTTCCGTTTTACTCGTCCGCTTGATCCTTGAAGGCGCCTTCCTCTCTCCACTCTCCGCGAAGTTTTGTTACAAAAAGGTCAGAATTTTATCTATGTTTTTTTACTTAAATCTACACAATTTATCTTAATTGTGTTGGAATGATTTTGAACGTTTTTGAGGAGATTTTTTTTTTTTTTTTTTTTTTTTTAATTCTTTGGATATTTATCATTTAGCTGTGGTCAATTAAACCTCTTTTTATCACTTATCTTACAAGCCCCCAGCGTCACGTTTGAGCAACACCTGTTGATATTTTTTGCGCAAAAATTTAGTCAATTTTTCCAAAATTCAGCCAATTTCTTAAAAATTTAGTGAATTTTTAAAAATTATTTTGTGCGTTTTTAAAGAACCCTATTTTTTTACTTTTTATTCTTAGGAGATTTATCAATTAACTGTGGACAAGTACACCTTTTTCTTTTATAATTTACCTTTCATGTTCGCAGCCGTTAAATTTTAGCAACATCTGTGGATTTTTTTTTTCTTCTTTTTTTTTGCACAAAAGTCAGTCAATTTTTCAGTAATAATTTTGTGCGTTTTTAAAGATACTTTTCTTTTACTTTTTATTCTTAGAAGATTCATCAATTAGCTGTGGTCAGTTACACCTTCTTGTTTACCATTTATCTTTAATACCCCTAGAGATACGTTTTAGCAACACCTGTTGATATATTCTTGCGCAAAATTACAGTCAATTTTTCGGCAGTAATTTTGTGCGTTTTTAAGGAAACTTTTTTATTTTTTACTTTCTTCTTTCAAAGATTTATCAAATAATTGTGGTAAATTAAAACTTTTTTGTTTATCACTTATCTGACATGCCCGCAGCGTTACGTTTTAGCAACACCTGTTGATATTTCTTGGCGCAATAATTCAGTCAATTTTTCAATAATTATTTTGTGCGTTTTTGAGGTTTTTTTTTTTTTTTTTTTACTTTTCATCCTTAGGGGGGTTATCAATTAGCTTTGGTCAGTTAAAACTGTTTGTTTACTATTAATCTTACATACCCTTATCGTTGAGTTTTTCGCAGCACCTGTTGATATTTTTTTGCGCAAAATTTCAGTCAATTTTTTAAAAATTATTTTCTGCATTTTTAAGGAAACTTTTTTTTTTTTTACTTGCTCCTCTCAGAGATTTATCAAATAATTGTAGAGCGTTACGGTTTTGAAGGCGTTAGGTTGAATTTACTATAGGAAAAATTACAAGAAGAAAACTTATTCAATTTTCTTACTTTCTAAGTGATTAATCAATTAATTTTGGTTCATGCACTGCATTCTATTTCGAGAGCAAAAACTGTGAACAATATTCAGCACCTACTGAAGTTTCTTTGAATGAAATTTCTTTCCGCGAATTTTTGTTAAGAAAGCTCAGAATTTTTTCTCCTTTTTTTACGATCCATACGTTTCCCTTAAATGTGTTGAAATAACTTTATGCCTTTTTAAGGAAACTTTCTATTACTTCTTTTTAAAGAGATTTATCAGTTAATTTTGGTCGATTAAATCTTTTTCATTACTATCATTCATGTCCGCAGCGTCACACGTTTGCAACACCTGTTGAAAGTTTCTTTCGGAGAATTTCATTTTGTTGATTATTTCCCTCTTCTTTGCTGAATTATCTTTAAGAGATTGATCTAATAATTGTGAAGAGATGGACCTTTTTATCATTTATTTTTCATGCCAATAGCGTAACGTTTTTGTAACACTATAGTTGAATTTCATTTCGGTAAAATTTCAGGCAATTTTACAACATTTAAGCGTTTTAAGAAGCATTTTCGTTTAATTTTTTATTTCTATATGATTATTAATCAATTAATTTTGGTCCATTTACTGAATTCTATTCCAAGTGCAAAAATTTTGATCGGTATTCAACACCTATTGAATTTTCCTTGGACAAAATTTCTCTCAGCAAATTTTTGTTAAAAAAGGTTAGATTCCCCCCCCCCCACCATCAGTACATATATTTTAAATGTGTTGGAATAGTGTTCAATGAATTTTTGAGTAGCCTGTTCGATTTTTATTTCGAAGTGATTTCTCTAGTGATTTCCCTCTATTAAAGCTACATTTGATTACGGTCGCATTTGTTTTTGAACTATATTCATCGATAACAGCAAACTTTGAATAAATATGAGGTTCACGATCGCGAATTTTTCGGAAAAAATAGAATCGCCATTTGAAAGTATTCCTTAAAAAATCTTAAACTCTTTGGAAAATAATGGACAGAATAATCAAGGTCCGATTAAACGAAAGGACTTTCTTTTGAAGGGTATGGTACAAGTAGCTGCATAAGTCTTGCGTCTACGATTCGTCGCAACCCGTATTACACGTAAAAACAATTACTCTTTTCCTTCATGATAGTACTCTCAAAATCGAGACGAGCTCGAGTTAAATGCATTGCAGGTTGCAGCAAATCTTCGACGCTGGACTTATGTCATTGCTTGTACTATGACTCGCAAAAGGAAATCCTCCCATCAAAATTGCTCTTGATACATGTTTCTATTATTTTCCAAAAAGTTAAAGATTTTTTCAAGCCTACTTTCACGTGGTTGCTCTGTTTAACTCTAGAACACCTTAAAGCCTCAAAATTCTTTAAAATTGCACAGAGAAAAAAAAATGTTTTAGATTTAAAAAAAAAAAAAAAAAAAAAATGAATTATATGACAGTCAGACTTACTTTTAAACTAAAATTAATTGTTTTTAGAGTAAAAATAATTGTTTTGAAATTAAAAATAACTGTGTTTAAATTGAAAATAATCGTGCTTAAATTGAAAATTCGGAATTTTGATCTAACGAAAAGTTTTTTTAATTTAACAGAACTTAGTTTCAATTTTAAAATACGTCCTTTTGTCATGTAATAGGTCTGTTGCGTACTTTTGCTACATAAATATAACTCATTGTTTCTAACGTAAAATTCGGCGAAAAGAACGATGCGCACATTGAAAACTTTCAAAATCTACTCATTAATTCAGAAAAAACCTTCCATTTCAAACAACCCACACCACACTAGACACTATATCACCGACTTATATAACTACATAGATGGAACCATATCGTTTATATAAACATCAACAGAACTTACAAACATTGGAATGTTTCGTTTAGATGCGTACATTTCTTTTATTATTTTGTAATCTTTGATAAACCGAAAAAACCAGACAGCAAATGTAGCCTATTGTTCATGTATTTAGAAGAAAATTCCATCATTTTGTAGTTACGATGTTGCTTATACTTATGCACGGTGGTTCCGTCTATGTAGTAGTATACCGGTGCAAATAGTGTCCAGTCTAGCGCGGGCTGTTTGAAATTGAAGTGATTTCCTGAGTTAATGAGTGGATTTTTAACGTTTTTAATTTGCGCATCATTATTTTCGCCAAATTTTACATACGAATCAAGGTTATATGTATATTGTTGTGGCAAAAGTATGCAACAGACCCATTCAAAAATATTTCTTTTTAAATCTAAAATATTTTCTTCTTTTTTCTGAGTGGGCAAGAAAAGAAAGAATGAAAATTTCTATCAGGATACTTTCTTTTGAAAGTCATAGCGCAAGCAAAGTGTTGACAGTCAAGAATGCATTCGGAGCGCAGAAGACACCTAGCTCGTGAAAATCTCGCGACAATCTTTAATTCGTCAATAGTACAAATAGTTCATCAGAGGTGGGTCCACGAATTCGTCTTTCCATTTCTCTCTGAAACCCATTTAAACGCGTACGTGGGAAAATGTCAGGGATAGAGACTAACGTCATTTAATATATAGCCTCTCTTCCTCTAATATCTCCCTTTCTCATGTGCGTTCAAAAAGCAGAGACAGAGAAAGACAAATTCCTGGATCCTGGAACCGCGCAGATGCTTTCAGATAGACGGTAGCCATGGTAAGAGCTTTTTGAAAAAATCCGTTCTCCAAGAATTTCGTGGGATGTCAGTTGTTTGACCACGGGGATGCACATATATTCACCTCTTTATTAATTTTTTCTTCTATGAATACCTTTCTCAAACACAAGTTACAACTATTTCATTTTACATATTCCTCCGAACAAAAAGGCACGTTTTAGAAGGAACTATTTCTAGATACTAGATACTTTTGGGAAAAAAAAAAAAAAAAAAAAAAAAAAAACCGCTTTGAACGCTTGTAAAATCACAGCGACCTAGATACTTTTAGGGAAGCAGTAATATATTATCATAGTACTATTGCATGGCGTTACCCATAGGTATTACGGGGTTTTTTAACTTCAAAATAAAATCAAGAAATGTGGTGCTATTCATTCTGCATGTTGTTACCTATAGATAATAATATGACCGATGTGGTTGGGGAAAAAATTATGATCCAGTGATCCAATAGTGCCAACATGGAAAAAACCCGGTTTTCCCACCGAAATCGGCGAAAAAGAAAAATTAATTCATGCAATAGAGGGTTAAAACATCCAATTTCCGTTTCATTGGAACCGCAAATTGCATCTAATTAAGTATTTTTTCGTTGCACTTGAAATCTTTAGAGTGAAGAAAAGGCTTCACGGATTTTTTTTTTTTTTTTTTTTTGATTCAGGGGCAATTCTTTTCTTCCCCGCCTTTCATTCTACCTGCATGAAGAAAATAATAAAACTTTCATTATTTCCGCATTTTGCTCTTAAACGTCACCATGGTGAAAAACCGTTTGATCTCTATATAATTTCAAATAATTAAATTTGTGAGCGAATAAAAAAAAAATTAAAAAAAAAAAAAAAAAAAAAAACGAGAATCTTTTTTTTTTGTTTCCCTTTTTTTTCGTCTTAAATGAAGCAAAGGATATTCTATTCAGGTAGTGGTGGAGATACTCTCGCCCAGGGCTGCCGTTTTGCGTATAATCAATGCTATTTTTCAGTTCACCGATGATTCCACCGGTTGAGAAAAGATTACACAGTTCACTTCAGAGCATGACTGTAATAAACTAAAATACTCGCATCTATAATCTTTTCTCAACCGGTCGAGTCGTCGGTGACTTTAAAAAACTTGCGGATATTTTAATTAATCAACAGAGTTTCCACCGATTAAGGAAAGATTACAGATCAGAGTATTTTCGCGGATTACAGTCATGAACTAAACTGAACTGTGTAATCTTTTCTCAACCGGTGGAATCATCGGTGAATTGAAAAATAGCGTTGATTATACGCAAAACGGCAGCCCTGCTCTCGCCATTCTTTTGACAGGATTTCCAGGTAAACAGCCGTCCGGCAGCGTTGCCTTCCTTCAGAGAAAAATCTGTTGACCGTTCCTCCCCAATTTAACCTATCCGCAATAAACACGCATTGTTTTTTTCGTTAGATTTGTCAACGCTGCGCTGAGCATCAAGTTTTTCATGATAACGATTCATCTCCATCTATGACTTTAATTAAGCATTTTAAATGGGAAGTTTTGTTTGAAGTTTCCGCGCGCGCCTCGTACAATACCAATTTTATTATCTGTCGCGAGTGTTCCACGCAAGCACAGTGGGTCAAAACTAAGAGTTACACGTTTAAGGGTCATAATTTCGAAACGGGCCATATGGTGTCCCAACGAGATTACATTTTTAAAAAGATCAAAGAAGTCCGATGTTTCGATTTTTAAGTTGCAGCAACCTAGTTTTATGAGGAGCAATAGTAATAATTGCTTTTAAAGTTGTTTAAATTCTAATTTTAATTGTTTTATGCTTCAAAATGTCCGTCGGTTACGCGTCCCCCACACGAGTTTTTGGTATTTAACCTTAGTTTTTGACCATATTTTGAGGCTGAAATGAATTTTAAAGATCATGGAAATGCTCAAAAAACTTCGTAGAACACGTGTAAACCATCGTTTTTTTTACGAAATTATTTTTCTTCATGCCATAAATTGTAAAAAATGGTTGTCCCCTGGTTTCAAAATGTCCGTCGGTTAAGCACGGATTTTACTGTTTTTCAACATCTTAAAAGTTTATTTAAAGGTGAAACTGGGTAACTTACGATTTTCTCAACCACGCTCCAACGTTCTAAACAGGAATTGTCAACATCTGCTCAAATGGATTTTATTTGGAAACGATTTTCACCAACAAATCCGATCTTGTGATTTGCCTATGGTCCTAGTCAGCGGCACTTAAGTATATATGAAAAAGGTAGATAACACAGTAAAGTTCCGCCCTGTAATTTTTAATTCAATTCAACTACCGTAATTTGCTTTAAAAATCAATATAAGGGATTATTGTAACAAGCCATCTTGTTTTTATTAAGTACTTTTGAAATAGTCGGTTATGTAACCGACAGCGTAACCGACAACGACTAGTTATTTTCTATTTGTTCATCATGCGTTTCTGGCTGTTTCCGCGGTACATGAGAAATATCAAAAATTCAGCGGAACCCTTCGGTAAAAAGTCTTTTCTAGTAGTACTAAAGGTAAAAACTTACTCATTGGGTTTAAATTTTGACTTGAAATTTTCACGGAGCATGCATGCTCAATTGGCCCGATTTGAAATTATCACCCTTAACTAGAATGCAATTTAAAAGACCTGTTCAGTGATGAGGTCACGATCCATAGCCGTAACCAGGATATTGTCTGTCTCTCTTTTACCTTATTTAAACGCATGTGTTAGAAAATGATGGATATAGGGGCTGTTACGTGACTTCGGCCCCTCTTTCTGTCCTTTTCTAATGCATGCATTTAAATGGGCTTATAGAGAGAAAGAAATTGGATCCAAACAAATGGGCTATCTCAATCACTCTCGTGGATTTAACCAATAAGAAAATCAGATCCAAATTTTCGAATGCAAATGCATGCTAGTTAGCAACCAATTTTCTTAAATTGTATTGCATCATTAGATTCCACGTACCTTAAAGTATCTTTTCACTCCGGCATAATGGGGCTGTTGCACACTTTTGCTATGAGCGATTTAATAGTCGATTCTGGTGTAAAAACCTTCAAAAATATAACGATGGCAGCAATAAAAACTTTCAAAATCCACTCCTAAACTCGATAAATACTTTTATTTGCGCGGGCGTAATGGGTAAGTAACAATGGGGGAATCCCATCTAACAATACTGTAACTTCATAAAGAAGTAACCAATAAGAGACGAATTTCATTTGACACAGGTGTCACTAGATGTTGCGGTACCATTCATCGGATGCGGATCATCACTATGATGACTAATTACTTTGTGAATCATCCTTGTCATCATAGAGACGGCGACGAAATTAAGGTAGGAATCTCCCAATTGCTACTGCCCTCGGCCACCATTACGCCCTCGCTGATAAAAGCGTTTATTGAGTTCAAGAGTGGATTTCGGAAGTTTTTAGTGCTGCCATTGTTATTTTTCGAGGTTTTTACACCAGAAGCGGCTGTTAAATCGCTTATAGCAAAAGTGTGCAACAGCCCCATTCAAAGAGAAGGGGAAAACGAACATTAACAAGGCGTAAATGAAACCCGAAAATCTCAAAATTATTTAATCTGACATGTCACGACACAAAACGGAGGGGACTTCATAAGTTGTCTCTGAAACAAACTATTCATAATGATTTAATCTTACCTGCGTGTAAGTCATTATAATCAAAGATTGTTTAAATAAACTTTAGATCAATACTCTAACTATTGCATGGCAGACAATGAAAAGTCGAATTACGTATTCAACTCGGGAGCAGTGGCGTCGCGTGCAATTTGGCAACAATGTATTCTATCCATTTGAACTCATGTAAAAGATCGAATTCAGGGGAGGCACAGTGCAGAAGGAAAATTCGATGTATTTAATGAGTTTAAATGGAGCAGTTGCATTGTTGCCAGATGGCACGCGACGCCACTGCTTGGGAGTGGTTTTGAAAGGGTTAAAAGTTAATTTCACATCCTCCAACGCGTCAGTCTCCTTAGTTTTTTGTATGCAATAATATACCTATCGACAGTAAAACAATTCTGTTGCAGAAAACCAAAAACTTTTCAAGTTATATCCAAGTTTTTTCAAATTTATTTTTGTCCAAAGAAATCATAATTTTGACCTACCGTGCGTCAAGTCCCGGCAAACGCTTATCTACTCGGACATTTCTTTCCCTCATTCTTCCCAGATTTTTTTTTTCACCCTATAAACAACTCAAAAGTCTCGTTTTTTTCATTCACAGATAAAAGATAAATGAGACGTTGTGTGCAACAACGACATTTCTCCAATGTAAATCACATAAGAGAAATGCGTCGTTGTTGCGATTAATGTGGTAGGTCGAGAGCAATATAACTATTAATTTCTCTTCAGACGTAAATCTGGAACAGGAATGTCTCCTCTAAGGAAATCCCATGCAAATTTTGTCTATTTAAAGTTCTTTGAAAAGTTGCTTGTAATAAACTTCTATTAAAATTTTGTCAACTGTTCCAGTTTATGTTTGTTTGTTAGTTCGAGAATTTTTTAATACGCAGTCAGAGATAGTTTCATGAAAGGTGGTTGAAGGTCGACTTGTAACCAGGGCTGCCGTTTTGCGTATAATCAATGCTATTTTTCAATTCACCGATGATTCCACCGGTTGAGAAAAGATTACAAACTGCAGTTCAGAGCATGACTGTAATAAACTAAAATACTCGCATCTGTAATCTTTTCTCAACCGGTGGAGTCGTCGGTGACTTTAAAAAAACTTGCGGATATTTTAATTAATCAACGGAGTTTCCACCGATTAAGGAAAGATTACAGATCAGAGTATTTTCGTGCATTACAGTCATGAACTGAACTGAACTGTGTAATCTTTTCTCAACCGGTGGAATCATCGGTGGATGGAAAAATAGCATTGATTATACGCAAAACGGCAGCCCTGCTTGTAACCTTTGCCTGCGGTCCCCTCCCCACCCTTCTCTCTTTACACTATCATGCACGAAAAAAAAAAAAACTTGCAATATGAAATTCTTTGAAATGAATGCGGAGTTTTACCTCTGAGAATACACGGTTTTTAAGCTAGTTTCGGTTCCAGAAAGGTATTTTTCTGTTCTGGCATTAGACTTTCAAATCCACGAACCTTCCACACCTAGCCGGAAAATTATTCTGCTTTGTTTTTACCTTAAAATTAGTTCCATTTTCAGAAGTAGAACCAGGAATCCGTGTATTTCTCTTGTACTATCAACAAATTGAAGACTGTCGCGAGATTTTCACGAGCTAAGTTTTGCCTTCAAGGTTCTGGTTCGGCCACTCTTCATACTCTTCACACCTTACAGGTGCTAGGCCAATGCGGGAGGGGCGGGAAAGCCGTTGCAGATCAGCCCCAAAATTTTTATAAAAAAAAGTTGGACGGCGTTCAGATGATTTCTAGGATATTTCGGGAGAAAAATATCGAATTTTTTGGATTTGAACAGAGGGAACACTGCCATAAGCATTTCTGGTCAATTCTGTCAGTTGTAACGTCATCAAAATACAGGAATTAGTTGTGAACATTATAAGCAGTTGTAAACGGCCAACTATCACGGCAAATCTGTCTTAAAATATAATTTAATACCGTTTTTTCGCTTCTGAACTTTTTCTAAAATATGAAGACATCCGGTAGATTTTTTGGATGTTTATAGGAAGAAAAATATTGAACTTTTCGAATTTAAACAGAGGGAATGAGGGCTGCGAATAGTTATAGACATCACACTTTTCCGTCGAAATTAATGTAACGTTAACATTAACATTTTGATTTTCCCGCGCAAAATTTGGCAGCACTGGGGAACACTGGAGAGCATGCAACAAGTGCCTCGCCGCGCGACAACAATACGTCTAGCAAACGCAAATAAGTATTGACAGTCATGAATGCACACGGAACGCCGAGGATTGCTTTTATTAAACAAAAATTTGCCACTTATCATTGATAGACTGCCGAAACTTTTGCGTGTGATAGTGACTGAAAAAAACGTAACGCGCATTCCGCTGTCTAAAATTGACCAGGTCAGTTTCATAAGACAAGTCTAACTCACAATAATTGAGTATAGTTCTTTTCTCAATGAGTCTGTTGCAAACTTTTGCTACAACGATTCAGAGTGTTTGCTCTAACGTAAAATCGCCTGAAAAGTCCATGGGTGGTAACAGAAAGTCATAAAATGCAATAAAGAACTCACAAGAGGCGTTTAATGGAATCCAAGATGGCGGATATATATTGAGCAATCTGTATGCAAGCACCACGAACATCCAAGGATGGCCAATTTTGACAACCTCACTGGAGGTAGAGGTTATGTGTTTGTTTACGTTGTGATTGGTTGTGATCGATATTGTGAGGTTGGCTATCCTTGGATGTTCGTGGTGCATGCATACAAGTTGCTCGATATTTATCCGCCATCTTGGATTTCATCAAACGCCTCTTGTGAGTTTATTATTGCATTTTATGACTTTCTGATGCCACCAATGGACTTTTCAGGCGATTTTACATTAGATTTAACTCTCTTAATCGCTGTAGCAAAAGTTTGGATCAGACCCATTGAGTGCACAATCGTTACCTATACTCACGCATGAGTTAGAGAAGGATAGACGCGGGCGACATATGACTTAAGCCCCTATTTCTATCTCCTTTTCTAACGCATGCTTTCAAATAGGGACAAAAAGAGGGGGATAAATCCATGAATCCGCCTCTACCCCGAATAAGGCAACGCTTAAATAGAGGGTTATTAAACGAGAAAATTATTAAAGTATAACCGATACATAAAAACAAGGGACCGGGAAATGTTACGACCCCTCTTAAATTTAGGTACCGCTCTTGGAGAAATTATATCAAGGCGCCGGCCGCTCTATTCTTCGAGCCAACGCCAACGGTCTTATTTAACCGAGCTCCTGAAAACTGTGTTGCCTCTGTCGAGGTATATGTCCCACCGCGCTTCGACACCCCCCCCCCCCCCCCTCGCTGCTGTCTCTCTTTAACGAAAACAAAAAAATAAGGAGGGGAAACAAAACGAGACGGTCTTTTTTTCCTCCAACCCTAATCAATGAAATTGAGGCATTTAAATCAAGATGAGCGCCGCACAGTAGAGAGAGTAAATGGGAAAGGTCGGACATCAGATTTATGATAAAAAATTCAAATTTTTTAAGTTTTTACGGTCACATAATGCATTGTAAGGGGTGTTTATTATGGACAATTTTACGAAAAACCCAATGAAATCACAGTGTAACTTTAACGTGGCGTATTAAGGAAGATACAAGCATCTAAAGTTTATATATCATGTCCAGCCTTTCTTATTGTCTCGCTCCACTGTGCGTCGCCCTTGTTGCGTGAAATTGCTCATTCGTTTTCTTGTACCTTAAAGTATCAATCGATTAGTGAATTTCGTGATTTTTTTATGATGTGCTCATCGTAGTTTTCGCTGAATTTAACTCAAGAACTAACTGTGCAAATAGCCTATAGCGAAGGTAGTTGCGTAGTTCCGCCACAATGCCTTAAACTTTAAGTCTATGACATGAGTGAATTTCGTGATTTTTTAGAAAAACTTTAAGTCATTTTCGCTGGTTTTTTTGGCAGGAATTGACTATTCAACGTCAACTGCAAGGATAGCAAAAGTTAGTATATAAGTAACGTTAATGGCATTTTATGTATGGTTCAAAATGTTTTATTGAACACGATCCTTAGGATTAAAAAAAAAAAAAAAAATGGAAATTTAGATCAAAGGATTTTAGGGTCAAAACCGCCCCACGCAATTATTCGAGGATTTTTTTAACAACCCACGGATCAATTAACGACACGGCAACACCGCACGGAACTCATTTACGACATATCATTCACCAAAACTATCAGTAAACCTCAAGTAAACTCGTGGCGGCCAAGATCCAAAAACTTCTCCAAACCTCTCCCTTTTACTACCTTCCTCTTTCCTACCTCAATCTCCCCTCTTTAAAAACTTTTCTTTCAAAATCTGTTATTTTAACCTTACCTGAGAGATGCATGATTGTGCGTGAGGTCTCTCAGATTCAACTTACAAACTAGCTGATATCAGAGCGACCAAGTCCCCTCCCCTCTTCCCACCCTTTCTACTCCTGTGTTTCTTCTAGCCCCCTACCCCTTCAGATTTCAGCCTGAGATTTTATCTCTGATCTTCATTATTCCGAACAATTATTTCAATCTGTTGGCTGCGCTCAACGCAAACCATTGCATAACTCATAAATTGCAGGCGTATGAAAGTGCAAAGGATTTAATGCCCAAAGGCGCTGATATCCGTAGAACCAAGTCTAATTTTTTGTACCTACCGCACCTTTCTTCTGCTTCCTCTTCTACTTCATCCTCTTGCTATAGTTCACCCACCAAAAAGAAAAACAAATTAAAAAAAAGTCAGAGAAACAACTTGGCGTTGACCCGCAAAAGCTAATATGGTGTTAGTAAACTTTAAGTTGGCAGGTCAACGCCAAGTTGTTTCTCTGACTTTTTTTTAATTTGTTTTTCTTTTTGGTGGGTGAACTATAGCAAGAGGATGAAGTAGAAGAGGAAGCAGAAGAAAGGTGCGGTAGGTACAAAAAATTAGACTTGGTTCTACGGATATCAGCGCCTTTGGGCATTAAATCCTTTGCACTTTCATACGCCTGCAATTTATGAGTTATGCAATGGTTTGCGTTGAGCGCAGCCAACAGATTGAAATAATTGTTCGGAATAATGAAGATCAGAGATAAAATCTCAGGCTGAAATCTGAAGGGGTAGGGGGCTAGAAGAAACACAGGAGTAGAAAGGGTGGGAAGAGGGGAGGGGACTTGGTCGCTCTGATATCAGCTAGTTTGTAAGTTGAATCTGAGAGACCTCACGCACAATCATGCATCTCTCAGGTAAGGTTAAAATAACAGATTTTGAAAGAAAAGTTTTTAAAGAGGGGAGATTGAGGTAGGAAAGAGGAAGGTAGTAAAAGGGAGAGGTTTGGAGAAGTTTTTGGATCTTGGCCGCCACGAGTTTACTTGAGGTTTACTGATAGTTTTGGTGAAAGATATCAGGCCGGTTTTCGGATTTATTCCTATGTTTAGGGGTTGAGGTTGAAGTGGGTCAGTCATAAAGAGATATTTTGACGAAGATGTGTTTCCAAAGCAATGATTATAATAAAGTTGAGTCCATCATAAGGCACATCAATAGAGCAGAAAGAAATAGCAAGCGTAATCCCTCCCCTCTCTTTTCATTTTATTTTTCTTATTGCAAGCAATAGTAGAAAAAAAAGCTAAGTTGCTAAGATTTTCTTCTTTAAGCTTTAAGTACCTAACCCTTTTATTTGAATGTCACTGATGAAAAGCTAAGTCAATTCTACGCGAGGAAAAAATTCCCTTTATGAATTTCAAAATACTAAACTGTTTCTGATACTTTACTAATAATAGTTTTGCACAATTAATATTATTAAAGCGACAACATTTGAAATTTAGCAGGCATAGAGCTTAAAGTTTAAAATGTTTTTGGTACCCTGAAAAGATCAAGGATCAGTAATGCGTGATTTTAAAAATTAAAAAAATGTAAGTTACTTAGAACTCAGCGAGCTGAGAACACGGATGTCTTTACGCCAAGGAATAGAGCACGAGTTTACGTATTTAATCATTCTTTACTAGTGGTTATAATTGTTATTCGGAAGTCATTGGTGAGCTTAAACCAAAGATTTCAAAACGGTCTTCCTCTTGGGTCTCCCAGTTTTAAAGACACACTGAAGTAAAATTGCAAAATAACGTTTGAGTTGTGACGGTATAGCTCATCAGGTTTTACAAGAACTGGTTTGTGCAACAAGAGCAGTAAAAATCTGGCAACACTGTATTCCATCCATTCCAACTATTGTAAAGTACTGACTCGAGGGAGTGCACTGTGCATCCTCAAAAGTTTGACCCTTTACGAGGGTTTAAATGGATGTATTACGTTGTTGCCAAAGTGCACGCAACAGCTCTGGTTCCTAACATATACATCAGTATCTCCCATCAGAGTGCTTCCAAAATTCTATTCTTCTCCAAAAAATTATCACAGGTCTTGACTAACACCATCACAAGAGCTCATATATTATGAGAGTGGTGTTCTGGAAAGTAGCAGTGTGGCAAGTAGCCTGCAAAATTGCTTTAACGGGCATTGTTTTGCAGCTGGTCAGCACTTTGGTGGATCCAGCCGTTGCAAACGGGGGGCTAACCTGAGATTTTCACCCCCCAGAGACCTCCTTTTCCTTTCTTTCCTCATTGTTTTCCCCTTCCTTTTCCCCTATTTTTTTTGGGCCGAACGAAGGGGCGAATGGCGACCGCCCCCTCCCCCCTATATCCGCTAATGCGTCGGAACAGGTTTTGACTCGTTGTCAACGAATAAGTTTGTCTCAGTGTTCTTCAGTATAGCGAGCAACGCTACTTGTCAGAACCCGGTATATACTCAGATTATGTGAGCTCTTCTGTAAGAACTATATAGTATCCTTTATTTGACACTGAGAGAGTTATAGAAGGGTTGGAGGTGAAAAAGAGACTTACTTGTTTAACACTTGATTGATTTGTAACAGTGAGCAAACTAGCACTTCTTGCAATCTCTTTGAAGGAATTGATGATTGATGTAGAAACAGCAATCTGCTAATAATAGGGATTCTGAGACTAGGAGCTCATTGGAGTTGCCTGATCTTAGAATATACATTGCTAACAGAAGCGACACATAAAATCATATATAATCGTACGGACAGCATTTGTCAACACTTCTACAAGCGCACAAGCACAGCACAAGACAACAATTCCAATTCTTTGAAAATGCACTTTGGAAACTTCGGAGGCTTCCGAGAAAGTTACCCGGAGATGGCATGCTTACAAAGAGCGGATTTTTAACAAACATCACTGCACTTTCATTGAAGTATTGAACCACGATTGAACAATAATATTTGTAAATTATGAAACAGAACTGCGTGAATAACCTCAAATGTCAAATTGTGCTGTTGCCCTCTGATCTGCCAAGATTTGCCGAGAAAATAAGAACTAAGGAATAAACTAATCGATCGAAGAGTATTCAAAATAGAAGAAATTTTATGTACAGACAATCTATATAATATAATAACGTTGATTGAAAAGTTGAAAACCACTAATAATAAAACGAACAACAACGAAACAGATCACGAGTTGTTCAGTTCACTTCACGAGTCACGACGCGCACATATGCTGCGCAGCTAGAAATTCGTTCTCTCCCAATCGTCCATTCTCTCATTCTCCATCCATCCTGGCACTGAGCAAGCTCTTCGAATCTATCTGGCGAGACGGTTGGCTGTTCGAATGGAAAATGGCGATTTTACGTTAATTTCAATCATAGATATCTCCCTTAATACAATTCGAAATTCAACGAGACCTGGACTATGCCCCTCAGGAAAGCCTAACGAATCTTTCTATGTCAGGTCATATGGGGGTTTCATCTGCCGTTATTCCGCAATCTGAGCGCAAAAAACGAGCGGCCGAAACGCAAAAATTCTGAATTTACGCTAATTTCAATCATAGATATCTTCCTTGATATTGCTCAAAATTCAACGAGACCTGGCCTATGCCCTTCAGAAAAGCCTAACGAATCTTTCTATATCAGGTTATATGGGGGTTTCATCTACCGTTATTCCGCTATCTGTGCGCAAAAACGAGGGTGCGAAACGCAAAAGTGAATCGGCAAGAGGCAAAAAAAAACGCGAATAAATCGATGTTTTTTGGAAATATCTCCGTTGTTACTCATCCGATTGAAAATCTAATTAGTGAGCGGCACATGTACACCTCAAGACGAATCGAACAGTACCAGGTGTTATGGGGTTTTAATGGGCGGTTTTCTTGGAATCCTAGGCAACAGATCATATAACGCTTAAATCGACAAAAACGAACTGATCGGTGTATAATAAGTGTCCGCGGACGCCACCTTCTTGCTCGGGGGTTTTGGACTTGGCCTGGTGGCTATCGCCACTTATGATTCAATTTCTGTGTTATTACACTTCGCAGTGTCTTCAACAGTGTTATCGTAAGCGCTATGTTCATTGTTCAACAGCAGAGCAAGTAAGTGACAGTTAGTGAATGGGAGTCGGCATATTCCGAAAAATAAAATATTAGAAAAGTTTTTGCGAGTTAAAACGATCCAGACGCTTATGATTTAACGCTGCGTTGAGTGCTCCTTTTTAGTGGATCTATTTCACTTATTTAATATTTATGTCTGTGATGTAGAGAATGAAATTCACATTTATGTACCCTTAGGAAAAGAGAACTTCCCACGAGATTTCACCAAATTTAAAACGCCGTCTAAAAATAAGAAGTATTTTGTGAGCTGGAAAGAGAGATATTTTTTTTTTTTACTCCAGCACCCGATTGAATTATTGAAAACATCTCCCTTGCGTAAATACTTCGCATAAAACCGTATACATCCTATATTATAATTTGACTGTTTGGATGGCTGATTTGAGCAGTTTACCGCCGATCTAGAGGAAATTCTTTCTCTCCATCTCTCTCCACCTCTCTCTCTCTCCCTCTCTCTCCCCCTCTCTCTCTCTTTCCCTCTCTCTTTCTTTGTCGATTTAAACGCATGTGTTGGAAAAAGATGAAGGTAGGGGCTGATGTCACGTCAAAGCCAATCCTTGTTGGCTTTTGACCAATGAGCTATATTATACCAATAGAGGAGTCAGCAATCAGCATGGACGATTTGGACACATTCATACTAGACATAGACCTACTATTATTCTATGACGTTCATCGCGATGTTGCATTCCCTTAAAAGTAAGTTCATGGATAAAATTGCTTGATACTGTTAGGAACAAGATTTAACTTACGAAGGAAAGTTCCATAAAGTATTTATTAAATTAAATCTTTACTTGAAATGTTTGTTCAATTGTTTGTATGTTTAAACTTTTTGATACTAAAATTAAATTTCAAAATGGAGCTGTTCCACACATGTGCTATAAGCAGTTTAAGGGTCGACTCTGGTGTAAAAACCTGCAAAAAACGATGGTGGCACTGAAAACTCACGAAATCCACTCTTAAAATTCTTTTAAATACGCGAGCGTGATGGTGGATGGGTGATATAGAACTAAATAATAGGAGATTCCCATCTGATAATACTGTCACTTCATCAAGAAGTCACCACAAGACGACTTTCCTTTGACAACGGTGTCACCTGGTGACACCAGGCCTGCAGAATCTTCCACAACCTCTGTATTCTTCTGCAATCCCAAAAAAATTTTGCCGCACGAACTCTGTTTTGCCACACTTTTTGCAAAAAGATTGCCGGAAATTTTTAATGTTTGCCACAGTTTGTCACAAAATTTCCTATTTTGCCACACAGATCACGCGATCCTAGATTGCCGGATAGGGAATATTCTGCAATCTGCAGGCTTGGGTGACACGGTGCCATTAATCGGATTTGGATCACTACTTTCGTGTCTAATTACTCTGTGAATCTTCCGTGTCAGCATAGAGAGAGTGACAAAATTGAAATAGGAATCTTCCATTATTTAGTGCCCCACGTCACCATCTCCCTGGGGCAAACCAAAAAGCGTTTATGGAATGTAGGAGTGGCATTACGCTCGCATATTTAAATGCGTTTAATGAGTTTCGGAGTTGATTCCGAGAGTTTTCAGTGCTACCATCGTTATTTTTGCAGGTTTTTGCATCTGAATCTACCCTGAAATCTCTTACAGCTGAAGTGATCAACAACCTCATTACCCCCAAAAACCTACCAATTTTCAATAATTTCAAAGGCACTCGACTAAATTCTGTGCTTAGGAATTTTCAGTCATTCGACTAAAGTAGGTGCTTAGGCTTAGGAAGTAGAATATAAAGACTTTTCTATATAAGAGGGTTTATTTGAATATTCAGCTTTGCAATACGTTTTGCCTGCGCTAATTCTATATCCACCGCACGGAACTGGTTTTGATAATAAGCTCACTGTCTTGAAAAAGCGTCTTACGTTATTTGATAAATCGAATCGATTCTATGCAATTCCACCTGAAATATGGCACCACCGCGCCGCGGACACAGAATTGAAAGGCATACAGTAAAACCGCATGGTTTCATTTTGCATTTCCCCGCTGAGTTTACATTGTGCGCGGTTGGTTAGACCTACGAAAACCGCATGCTGAAAATGCTCGGAGGCGATTACACGGAAAATAAAGGTTTTCGTTCACGGTAATCGACTGAAGGTTGAAGGTGTCCAATCACTGCAGTTTGGGCGTTTTCGTTTATGAATTCTTAAATTCTGCGAAAATTGCATTTCTAACCTTGAAGCTATGTTTATAACGATTATCTATTGTTTTATTATTTTGTACATTACTTCCCCAAGGAACTAGACAGAGAGTCGGGCATTTTGAGTATCAAGTTCTGAACACATCCAAAATACATCAGAATGCAGCGAAACAATGCGAGGTCCATATAATTCCATAAAAAGAAATGTGCTAGAAGCAACGAGCTCTATAGATTTAATTTATAAGATTCAATAAGACTCACTCGGATTGAGCGGTAGATAAATATTCCTACTTCGCGGTGTTCATTTTGCTTACACTACGAATTGAAGGCGCTCAATGGGCCATTTCTTTGCAAATATCTACAATTTAGAGTTACTTTTAATCCCCAGAAAAAAATGAAACTGTGTGAACGAGACTTGGTAACGAAAATGAGTACACTCACCAATCAGGCTTTGTATTGAAAGGGTTAAACAAATAAACCGTTTTCCTACATAGCAAAAGGTCTCTCGAATGAATTGTCAAAGGTGATTTTACAAAAAGAACACGTGCGCTGTACGGAAAAGTTTTTGAAAACTTGCTCTTATATTTAACGAAAATTGGGAGGTTAAATTTGCAGTCAGAAAAATCAGAAACTTCTTATAACCCTTTCATACCTGGTTTACATTTCAATTTACATCTGAATGACACGGAATCTTGTGGAGAAAATAAGATTATGATATGCAGACCGTTTTATGTGAGAAAATTAAGCCCAAATCAGCTATGATGGCCAAAAATCCATCCCTAAAAAAAGTATTTTCAGGTGTGAAAGGGTTAATTGAGGCCATTTCTGGAAAAGGGGGCCATATACAGAAAAATGTTCAATGAGGATCTTGCAAACATTTCCTACAGGGGATTAAAGAGTTTATTCTTGCATAAAACCCTGTGAAAATGACAATGAGTACACCGAAAAATCACGAAATTCACTCTCAGAATCGGACTTAATGGAGACACGCGGGTATAATGGAAAATTCCTATCTAAATTGGAACATATCTCTGTATTTCCATAGAGAAAGTGGCATAAAAGACAGGAATCTCCCATGATACCTGCGTCTCTCCACCATTACGAACTTGTCATTATATAGCAGTAATGTGAGTTTATTGCTAAATTTTAGACTTTCTCAGCATGATTTCCGTGATTTTCGCTAGGTTATACATCAGATTGGACTATTTATTTGCTCTCAGCAAAAGTTTGCAAGAGGCTCATTAGTAGTTATAAGGAAATAAATTAATTCCACTTGCGGAAATCTTCATAAAAATTAATGTTTAAAAATAAAAAAAATCAAATAAAAAACGAGAGAACAAAAGTCTCTTTTTAATCTTAATTTGATTACTCAGAAAGAGGATACTTTTTGTTTCACGGACCTTTTCGTCGGAGATGATCTGAGTTACGTTCTTTTTCCTAACAGAAATTCTTAGAATTCCAACTGCATCAATGATTCATTTTCTTGATTCAAAACAGACGACCGTTCGATTGAATCAATGAAATTTCTAGTAATTATAAATATAATTACTCCCTTTATGCATGGTTATTTCAAAACCATCCAAAGTTATTAATTGAAACCTCGAGCGAATAATACGCAGTAAATACTCGACACTTAGTCGATAGATGGAGAGGAAATTCCAAGATAGGATTACGGAAATTATCATGGAATATGGACTTGTGAGAAATTTTCAGGAATTCAATGCCAATTGGAATCCTGGGAATTTCTTATTTTTTCAAGGGTTCATTATCTTTAATCCAAAAGGGTTCAATTGAATCAATGAGACTTCTGGTGATCCTCAAAATAATTTATTTTCTGTCTTTACGTAGGGAGAATTTTTTTCCTCGTGCATTCAATACCTGTGCCAGTTCGTGCGATGAGGCAAGAAAGGATTCCCTGCATTAAAACCAACATAAAGTATAGGTTCAAAAAGTGACTATAGTGGTGCTATCCAATCGGACTGAAATCTGAAAAAGTTTCGCCAGGAATCACCTCAATGGTCTCATTATTTTGATTCAACAAAATAATTTTTCGCAGCAATTTACATCCGAATTGATAGTCAATCAGAGACAAATAGAGACCCAGCACACCTTATGCTTCCCGTGTTTTCTTCGGGAGTCACCGGCTTACTGTTGATGAGTGGTGAGCTCAAACAAAAATCTGTGATTGGTCCGCGGTCCCGGAAACGGAAACATGTTTTGGTTGACGAATGCAAACCATGCGCTCACCAGTCAACAGTGGGCAAATGTTGGCTGTTGTTTCGATGAGCTCCGACCAAAATTGAACCAGAAAAGTGGACAGCGAAAGCTTGAAAGTGAAGCTTTGTGCTGGGTCTCTTTTTGTCTGTGTAGTCCATTTGGCCTTGCAAGAGCTCTTCAGACTGATTCAAATTGAAAAAATTCAAAACTGATTCAAGTGTATCATTCTCTTTTTTTGGACATTATTAAAAAGGGGAGGCTCAGAAGTCGCCGCCTCCGATTTTGAAAACAATTACACGAAAATGTAGCTGAAGTAAAACTATTAGACCCGTGTTTCTCACTTTTTGCCAATGGGCCTTCCTAAATCGTCAGGAATTTTTTTAAAGTTGCCGAAATTCACGGAAATATTCGGAACGTTCTCCGCTCGGGTTTTATACGTGAATTTCGGCAACTTTCAAAAAATTCCTGACGCTTTAGGAAGGCCCATTGGCAAAAAGTGAGAAACACGTGTCTAATAGTTTTACTTTAGCTACATTTTCGTGCAATTGTTTTCAAAATCGGAGGCGGCGACTTCTGAGCCTCCCCTTGTAAGTATAAAATAAACTCCCTCCATTCAGGGTTACTATGCTTGGAGGAAACTGGAAAAAAAAAAAAAAAAATTGTTGGATATTTTTCTCAATTGCAAAATGGCAACAGTGTCTTGTACTCACGACGAGGGTTGAAAATCGTTCAAAACCGCGCAGCTTTCGAGGTACCCACTTTTTTTTGCCAGGATCAAGTGTACTTATCTTTTCAAACGAGTTTAAAATCCCTCGGCGGCAAGTCCGCTATTTCGATCGCATATAACAAATCTATTGGAAATAATAATTTAACAGTCACGTTTACGGAGATTGCTCAATGTGTGAGTCTGCTCGCGCTATGCTATAGGGCGGTAGACTGCATTCGGCTCCTTTGATTAAAACGGCTGAAACCATAACCTAGGAAATTATCGATGGTATAATAGGCAAGACCCGGTGTTGCTCGAAATAAACCTGTTAGCTTCATTGAAATAATTTTGTTTATTTTTAATTCTATGTTTATGATATCGACTCGATCGACGAATATTTACAAAAGAAAAATACTTCTGAGAAGAGGAAAGTGAAAATCTGCAAACTAGAAAAGCCCTTGATTATTTTTCATTTTTTTCTTTTTTTCATTTTTTAAAGCAATTTTCGATTTTAATGATTTTATCCTCCTCTTGTCCAGAGCGCTGATTCGGCTCTTTTGGACGAGTCGAAGAAAGAGAGCGGGAATCGGTCAATCCTATTGGTTTAAACAGCGTCACGTGACAGATCAGAAGTCGTTTGAGTCGTTCATTTCAGAAAAATGACTCCTTCATCAATCGAATGACTCGAGATGTCAAGTGACGCCGTTTAAACTAATTGGATTGGTCAATTTTTGCTATCTCGTCTCGTATCGTCCAAAAGAGCAGAATCAACCCCCAGGGGGGGGGGGGGGGCAGCAGGCTGATTCTCCCTATTTGGACGAGACGAGACGAGATGAAGTAACGATGAATCCCATTGGTTTAAACGGCGTCACGTGACAGATCAGAAGTCGTTTGAGTCGTTCATTTCAGAAAAATGATTCCTTCATCAATCGAATGACTCGAGATGTCAAGTGACGCCGTTTAAACAATTGGATTGGTCAATTTCTGCTATCTCGTCTCGTATCGTCCAAAAGAGCAGAATCAACCCCCAGGGGGGGGGGGGCAGCAGGCTGATTCTCCCTATTTGGACGAGACGAGACGAGATGAAGTAACGATGAATCCCATTGGTTTAAACGGCGTCACGTGACAGATTTGAAGTCATTGAGGCGCGAGGAGAACGAGCTCCAAGTCATGATTTTGAAATTCATGACTCTTGACCCGTTCCTTCCCCACTTGAATGACTTCAAATCTGTCACATGACGCCATTTAAACCAATGGGATTCATCGTTACTTCCTATCTCGTCTCGTCTCGTCCAAATAGGCAGAATCAGCCTGCAGGGCCCCCACTTGAGGGGGGGGGGTGAGGTACAGTACCCTATAATTAGTCTCACACGCAGGTGTGGTTTTGTTGTTCCAATGTCCGTGAAAAATTTCTCTAGAGGAGGTGCGGATTATTTTTAAAGCAACGGCATATTTTTTTAACAACCACACAAATCGTCTAACTTTAAGACTAAAGTGTTATTTTTTCGAGGTCTGTCAAATCCTTAAAAAAACTCGATTTTGACTTTTGCTAACTATCGGTTTATTTCTTTATTTATTTCTTTATTTATTTATTTCACATGTACAAAGAAGCCGCAAGGCTATGGTACAGAGTCACAAATATGAAGAAGTAAGAAAATAAGTAAGAAAAATGACTATGACATAGTGAAGAAAGGGGTGGATTGCAGCGGCGGCTCATGCAATGTGGCAACAATGAATTTCCTCCACTTAAAACTGTGTAAAATAATCGATTACTTGGTGAGGCGCAACGCCTCACCTAATATCGATCTTTTTGCATGCGTTTAAATGGCAAAATTGCACGGTTGCCGGATTGCACGAGCCGCCACTGGTGGATTGCTCACCCAGCCCAAAAATTCCTCGATGCTATAGAATGGGTTCTGGGCAAGATACTCAAGAAGGAGTTTTAAAAAGTAGCTCTCCATATTTAAAGGTTGGATTTCTTGCTTACTAGCATCTGAGGCAGATGTTGTTTTTTTTTTTATTTTTTGATGACCAAAGCTATAGCGTCAAATTGCACAAGTATGCGAGTTAGATTCAAAACTTTACGGGGAAGGACCCACAGACCACCCCCTCCATCTAGGGGGTATCCTCTCAGAGGGGCCCACCCCACAGTCTAGCACAGTACCGGGACACGAAAACTCAGGTAGGGAGCAGTGGCGTAACGTGCAATATGGCAACGTTGTAGTGTGTGCATTTAAATTCATGGAAAAGATCGAACTGTTGGGTGTTCGGTGAACACCTTCGCATTCGACCTTTTACATGGGTTTAAATGGACACATTACAACGTTGCCACATTGCACGCTACGCCACTGGTAGGGAGGGGATGCTTGCTCTCGTACATTATCACAAGCAATTTTATCAACTTCAAAAGAAATATTCTGAAATGAAACCATACCAGATCAACATTTTTGAGTTCGGATAAAATTATTTCGACCGATCGGTTCAACAACTGTGCAGTTGCAGGGTTTATAAATTTTGTGTTTTTTAGAAAGGAAATGATAGTACTTCGTGAGCTGAGAACAATTGAGGACTTTCCCGGAAAAAGGGCCCATAAAACAATGGGTGTGCTCTTCCTGAGAATTGTGCATTGTGAGCAAATAGGGCGTTTTGGCTGAAGAACGCACCTGTTGTTTTATGGGCCCTTCTTCCGGAAAAGTCTTCCATTGTGCCTTTGGTTTTGTTCTAAGTGTCCCAGTTTTGGAGATACACACGTGTAAAGTTGTCAAAAGTCGTGTGCATAGTGACGTCACTATACGCAGAAATCCCATTTAAAAAAAAAAATATTTTGGGCCAAAATCTCATCTCCGGAACAATGGGACTTAATTACACGGAGAAAAAAGTTCTGATTGAAATTACGGAGCGTAGGAAAAAATTGAGGTAAAAAGAAATTCCCTTTAAAATAATAAGAATTCTTATTGATTCAACCAGAATTATCATTGGTCCAATATTGAACGTTCTGAAGATTCAGAAGAATCACAAGAAAGAATTGTTGGATCAATAAGAATTCTAGTTGAATCAATAAGAATTCTTATTATTTTAAAGGGAATTTCTTTGTACCCCTATT
Source organism: Trialeurodes vaporariorum (assembly GCA_011764245.1). Taxonomy (NCBI): domain Eukaryota; kingdom Metazoa; phylum Arthropoda; class Insecta; order Hemiptera; family Aleyrodidae; genus Trialeurodes; species Trialeurodes vaporariorum. Next base: position 52,643,958 of record VMOF01000379.1, read on the forward strand.
TCTTCCTACGCTTGAGGAGTATTTGACCCGAAAACCTGGCCAAAAACGGAAAATTGAAAAGTCGTCCAAAAACAAACTATTGATGGTTCTTGAGAGGTAAATAACCGCTCTACTGTGTAATATATGTGTCGGAAAATCTACGTTTATCTACTGTTTAGGGGACAACATGGTACTGAGCGCTCGACGCACCTGCGCTGCGGTTGTTCACCGCCCGAACCGCTGTTACTAATCAGTCAACATTTTCCATCAAGGACAAGCGTTGGTGCATCCGAACATTTCAGCGATTATGGACGTTGTTTTAGATGGTATGTGCTTCATTTTGGTGGCAACAGTTTCTTTTTCCGTGCATTTTTGACCCTTTTACATCTAATTTAAAATAAACATGAAAAAAATCTCTGATTTTAGGCTCTATCTTTTTAAAAAAAGGCAATTTTGAATACGTTCCGGGCAAAACCGGGCACAACCAAAACAAGGGGGTTAGAGTAGACCCTTTTAGGCAACTGCTCCAACAGTCAAAAATTGCAAGAAATTGCCCCTTTTTTTAAAAAAACATGTTGAAGTCAAGCCTTTTTTATGAAATAAGCGTCAATAACTCGGCAAAAGAATGAGCTATCGACCTTTGGTTTGAGCCAAAATTCTTAATTTCTTACGCCTTTTCCAACCATAAACCGTGCAATAGGGGTTTTGAGTTTAAATTGGAAAATTAACCAAAATCGATTTTCAAATATTCAAGAACACGCAAATATTTTTGGCCAGGTTTTTGGGGTGAATACTCCTACGTGCTACGTTCCGTAATTTCAATCAGAAATTTTTCTCCGTGTAGAAACCAAAAGCATCGTTGTTCTCAGCTCATCTAATACTTCCATTTTCTTTATAAAAAAAACACAAAATTTCAAGACCCTTGCAACTGTGCCATTTAATTATAAATTTAGTCTCCTAACCCAATTGACCTCTGCAAACTTTTGTAAGCTTTAATTTTGTGAGGCGCTTCCTTTAAGGGGGCGTTCCAACAATCATCTTATAAGCATCTTATGGAGAAAAAGCAGATCCACTGCTAGACGCTTTAGGTTGAGATAAGCTGCAAAACCTTTTGACGTCAGAAAATAAATGATTTTATTGAATTGTATACAGAACTCATTACCACAAGCGGATCCATCACATTGTCCTTCTCTCTCTTGTCCCATTAGAATGCATGTGTTAGAAAAGGATGGAAGATGGGGCAAACCATCACGTGACTGTCCCTAATCTGTCTTTTTCTAACACACGCGTTTTAATGTGGGAAAGAAAGAAACGAGAACAAATGCCTGGATCCATCAGTGCGTTTCAGGGGTGAAAGCTGAGCTCAACCAATATTCTCCGAAATTGTTCCAACGTAATTTCTCATATTACGCGATGGAATTGAATGAAAGTGAATTCGAGAGCTTTGGAGTTTTAATAATGAGCGCTTTCTCATACAAATCACAAATCACAATGTCAAAGTCTCAGGCAAGGTTTTTATCTTTTGATTTGGATTTAGGAATAAAAATTGAAAATTCGCTAAAGATTATCGGTTGAGCTCCAATTTCAAAGCGGAAAATACAAATACCTTTACTGAATATGGAGCGTACAATTTGGCAACGTTGCCGTTTGTCTATGTAAACTCATTATAAAAATCAAGGCAGTAAAAGTAGGGGTCCACGCGATGAACTGGACAACCTCCATTGGAGGTGTTGCAAACTTTTGCTGTGAGCAAATGAATGAGCAGTAACCAACTCGAAAACTGTCCACGCGTGGCTATTCCACCCCGTTCAAACCTGGCAACACTGTGGGAGATTCCTGTCTAATCTGCCACTTTCTCTACGGAAACAAACACAGAAATATAATAATGTCTCAATTCAGATAGGAATTTCCCATGATACCTGCGTCTCTCTGCCGTTAAGCCCGATTCCGTGATTGAATTTTGTGATTTTTTAGTGTACTCATCGTCATTTTTTACAGGTTTTTATGCAATAAGAATCAACTCTTCAATCCCCAGAGGCAAAAGTTTGCAAGAGCCTCATTAGACCTTTTGTACGGGTTTAAGGGATGCCTCTGGTACCTAAAGCCCGTGCCATCCCCAGGTTTTTTGTCCTGAAGCCTAAAAACGCCATTTGTCAGGGGTGTGGTTTTTCTGTGATTTTGGGTCTTTATAAATTAATAGAACAGAAAATATCAATGAAAGGCGTTTTAAAATTTGGTTTGTACACCCGATTCACTTATGCTAATGGCTATAATTACACGATTTTTCCGGGGGAGGGACTGCTATTTTTCACAATAAAGTGCAGATTTAGGTTAGAGCACAAGGAAATGACAGCTTTTCCGGGAGAAATATTCATATTTTTATGCAAGTATCTGATAACAACATATTTAAAGCAGAAGCTGTCACTCTCTTGTACTCATATCTAAATTTAAACTTTTAAAGGAAAAAACAGCCATACTGATTTCACTGATTTTTTGAGCTCATACTTTAATGCACTCCAAAGCACTATGGTCAGAGATCGAAAAAAGATGGCAAAATTCAGAGAAACAAAGTCATCAAAAATAATATTTTTCTAGCTTTTACGATTTGATTCAAAACTTTCCCGTGACATTTCTAAGTAAAAATTACTTGTTAGAGTGGCGAAGCGTCCAAATTGGCAACGTTGTATTGTGTCCATTTAAACCCGTATGAAAGGTCGAATTTGAATGTGTTCGCCGAACACCCGATAGTTCGATCTTTTTTATGGATTTAAATGGACGAACTACAACCTTGCCAAATTGCACCCAAATTGCACACTACAGAACTGGAAAAGTGTTTTCTACGATTAAAATTAGGTTTGAAAGTTAGTAAATGATGTAAAGCGAGAATAATTGAATGTTAAAAAATGATATTGGTGTGTATCATCAAAATGTTCAGTTGATGAGAAGTTTACTTTCTGATATTTCTCCAATTTTGGACGATCGCAGACCATAATACAATGTTTCAAGGGCTCGATTTCTTCATCATTCATCAAACCGGTGGCGAAAGGATACAACTAAACGCTCACTAAACACTAATTGATCACTAATCACTTTAAACGCTCAAGTTTGAAAGTTCCCGCCCTTAATCTCAATGTGCGGCGACTGTGCGAGTTAATTGTGATAGTCAGATTATACCGTTGCATGCTGAGACGAGACGTGCTTGAATATATTTTCAGCTTGCTCAAACGTGGATACAAAACAGGGTTGCCATATCCAGGGGTAAATCCCTAAAATTCCCATTTGAATCCACGAGAGATCTGCGGGGATTTCCCTAAATCTGACAAACTCGAAACAAATTTTCCGACACCACGACTGCACCGTAAATATATGCATCGGAAAATTTCCCATCTGTCGGCGGAGAGAGTTGATGTGCATTTCATAATTTGTCCTGGAATTTTTAAAGGATTTGACTTTTACCGTCCCATCATGCACCGGAGAAGTATTCTTTCCGAGTGATGGGGCAGTTGCAATGCAATGTCAACAAAGTCCTTTTTTTATGACTCATGTTTATACGTTAAACAATTGAAATAGGAACGAGGCCAACACAAAACAACAACACTAAAACAAAAAACATTAAAAGGATATACAATGTGACAGTAAAAAAAGTCCCTGCTCAGAAGTTGGGATGGTTGCTGCTTGAGAAATTGAAGGGGATTTTTACCATTTCAGGGTCAATTTCTACACAAACCTGCCATGAAATGGGTCTGTTGCAAACTTTTGCTGCAACGATTAAGATAGTTTAATATGAAGTAAAATCGCCTGAAAAGTCTATTGGTGGCATCAGAAAGTCATAAAATTCAATGATAAGCTCACAAGAGGCGTTTAATCTAATCCAAGATGGCGGATGAATATCGAACAATTTGTATGCATGCACCACGAACATCCAAGGATAGCCAACCTCACAATATCGATCACAACCAATCACAACATAAACAAACACATAACCTCTACCTCCAGTGAGGTTTTCAAAGTTGGCCATCCTTGGATGTTCACGGTGCATACATACAGATTGCTCGATATTTTACCGCCATCTTGGATTTCATTAAACGCCTCTTGTGAGTTTTGTATTGCATTATATGACTTTCTGATGCCACCAATGGAATTTTCAGGTGATTTCACATTAGATTATTTACTCTTAATCGTTGTAGCAAAAGTTTGCAACAGACCCATTGACTTGAAAGTAAAAATACATGCAAATAAATTGGTAATAAAGAACTAAAATCTTTAACCTTGCGTTGAAATCATTCTGTAAAAAGAGGAAGCTCCTTCAATTTTTCAATTGGCAACCACTCTAACTTCTGAGTGGAAACGTTTTTTGTAGTCAATCTGTACGGCCACAAATATAACAACGATAATGATGGCGAAACTGCCTTTTATCAGCATCAAGAAGTGTGTGGTCATCCGTTTGATTTTGCAAACATCCCGCTTCAGGCACTTGATGAAAAATTGCAACCCTCTGCGTTAGAAATGATCCACATTCTAAAACAACAGAGACTTCGTATACATCTTTCAGGTAGACGTGAAAAAGTTGAGTGTTGCAGACCTCCCGTTTTTCCAAACATTAACATCTGATTGAGGGTCCGTCTGTGTTTTGGCTGGTCTGTTTTATTTGTTTAATTTAACCGGTGTCGCGGTCTTCGTTGTAATCATTCCCTCTTCCACATTATACTCCATTAGTTTCCAAAAAAATTCTATCGTACTGGTAAATTTCTGCATTTTCACCTAATTGAAGAATTGAAATATTGCGCAAAGAACAAGATACGATGGATAAAAATAAAAAACGAGACAAATGAAACTGAATTCATAATAAGAGCCAATCTTGTATTAACATTTTTTAAATGACTTACAAAAAAGTCAGAGTCGAAGGCTTTTTATGCAACAAGAACATCTTTATGAATGGGTCTGTTGCAAACTTTTGCTACAACGATTAAGAGAGATTAATCGAATGTAAAATCGCCAGAAAAGTCGATTGGTGGCATCAGAAAGTCATAAAATGCAATAATAAACTCACAAGAGACATTTAATGAAATCCAAGATGGCGGAGAAATATCGAGCAATTTGTATGCATGCGCCACAAACATCCAAGGATAGCCAACCTCACAATCTCGATCACAACCAATCACAACGTAAACAAACACATAACCACAACCTCCAGTGAGGTTGTCAAAGTAGACCATCCTTGGATGTTCGTGGTGCATGCATACAAATTGCTTGATATTTCTCAGCCATCTTGGATTTCATTAAACGCCTCTGCTGAGTTTATTATTTCATTTCATGACTTTCTGTTAATGGCACCAATGGGCTTTTCAGGCGATTTTACATTAGATTAATCTCTCTTAATCGTTGTAGCAAAAGTTTGCAACAGACCCACTTAGCTTTATTTGTCTCGTTGTTTATTTTAAATTATTGCAAATTGTTCTTTGCAATGTTTCAATTTGTCCCAGCAAGCCAAGCTGAATTCGCAATCAAATACCATTACACTTTGCGCCACTGATAATGATCTTGTTGATCGAAAGGCCTTTGGCTAGACTTTGACTTTTACAAATATGTAAGTCATTTTAAAATTTTCAAAACAAGATTGGCTCTTATTAGGAATCTAGTTTCATTTGTCTCGTATTTTCTTTTCATTGAAGAATGGCTGTACTGTATTAGTTTGGTTAGTAATTTTTTTACTATTCAGCTTACAAATTCACATTTCATCTGTTTTACTCCCACACACCCCTCTTTTTTTCTCATTTTCTTTTAACTCACTTTTCTCTTTTCCCACGCTTCGACCACAACGCGGCCATATCGATAGTCGCGCGGCCGGGTCATGGGACCTTTATGCAAATGTTAACTTACTGCAAATCACTCACACACAAAAGCACTCAACATACACACATACTGATGCACATCACACATTCAATATACATGTCCCACACATCGTCTGCCCTCCAAACAATGATGCCGAATTTAGCCGGGATATTCAAAAATCTTTACATTTGAGTCAAAACGGAAAAGCGAGTGAATCCAAAAGAGTGCCTCTCTCTCTCTCTCCTCTCTCTCTCTCTCTCTCTCTCTCTCTCTCTCTCTCTCTCTCCCTCTTTTCTCTCTCTCTCTCTCTCTCTCTCTCTCTCCATTTTAATACCTGCGTTAGAAAAGGATAGAAGTCAGGTGACTGATTCTAGTCTATTCCTTTCCAACACACGCGTTCTAATAGGACAAGAGAGAGAAAGACAAATGGGGCTCTTGCAAACTTTTGCTATACGGGATTGAAGAAATGATTCTTGCATAAAAACCTGTCAAAATGACGATGAGTACACTAAAAAATCACAAAATTCACTCGCAGAATCGGGTTTAATGGCGGAAAGACGCAGATACCATGGGAGATTCCTATCTAAATTGAGATATATCTCTGTGTTTCAGTGTTGCCAGATTGGGGTGAAAAAGCCGTACGCTTTACATTGATTTAAATGGGGGCGATACGGCTTTTTACCCTCCATCTGGCAACACTGCTGTGTTTCCGTAGAGAAAGTGACATTATAGACAGGAGTCTCCTATGATACCTGCGTTAAACTGCCATTACGATCTTGCCGTTATAGCAGTTATGTGAGTTTATTACTGAATTTTAGACTTTCTAAGTGGGATTTTAGTAATTTCCGCTAGTCTTTACATCAGATTGGACTATTCATTTGCCCACAGCAAAAGTTTGCAAGAGACCCATTTTCGACCAGTAGGATCACTCATAGACAATCTTAACGATCGGTTTAACGTTGAAGTAAATGATTGGCCTGCAGAATCAGGTGTTCCATTCTGTCACACTTAAGGGTAGGACGCACTGGCGCAATCAGGATATCTCCCATCTCTCTCATTTCCCATTTGAATGTATGAGTAGGAAAAGGACAGAAGGAGGGGGTTTTATCCCTTTGTCCATCCTTGTCTAACATACGTTTCTTAATGGAGAAAAGAGAGAGATGAAGAAACTCTCGGTGCGCTACTGACTTACACATATGTATATGTACACCCCGGCGGAAAGGGTTAACATATAAACGTGTAAAATTATTCGTTTTAGACCTGAAAACAAGTCAGCAGCGGTGGTCGGTAAAGGGAGGGGGGCTATTTATTTGCTTATAGCAAAAGTTTTCAAGAGCCCAATGGGTCTGTTGCATACTTTTGCTACAGCGCTATATAGAGGGTTCAATATCACGTAAAATCGCGTGAAAAGTCCATTGGTGGCATTAGATAGCCATAAAATGCAGTATGAAACTCACAAGAGACGTTTAATGAAATCCAAGATGGCGGCAAAATATCGTGCAACGTGCATAAAGAATGCACCACGAACATCCAAGGATAGCCAACCTCACAACATCGATCACACCAAATCAAAACGTAAATAAACACATAACCTCTGAAGCTGTGAGGTTGTCAACGTTGGCAATCCTTGGATGTTAAAGGTGCATGCATACGGATTGCTCGATATTTTACCACCATCTTGGATTTCATGAAACGTCTTTTGTGAGTTTATTATCGCATTTCATGACTTTCTGATGCCATAACACACACACATAACCTCAGAAGCTATGAGGTTGTCAACGTTGGCAATCCTTGGATGTTAAAGGTGCATGCATACAGATTGCTCGATATTTTACCGCCATCTTGGATTTCATGAAACGTCTTTTGTGAGTTTATCGTCGCATTTCATGACTTTCTGATGCCACCGATGGACTTTTTTTCAGGCGATTTTACGAATAATGAAACACTCTTTATCGTTGTAGCAAAAGTTTGCAAGAGCCCCATTCCTTCATCCGCCAGTGTATATATAGATATATAATTACACACAAAACGGCAGCCTTGCCTACGACTAAAAATCAAAGCAAACATAATGCCTTCCTTTACCGCCGAACTAGATGCCTTCACTCTCCTTCTCTTTTATTCATTTTATTCATTTATTCATTCATTCGACTCCCCCATTTTTTTTTTTTTTTTTTTTTGCCTTTTGACTTTCCCCTCCCCTCCCCTCCCACCCCTCTCCTCACCCTTCCCTCAGTGCGCCAACACTAATTTAACATTGTAACGCGCGTGTATTTTTATGAGGAAGATTCGGTCGCAGATATCAGGGAAGCAGAAGGAGATACGAGCGGGGAGACGACGGCGGGTTCAAAATTGAAATCTTGGAAGCAATCGGGCGGAAATTTGTTGTCGTTGCGTGTTATTGTTCCTCGTCGAAGGAAAAGGAGCGAGGCGGTTCCTGTCTGGGATATGGGAACGTGAATGTGACCTCCTTTTTCAGAATGGAGGAACGTAGGAACGGAGTGGGAGGGAATGGACTGTATCAGTAATTTGATATGTGACGTGGAAATCGGCGATTGGTCCAAATTCGATAGGTTATCGCGACACTAAAAATGGGAAAAAATTATTGATGAAATCTACCATACTTTAGCCCTTCACTGCATGAGCTTTTTTTTCGACCAAATATGGATTTTTGAATTCACTTGGTGGTCAAATACATAGGAAAAATAGTGAAAAAAATAAATGGACGGTTTTTCGGTTACTACACTAAAAATGGAAAAAAATTATTGATAAAATTTACCATTCTTTAGCCCTTCACTGCATGAGCTTTTTTTCGACCAAATATAGATTTTTCAATTCACTAGGTGGTCAAGTACATAGGAAAAATAGTGAAAAAAAAATAATTGGACGGTTTTTCGGTAAAAGTTATCATTTTTATGCTTTATATCCGTTTCTTACATATGTTATAACACCATTAGAAATGGCGGGAGCAGAAAAAAAAAAAAAAAAAAAAATCAAATTTTCACACAAAAATTGTTTACCTAACTTGGATTTTTCAAAACGCAAATGCCGAAAGCTTCATAAAAATAATGAAATAGAGGTTGATTTGGATACGGGGGTAAATACGCATTTCAAGACTTGACTTTTTTTGAGTTTTTTTTTAGACCGTTCAAACGAGGGAAATTTTCTAAGAATTTTGATGGGTCACACATTTTTTTTTTGGCAGAATGACCATTTGAATTCCATTGAATCCCATGTTGCATAAAATGCTGTGGCGGCTCGTGTTATTTGGCAACCATGCAAGTTTTCCATTTAAACGTAGGTAAAATAATCGATTCTTGCGGAGGCTGGCAGCCTCCGGGAGAATCGATTGTTTTACATTGGTTAAATAGGAGGAGGACACGGATGCCAAATTTCACGAGCCGCCACTGATAAAATGATACACATGTCATGTGTACCACTTTCCGTGAACGGGTTAAACTATGCATAAAGAGTATTTATTAACCCTTAACTGCAGATGAGCCCAGATCTGGAACAATTACTTTGAAGCCTTACCTAAAAGTAGGGGACTTGAGTTGTACTGTTGCTGCATGGTGGGTCACATGTAGAACAGATACTAAACGAGCGAGAACTGTCGATTTTGTCCTAGAGCGCGCAGCACAGGATAGAGAACGTTCAGAGTGGTTGAAAATAGCTCACTGAAAATCTGATAGAGATTTTCCGATTTTCAATGTTATGTTTGGGAGTAACGCAGGGGTACCATATACAAAAAAACAACTATTGAAACTTACTAACTTATTTTTACTACTTTAATTTTTCTTTTTTTTTTTTTAGCCTGAAAACTTTATTTTCAGTTGCATGGATACCTAAATGCGGGTAAGGCCATATTTGGAACAATTAATATTCAGGCTCTTTACCATTGAAATATGATGGAAAGAATTTTTTCACTATTTTTCCCTGTCTCAAGGATCAAAATTATACTGAAAAAAAAATTATTTTATTGAAAAAAAAAATCATGCAGTAAAGGGTTAACATCCGCCAATCATTCAACGCAGGAGGCAACTGGGCGACTAGTATAGTTGCTCGGATATGAGTCCCGACAAAATTTGAACAGGAAAAAGGGACACCTGTCGCACGCTTTGAACCGTGTCTCCGTTTTTGTCTCAGCGTCACGTGCAGGTCGCATGGAAACAGATTTCGCCACTTTCACACCCGAGCAGGAATCTCGCGAGGTGACTCTCACACCAAAACTACGTGAACGAACTCGCGAAAATAAGACTTTAACCCTTTTTACAAAGGAAAACACATCTCTCCTCGTATTCTTAGACCCAACCAGACTCCTTTCAAAAGAATAGTTATTCCGTATTCGCACGCGATGATCAAACGCGGAGGGTGAAAAGATTCGTCAGAGACGCGCGTCTTATTGTTAATGGCGACAAAAGGAGCGAATGAATGTCTAAATAATTATATTATACATCCTACTCCATCTGAGCACTGCATTGCTACAAGCAACCGTATCGTGTTCAAAATGCTTTTAGCTGTGTTGTCAAGTGGGTTCGTGTCTCACTCACACGGTTTCTTTAGTGATGTGCCGCCCACTGAAAAAACAAAGTTTATGTACAGCCGAAGCAGGTTTTTGAAATAGCTTCGCAGAGCAAAAGTCCTAGCTCTACCGGAGCAAGTTGCGGTTGTCCAGAAGCACTATTTCGGTCGAACCAAAGCAAGAAAAAAGGCTGTTACTCTAAAGAAGTAGTGCTTTGGAACACCTGCAACTTTCTCAGGTAGAGCTTGAACTTTTCCTCTGCGAAGCTATTTTAAAAAGCAGGTTCGGCAGTACATAATATTTGTTTTTTCAGTGCCGGGAATATTCCCGGTCGAATAAATTCCCGAAATCGGGAATATTCTCCATTATCATAAATTCCACTAAAATTCCATTGAATCGCACAGAATTTGTGTTAATTCGAATACATATTTCAACTTTTTCACAACTCTGAACCCTGACCAATGACCATGCATCTTCTCCTGAGCCTTAATCTATAGATTAGGATCTCAGTGGCCAATTTTGAAATGCTTGTAAGAGCAGAGCTAGAGGGCGGACAATAAAAGAGGTGTGGAGGTGGGGGGGGGGGAGGGGGGGCTTAAAAGTGCGCAAGTAGAGATATGAAATCATCCATTCTCTATATGTCAAACAGCCTCCAAGAAAAAATATATTTTTTGATAGAAATGAGACGAAACTTTCCTAATCGTTATGGGTATGTTGCAAAGTTTAGTTACAGCGATATGAAGGGTCGATTCCCATGTAAAATCACTTGAAAAAAATAACTAGCATCAGATAGTTCCAAAGTCCACCCTCACACTCATCAATAAATGCGTTTGACAAAATTACAAGACAGCAGACGAATGATCGGGTGACAATGGGGGATTCCCATCTAATAGCAGCATTCTATGCTGAGAATAGTGATTCATCATAGGGAGAACTGTGATTAGATGGGACTCCCCCATCGTGACCCGCTCATCCAACCGCAATCTTTGAATTTGGTTAAACACAATGGAGCTGCTGCAAACTTTTGCTACAGGCTTATTAATAGTTGATAATGGGGTAAAACCCTGTAAAAATAACGATTAACACTAAAAAATCACGAAATCCACTCCTACACTCACAAAATGCTTTTAAACGCGAGACCGTTATGGTGGCCGGGGCCGCGGTTTACATTGGGTTTCCCTATCTTCAATCAGCGCCATCTACACGAGGTGTTCTCGCAACCCCACACAAGAATAAGAATAATCATACAATTGCCATTAGATTTGGGCGGCCTCGGCCGCCATTACGGTCTCACGTTTACAAGCATTTTGTGAGTTAAGGAGGGGATTTCGTGATTTTTTAGTGCGCTAATCGTTATTTTTACAGGGTTTTACCTCATAATTAACTATTAATAAGCCTGTAGCAAAAATTTGCAACAGCTCCATTATTGAGTTTGTGATGGATTTTGAGACTTTCTGATACTTCCACTGTGATTCTCACGCGATTTCACATGAAAATCGATCCCTTATAACACATTAGCAAAATCTTGCAACAGACCTATTGTGGTAAAAGGGCCCCTTTCTTTTTGAGGGGTGAAGCCGAAAGATGTCATTATTTAAAGAAGCAAATCTATCGCTTTTCGTTCGCAAAGAATTGAGGTCAAAGAAGTAATTGAAATTCAAAAAACCATTAAGTAAACGTGCTTTTTACCCGATCAGCGCTATTTGTCATAATTCACAGGTAGCAACAATTAACCAGACTTACCTAAAACAGAAAACGATACAAAGATAATTAGATCAACGTCAATGAATTAAACTTTAAGGAAATCAGACCAATACAATGAATTAAACAGTTACTAATTGATTTAACTAATTATATACAATGTCAATAATATTATTTTTATGTGTTATTCATAATATTCAAATCAACATAACATTATTGCAAAATGTTTGCTACAAACGCATTAGATTGACAATCTGCCTATACAGCAGAACCTTGCAAGCTTTGCTTTAAGGTGATCACAAGGTCTATTAGTTAGAACCGTGGGACACCACGTCACGCTACTCAAAAAAAATCAACAGTTTTTGGATAAAATTGACGAATTTACGCTAAAGTACAAATTTGAGAAAGGTCAGCAAATGCAAACACACTTTAGGAAAATAACCTGTAAGTTGCAAGCTGAAATACTCAAAAATAAGTGGATTCATAGAATCTACTTACATAACCTTTTATGGGCCGAGCCCGAGTATACTCGTTTTTCTCCTCCTCTAGTCTATTTCACATTGGCTCATAATTCCGAATAAACTCCAATCTCGATAAAGACACATACAATATAGGGTGTCATTAGGCGCCTTCAATTCACCGTATAGGCAATTCCAACTCCCCCGAGTACGAACAGTTAACTACCTTCCCTACACATATGTATAAACAGAAGGGAAGAGTGACGTTCTTTTGAACTAACATCGCCTTCAGTCCGTCGTATAGGCAATTCCAACTCCGTTGAGTACGAACAGTTAACTACCTCCCCCACGTAAGCGGAAGAGTGGCATTTTTTTGAAATAACCTGGTCTTTTAAGGGTTAATAAAGCCGGAAATTGTAAATTAAGAAACTTCTCAAAAGCCTCGATGAGTGCGACTGAGGCAGAGTGTCATTTTATCACTTGCAGTCATTCGCACTCTCACAGCTTATGGCGAAATGAATTTAATTAATTACCGCTTTAATTCTCAACCAATTTTAATCGTTTGTGCTAAAAAAAATCCGTTACAAAAAATCGCAGTTGCGGACGTTCTTGGATTTTCCGACTTTTCTTTGTTATCAATTTAAAATGCCAAAAACCCGACTCTTCCAAAAATGGGCTATTGGCGCTATCCATCGGATTGAAATCTGTAAAGCTTCGCATGGGTCTGAAGGTGATTCCAGGCGAAAATTTTTCAGATTTCAATCCTTTGGATAGCGCCATTAGTCGCTTTTCGGTAAAATCGTGTTTTTGGCATTTTAAATTACAACCAAGAAGAAGCGCAAAATCCATTTACGTCAGCCCCTGCGAAAATTTTTTACGGATGTTTTGATCCCTAGCCTAGTTAAATTGGTTAAGAATTGAAGCCGTAAATTATAAAATTTGTATCGCCATAAGCTTAGTGAGTGAGAGTGAGTACGCGTGATAACATGTCTATCTACCTCACTCGCAATCATTGAGGCTTATGGGAAGTTTCATATTTCATCATTTCCGGCTTTCTTTTTTGAGTATTTCAGCTTGAAACTTCCAGGGACCAAATAAAGTTAGGTCCCGAGCATTGAATTGCGTGCATCTTGTGCGCGTATTCGACCAATCAGAGAGCTTACGCACGGTCACATGATCGTGCGTAAGTTACGCTCGTAACCGAACATTATTTGGTCCCAGGGTATTTTCGCCTGAAGTATGCTCGCAGGTGCTGACGTTCCTCAAATTCGTGTTTTCAGCGTAAATTTGTCAATTTTAGCCAAAAAATGTTGACTTTTTGGGAAGCGGGAAATGATGTCTACCGTTTGAACGAATCGACCCTGGAATCATCTTAATCCCACTTAATCATGACTTCTTCACTAAAACGGTCAATGTGGCTGTTGCACACTTTTGCTATAAGCGATTTATCAGTCAATTCTGCTGAAAAAACCTCGACAAATAACAATGGCAGCACTAAAAACGTCCGAAATCCACTCTTAAACTCAATAAACGCTTTTATTTACGAGGGCGTTATGATGGCCGAGGGCAGTAACAATGGTAGATTCCTCTATCTTAATTTCGTCACTCTTTCTATGCTGACAAGGATGATTCACAGAGTAATTAGTGATCAGAGTGATGATCCACATCCGACGAATGGTACCGTAACACCTAGCGACACCGGTGTCAAATGAAAGTCGTCTCTTAATGACGGTCTCTTCTTGATGGAGTTACAGTATTTTTAGATGGGAATCTCCCATTGTTACTACCCTCAGCCACCATTACGCCCGCGCAAATAGAAGCGTTTATCGAGTTTAGGAGTTGATTTCGGAAGTTTTTAGTGATGCCATCATTATTTTTTGAGGTTTTTACACCAGAATCGACTATTAAACCGCTTATAGCAAAAGTGTGCAACAGCCTCATTCCTCAATCTTCCTCTGACACATCTCATCGCGTGAACGGCAACACAGGTTACCACGGTTAAGGAACAAATCCAACGTCTGCAAAGTAACCCCTTGATTACGGATGCGCAAGCCAAAAAGAGTGGGAAGGGAAGGGGAGGGGGAGGGGGTTGAAACCCTTACGCCCTACGCTTGTCTTCACTTCGCGGAAAAACATCGAAACATCAAAAGATATGCCACGCACTTTGACCGCTCCGCATTATAGTTCGTGGCCCCTACCTACATCCTCATTCCTCCCGTCTTGTTTCGGCTCGGCTCGCCACTTCTCTCCCCCCCGTCTTTTCTGCCCCCTCCTTTTTATAGCGCCCTCCCTCCCCCTTATTCCAGGGCCGAAATTCCTTAGTTTTCCACTATCTCATCTCTCAAAGTCGATTATAATCCGGTAAACGCATTTGCAGGGAACAAAAACGGTAGAGCGCGCTGCGATCGCCAGACATAGGGTCGAAATAAAGACTTGCGGGACAAGTGAATACATTTTTCTTTTTGCTTTAACCCTTTCAATACCACGCCCGATTATACTATCGTTTTTGTGACTCAGTGGCGGCTCGTGAAATGCGATATATCGATGTCCACTCCATTTAAAACTAAAGAAAAGTATCGAATTCTCGGGGGTTCAATTGCACCCCCTGACGATCGATACTTTTCAATAGTTTTAAATGGAATAGACATCGATATATCGCTTTTCACGTGCTGCCCTTGCTGTGACTATATCTGCCTCACATAATTTCAGTTTTTTGTTCACAATAACTGCGGCTCCAAATTGTTAACATTTAATTTGTAATGTTTCCTCCATATCGCCTTCAATCAAGTGTGTATGCAAAATTAGCACCGCAGTGAAGGAATATTTAACTACTCAATTAATGTGAGCAATCGAACATTGATTTGTCTTCTTAACCTGGTCGTAAATGGGTTAAAAACATTTAATCACGGAGAAAAATTTCTGATTGAAATTACGGAACGAAGGAAGAAATTGGGGTGAGAAGAAACTCCCTTTAAAATAATGAGAATTCTTATTGATTCAACCAGAATTCTTATTGATCCAACGATTATTTCTTGTGATTCTTCTAAATCATCAGAACGTTTCATTGGACCAATGATAATTCTGGTTGAATCAGTAAGAATTCTTATTATTTTAAAGGGAATTTCTTTTCACCCCAATTTCTTCCTATACGTTCCGTAATTTCTATTAGAAATTTTTTCTCCGTGATGTTGATATTTTTTTTATTTTATTTTTTTTATTTTTTATTTTTTATTTTATATTTTTTATTTTTAGCAAGAACCATGTTATCTAACTTACAATGGCGTGGCGGTTCTTCGGTCGAACAGTGAAAGGGCTTGGAAGATCGAAAATTGATGAATTTTTTTTGCTGTTTGAAGGAATGGTTCAGAATACTGTAAAAGGAGGGAACTTACACTGTTTCTTCGTTATCGTTTCTTTTTTTTCTGCTTCCTTTTGTATCTTTTTCCCTCTCTTTTCTTTTTAATTTTCTTTCTAATTTCCCTTCTTTTATCCCATTTTTTTAAACCGATCTTAGAAAAAAAAATGGGGGGGGCTTGAGGCTTCAAAGCCCCTAAACAGCCCCTCTCCCTTTACCGACCACCGCTGCTGACTTGTTTTCAGCTCTAAAACGAATGATTTCACACGTTTATATGTTAACCCTTTCCGACAGGGTGTACTTACATATACATACGTGTACATGGTTTAACATGGAGTCTTATGGGATTTTGAAAAAATAGGGATGCACGTCAATTTAGATGAGAAAAGTTCAAGTAGTTCAATGACGTGGATCCCAGATTGATGTGACTACTTTTTCATAATGCGGGTCTCAAAGGGTTAACTCGCTATTTATATAGTTTATTATAATCTTGATTTTTATTCATAAAATAAAATTATGTCCAGGAATGAATTCCCATGTTTCAATCAACGAGCTGTACATTTACCTAGAGTGGCGGTTTAATAGGTAACCTGCGTAACCGCCATGGGGGATTTTTAGGTTAGGTTTAAGCGAGTAATTTGTCCATTTGATTCCGTGTATTTTGGTACGGCACCACCGCACAGTGGATCAAAACATGTTCCGGTCCACTGTGCGTCGCTTCGCTCCAAAATACACGGAATCAAATGGACAAATTACTCGCTTAAACCCAACCTAAAAATCCCCCATGGCGGTTACGCAGGTTACCTATTAAACCACCACTCTAGATAAATGTATAGCTCGTTGGTTTCAATCCACTGAGCGGCGGTCCATGGAGCATTCGCGCGCGTAGCGGTTTCTTCTCCTCCGTACAATCTCAGCCAATCACAGGAGAGAACGCGGAAAATCGAATGAAAAGCACGGCGCGCGCTGAGTTACGTTACGTCACACATTAGACTCACATACTGCACCTCTGGAATCCTGAATTTCTCGTCTATAAAATAGGAGTGGGTGACGTTATAGTTCGTGACGCACTATCGTCCAAAATTGAATCTTACTCCAGAGCTTGGGTACTGGGTAGGCAACCTTCAATACATGCGTTTTACTTACGAGCATACAAGGTTGTCTACCTAGCTCTTAAATTAGGAGAAAGGTTTAGGTGATGACGTCATCCTAAAGACAACAGAGACCTGCGCGCGGTGTCATATATCGTTGTCGAACAAACAGTTTGGGTGAGATAATGAAATGACCTTACAGACGACACGTCATTCTAACCTAACATAACACAAACTTACCAGAGACAAATAGAGACCCAGCACACATTTTGCGACAGGTTTCCACTTTTTTGGCTCAATTTTGGTCGGAACTCATCGGAACGACAGCCAACTATTGCCTATACTGTTGACTGATGAGCGTGTGTTTTGCATTTCGACAAGTAAACCCTGTTTGCGTTTCCGGGACTGCGGACCAATCACAGCCTTTTGTTCCGCTCACCACTCAACAGTAGGCAATGTTTATCGTTTCAGTCGGTGGATTTACCATATATACCAAATTCAGATCGCTCATGCTGTCACACGTTAAGATAGAACATATATCATGTATATATCAGCCGCTCTATTGATATATCTCGTATAGGTGAGCCACCAAACTATGATGGTGGATGGTGCGCACAGATCAACAGATGCCTGTTTTGAGGCTACTTCAAGGATTTGCTTTGATAGTCTGCAGAAGCTGCAGAAGCTGAATGCCTCTGCCTTACGATGTATATTCGCAACAATATCACGCTCAAATTTTGCGAGTCTGTACACATGCATAGTCTACAAAAACCTTGCACCATCCTTATCAAAACATACCATTTTTCGCATGAGAAGAGAAAATGTTTACTGCGAGCATTGGCACAGCCAGGATCTCTTCCATCTCTCTCATTTCCCCTCTGAATGTGTAAGTTAAAAAAGGAGAGAAAGCGGGGGTTTCATCTTCTTGTCCATCCTTGTCTTACACACGTGTTTCAATGGTGAAAAGAGAGAGATAGAGAATTTCTCGTTTCGCTACATCAGTTGCTGTGTATACGCGACGTCGCGACACGTGTGCTAGCGGTTTCACCAAAAACGTCATACGACGCACAGTGGGGCGAAGCAATGGAATAGGCCGGACACGGCGTGGAAATTTTAAATGCGTTTATCCTCGTACATATACGCAACGTAGAAGTTTGAAAGTAGTTTCATTGATTTTATCGTTAAATTTTCTGCAAGAACCACTGCTTATAGTTTGTTTTTTGACTGTGAAAACATTCAAATTTGCATTTTTAAAAATATATTAAAAAATACATTATATATTATTATAAGTATTATTAAATATTACATAAATATATTATAGATATATTTAAAATATATTCCATGTCCGACCCCTCCAATGGGTCTGTCGCAAACTTTTGCTACAGCGCTATAGAGTGTGCAATCTAATGTAAAATCGCCTGAAAAGTCCAATGATGGCATCAGAAAGCAATGAAATGCAACAATAAACTCACAAAATGAGTTTAATGAAATCCAAGATGGCGGCAAAATATCGAGCAATCTGTATGCATGCACCACGAACATTTAAGGATAGCCAACCTCACAATATCCATCACAACCAATCACAACGTAAATAAACACATAACCTCTACCTGCAGTGAGGTTGTCAAAGTTGGCAATCCTTGGATGATCACGGTGCATACATTCAGATTCCTCGATATTTTCCCGCCATCTTGGATTTCGATAAACCCCTCTTCTGAGTTTAATATTGTATTTATTGACTTTATGATGCCACCAATGGACTTTTCAGGCGATTTTACATTGGAGTAAACACTTCTTATCGTTGTAGCAAAAGTTTGCAACAGACCCATTGACTCGTTCCACTGTGCGATGCTGCAGCGACGCCAACGCATACACGAATACCACGCGTGTTTGTGAAACGGGTGAAAAATATTTACCATACACACTCACCCACTCACTCACACACTCACAAGAAATGGTAATACATACATCTATGCATAGATGTATATAAACACGCGAGAAGATTCACGCGCGCCAGAGGGAGGTTATGCGGTCCACCGTAGTAACGTGGTGACGCAACGCAAGAGGGAGGTAGTGAGAAAGACTCCCGCACAGTAGGCCGATTCCAACGAGCTATATAAATAAAGGAGCTACGCTATGTTATACGTCCTACCAGTAGCGCACCGAGAGTTTCTTCATCTCTCGCTTTTCTCCATTAAAAAAGTATGATAGACAAGGATGGACAAGGGGATAAAACCCCATCCTTCTGTCCTTTTCCTACTTATACATTCAAGTGGGAAATGAGAGAGATGGGAGATATCCTGGTTGCGCCAGTGCGTCCTACCCTTAAGTGCGACAGAATGGAACACCTGATTCTGCAGGCCAATCATTTACTTCAACGTTAAACCGATCGTTAAGATTGTCTATGAGTGATCCTACTGGTCGAAAATGGGTCTCTTGCAAACTTTTGCTGTGGGCAAATGAATAGTCCAATCTGATGTAAAGACCAGCGGAAATCACGAAAATCGCACTAAGAAATTCTAAAATTCAGCAATAAACTCACATAACTGCTAAAAAGTCAAGTTCGTAATGGCGGTTCAACGCAGGTGGCAGGTATCATGGGAGATTCCTGTCTAATTTGTCACTTTCTCTGAGGAAACACAGAGATATGTCTCAGTTTAGACAGGAATATCCCTTGATACTTGCGTCTTTCCGCCATTAATCCCGATTTTGAGAGTGAATTTCGTGATTTTTCAGTGTACTCGTCGTCTTTTTTACAGGTTTTTATGCAAGAATCAACTCGTCAATCCTCTGTAGCCAAAGCTTGCAAGAGCCTCATTGTAAAACTTGGCCGTTGCTTGAGGTATAACTTATATTTACCAGGTATGCTCGAATCGCTTCTCGATTCAATCTTCAGAGGCGCTAAAATCTAAAGCAGAATTCAAGATGACCGACAAAAGGAGAATACACTGGACAACTATGTCGGTGTAAAAGAATTCAAAGAGAGATAATCAAATCAACTAAAATCGACGAAGCGAGAAAAAACACTACATAGTAAGTTCCCTCTTTTATTTCATCTTCATAACAAACCTTCTCCTGATCATGTTCCACGTCATGTCCAGTGTTTTCTTCATTTATCGGACATCTTAAATGCTGCTTCTTTTGATTTTTGCGCCTCTGAAGATGACGCGAGAAGCGAGTCGAGCATATACCTGTTAAATTTAAGTACCTTGGCCGTTGCTATGATAACCATCGTTGTTAAAGTGCGCGCTATTTAATGGTTACTCGTGAATAGCCTTTAACTAACGAGACTTTTAAAGACAGTTACCATAAGAACAGCCAAGTTTAACAATTTTCGACCAATAACATCACTCATAGACAATCTTAACGATCGGTTTAACGATGAAGTAAATGATCAGCCCGCTGGTTTGTTTGCCTCATTGTTTTTGTTTTTTTTTTGTCTTTTTTTTATCCTTAAATCAAAAATTGTAATTAATCCAGACGGTGTTTCGGAGTTGATATCTGAACACAAAAAAGGGCTCTTACCAACTTTTGCTGTAAGCGATTGAATAGTTAAATCTTGGGTAAGATCCACCAAAAATACGAAGAGCACATTGAATATTTGCAAAATTCACTCCCAGACTCACAAAATTACTTTACACTGGCAACTATAGATGCCACGATTCTCCCGCACTTTGAAATTCCCGCCAAAATTCAAATCGGCCTTGAAACCTTTTATCATGGGGAAACACTCTTCTATAGGGTATGGTCTGTGATATCCTGAAGTCACATGACCATATTTTTTAATATCAGCTGAGATCAGTCTACAGAAGAAAAAGCTGTTTCGGCCAGATGCACTTTCAACACTTCAATAGTTCCGATACTTACGAGAGTAAATTCCCTACCGGGAATATTCTCACATCAGAGAATAAATTATCGGGTATTTAAAATCACTAATTACTGCTTCAAAAGGACGTTTCTTTAATATAGTTGTTCTAGTTAAAGTCAGAGCGCCATTATCGGTCGCTGTCCACTAGTGTATGCCAAATTCGCCCCATTGAGAGGGCAGAAGCGAAGGATATAGGGTTTCCTATTAGTTCCGGTTTTCTTGGCTGACTATTATTCGCATCATCGGCGCGGCGTCCTGTGACTAAATTTTAGGTTCACCGACGACACAGCGCGAAAAGCAAAGGGCAATGAAGTCGAGGTGATGGAAAATTGAGGAGAGGGGAAAAGGCGAAACGACCCCTACTATAGAGGCGGAAGCCAATTAAATAGAGCTCATGCATATAATGTCGTTGAGGGTGACTCCAACCACAATATTTTAATGGCTCGTAAAACTATTACAATTCTGCCACGTTTCTACAACAACATCGATTAACGGTGAACATTATGATGCCATACATATACTATATTGGGTAGATGGACTCGCCCCCCCCTCCCATGGCCTCTCTCAGAGCTTTCTATTACTTTGATAAGTTGTAGACTTAAGGGGGATAATGCAAAAATTCTTTAAAAAAATTCTGGAATATGCAGGAGAGGCTAATTGGGAAAAGGCAAATATACTTACAAATGTTGTAAACCGGTAAGGGGAATAATGCAAAAATTCTTAAAAAAGACTATAATTGGGAAGAAGAAAAGATACCTATACAAATGTTGTAAACTAGAACACCCAATCCCCGGAAACTCACATCTGTCTCCAGAGTAGTCGGTAGAAAGCAATTAAGTCAACTATTTCAAATCTAAGGACGTATGTTTAAACAAGAATCTAGTCGCGACCACGTAATGCGAAAACCGAATACCAAACGCCTTCATTTACGAGTCTAGGCAATAACGGGTACCTACAAGTAGGAATAGTTAACTACCTAACATTTGCGAGCGGTACTTGGTAAGCGGCGGCCGGCGACTCTGACATTAATCGACTATCTATCTTTATTCCCTCATCTCATCTTTTTAACTTCAATTTTGAATAGTTTGACAACCTTTTGGGTACGCACATTTATGAAACTAATCTCAAAGACTTGACGATTTGAACTTTGTGGATTTTCATCTTCGATCAAACGATATCGACCTCCGGTTTGCTCCAAAAGTCTTAGAATTTTATGTCCTTTTAAACTATGCATCACGAGAAAGGGGTTCTTATTTGAAAATGTAGAAATGGGGGAACCCCTCCCCCCTTAAGAATGCCCCCTACCATGGGCGCCCGCAGAAAAATTTCCAAGGGGGCAACATTTTTGAACCACAACGGAAGGTGCAGGAGGACACCACCACCCCCTCACCCCCTGTGGAGAAAGGAAAAACTTTTTTTCACCCAAGTAGTGTACAATTATTAACCCATTTTAGGTGTATCAAATAAAAAGAACAATTTTGACATGTTTGATACAATGGATAAAGGGACGACAGATGATAACGATAGTAAGAAAATATATAATTTATTATTCCTTGCAAAAAAACGAGTTAAAATTACAAAATAAACTAATAATGAAGTTTGTCAACTATCACTCCTTCCATTAACATTTCATTTTCTTTTTTCCTTTCATTTTTCATCGTGAAATTTTGACTTTTTTGAATTCCGGGGGGGGGGGGGGAGCAAGTGCCCCCTCTTGCCCCCCGCTCCGGGCGCCCAATCCCCCAACGTCAAAAAGTAGATCACATTGACTTGCAAGGATTCTGAAAGTTTCGTTTTTATAGGTGACACTGGTCAAAACTAATAGCCCAGGTACCAGGACTTGAGGATATCCCTACGTATATGAGAAATGATACCCCTAGTAAAAATGGTAGGCAAAAGTAGGCAAAAGTAGGCAAACTCTGGTAGGCAAAAGTAGGCAAAAGTAGGCAAAAGTAGGGAACGGATCGCAACCGAGAAGTATATAAAGTATATAGCATTACATAGCAAGGGAATGGAGTTGGAGGTACCTGCGCTGAGCTGAAGGTATAGAATCGGCCCCGGACCTCGGGTCGTTTCACTCACATGCTGGCTGGTCTCATTGTTTTCAGTTTTATTGTCCCACGTCCGATCCGGCGTCTCCGACCTTTTTCCATTCCCACTACGTAACACTCAACAGAAAATGAAATTTTTTGTCACGTTTAAATTTCGAAATTCTGACTTAAGATTCGGATTGCGCTTGACGTAGCGAGAAAATTGATACCAATTTGAAGATTTAAACATTATTTTTAAATAATTCTCCCGGCTCTTCTTGATCTTTGTGTTTCGGCTCAGATTCTCGGGATTCTCCTCTCTTTCCTCTACTCGTCAAACCATTCTATTTCCCATCCACCACTCTAAGGAGTCGACGGTCAATAAGTATTTAATTTGTCGAATTTTCCTCCACCTAGAATCTTCGTAAGAAACGTTGTCTCACCAACACATTAATAAGACAGCAGAAAAAAAAAAAGAAAAATCAAGCCGTTTTCTTCAAGATTATTTGTCTGGTCTTTGAAATTAAATTTACCATTCCCATGAGTGATAGCAGTGGCGTAGCGTGAAATTCGGCAACGTTGCAATTCGTCCTTTAAACCCAAAAAAAAGATCGAACTCTTGGGTGCTCAATCCATCACCACGTCCCATGGGCGGATACAGGGAATTGTCTTTTCTCTCTCCTCCCATTTAAAAACATGCGTTAGAAAAGGACAAAAGAGGGGGCCAAAGTCACGTGAGGGCCCCCCTCTGCTATCCTTTTCTAACACATAAGTTCAAATGGAAGGAGAGAGAGAAAGACAATTCCCTGTATCCGCCCATGGCCACGTCTACCAGTTTTACGACTCAACCGCAGCTATCACTCACAATCAGTGCCGTAGCGTTCATTTTGACAACGTGGCGTTTTTTCCATTCAAACCCAGGTAAAAGGTCGAATGCGAAGGTGTTCATTGAGCACCCAAGAGTTCGATTTTTTTCTTGGGTTTAAAGGACGAATTGCAACGTTGCCGAATTTCACGCTACGCCACTGCTATCACTCATGGAAATGGTAAATTTAAGTTTGGATGGATTCTCTCCTTTAAACCAATAAACCAATAATACGACCAAAAAAATAATTCGTATAATTTTTAACCACTTATTATTCCGCCGTAAGAATTTTTTCAACTTTTTTTTGCAATGTATGAAACATCAAAGACATCTTTTTTTTTAAACTCATTAAATACCTGTTTCTTCGACAACGTGTCGTATCGTACGAGATAGACAGGGAAATAGCCTACAGACCTCCGTCACAATGCGATGGAGATGTACTACCTGAAAGTCACGTGACTGGCGAGCGCGGTGTTTGAATGTTGAAATAACAAATGACAAATGCTTTACAGGTTACGTTCGTTGGCGGGTGGTACCGCGTTCGGCAGTCAGGATCGGATTTAATGCGGGGCGACCGGGGCGCGCGCCCTGGGGCCCTGGGGCCCCCCACCACAAACCAGGTACCCTTTTGTTTTGTATTGATGGTTGATGAACTTCCTTTTTTCTATCATTACAATACTGTAACAGTCCGGCAATGCTGGAAGTGAAGCTTTTTGTAAAAAACCCTTAAAAAAATAAAGAAACATTAAAAAATACTAACAAAACTTTAAAAATTATTAACGATTTTTTTATCAGGGTAATAATTTACTTCTTTTACTCGATATCCCTTTTAAAAAGTAGGGACTTTATAATTTATTATTCCTAAGATTTACCGGGGGGGGGGTTTCCACCAAAGGTCCACAGCCCCGGGGCCCCCTGCAACCTAAATCCGGCCCTGTCGGCAGTCACGTGGCTCTCTCTCTAGTACATTTCTGCCGCGTTGTGACGTAGGTCTGGTACCAATAATGCCTCCCCCTTTTTACTTCCACCATATAAAAAACAATTACCCAAAGGGAGATAGTTGCGATGTAATTGGCCCATTGCACACTGTCAACAGATTCCACTTCCGATGGTTCATATACATGCTAAAATTATAATGGTCACAATGCCATCGCGACCCGTTTAGTTCAGTAGGTAATCGAGTTACGGCCGCGAATGAAAAAACGATATGATGACGTGAAAATTTGGTCACGCGGCATACTCTATCTCTTGCCACGCGTTTATTGGTTGAATTATTTCAATGTTTTAATCGGAAGGAAATTTTTGGAAACGTGAATACACGCAAGACATGAGGGAACCTTTCTTCCGTTTTACTGCCCCCCCCCCCCTCCGCTATTCATCCCTTCATGAGTCACTGATTCATCTCGCTTGGCTCTCTCTCTTTCACACGTACAGTTTTCGGCCTGCCTCACTCTAGCTCACTCAAGGAAGGAACACGTATACGTATGGAACAATAAACGTCAGCAGGAAGATGAGGAAAGGAGAAAAGGTTTTTCATACATGTGGGTTTGTGTGTGTGTGTGTGTGGGATGTTTGTGAAAGAAGTAAACAAAAAAATTTTGCCTTCGCTGTTTTAGAGCGTCTTATAAATATCTGCTGAGCACAGTGTTTCAATGCGGTTCCGCTGTCGCCAAATCTAATGATAGTAAATGGTATCATTATGAGCCTTGGTATGTAGACAGACAAATATGGCAACATCCCGTGTTTCACAGAATGTAAAGACCTTACCTTCAAAAGCGACTCTTGGGGTTTTTGGACGAAAGATGTAGTATTGACATTGAGAGTAAAAATTGAAAGCGGGGAAGGAATTTTTATTTTTCGGCAGGTTGGTGAATAAAATAAAAAACGGTCTGAGGTTTCAGGACAATGCCAGTTGGGAGTGTTGGGACAGCCTATTGTAAAATCATGGCTCAGATCAGCCTTTATTATGAATAATTGCAATACCGGAGTCCGGAGTGCTCCTCTCTTCCGCTTCTTCACCCCCTACCTTCCTTGACCATCTCTCATCGCCTCATCGCATCGGTCACCTTTTTTTAATATCGGAAGGAAGCCGCTTTTGTGTCACGTGGAAATATTTAATTTGCACAGGCATCGTGAATTAGGGCCGGATAAAGTCGATGATCGGAAGCTTTTTTTTTTTTTTTTTTTTTTTTTTTTTTTTTTTTTTTTTTAGGGGGAAGCTGCTGATTTAAAAAAAAAAAAAAAAAAAAAAAAAAAATCCGGGTGGCTGCACTTTTCCCACTTCATCTACTTTCTCCTTTTATTTTCTCTCCATTCTCCCTCTCCGCCCTTTGCTGATATTTCGGGGGAAGTACCTCGATAAACCCCCCCCCCCCCCCGGCTACGGCTGTGGATTCGAATTTCATTTGTAAACTGAAATTTCGCCAAATCAAAACGCTCAGGTAAAACGAAGCTCCAGTTCTCATACTGTTAATTGCACGCTGTCTTTCATCGAAGCTTTAAAAAAAAAAAAAAAAAAAAAAAAAAAAAAAAAAACATTTCAAAAAATTTAAAAAAAATAGACCCGACTTATATATTAACTTTGAATTCATTTTTCTTCTTATGTTTCCCTATTTTTTTTCCTTGTACCGCGGATTGCATCCTCGGAAGAAGTGTTATGATCGAATTAATTGTATCTATGCCTTTTCAATGACCTAGTCTTAAAGTTTTGTTATAAGTAGCAGAGTAGCAATACGTCGATTTCCCAAAAAGGGTAGAAGTATCAGAATTCGATACATTAATAAGAATCGTTGCAAAATCGTCACCTGTAGTAGTAGCTGTGGTGGATTCACAGGAGTGAATCCACAGAAGCCAATTTTGGCGCTGTCTCGAGCGGACAAGATTGAGTGGTCAGAAAGGCTTCAAAACCTTTTTTTCCTTATTTTCCCCTTTAAGGGGGGTCTCCACCTGCGAATTTAAAAGCGCGAATAGACTGATTGAGCCAATGAGCTTCTTTGTTGTCGATACATCGAACTCGACCTATCGACTTCAAGGCAGCTCATTGGCTCAATCAGTTTATTCGCACTTTTACATTCGCAGGTGGAGACACCCCCTTTTCCCCGATCGACTTCCTAGCTGAGTTACACGGCGATAGGTACAAGACAGTCCTGTCTTTCTTCCAAAACCTGTCTCTTTGCCTGTCACTTCATCCTTCGAGTTTAACACTTGCTATTTTTGTGGAGCAGTTTTTTACCCTTGGTTGATGCCACTTATTGTTTACTGTCCCCAAGTGTGAATAGAGTTTAATTCATTGTTCGATGAGCTGTACCTATGTAATTCCTACCCATTCAAACCGTGAATTGTTGCAGTCTTGTGCCCTGCATTTTGGACTATGGAGTGTAGGTTGCGAGTTTCAATAGGGTACCTAGGGATAGAAATGATAGAATTGGTGATTCATCAATGTGATATTTGATGTCATTGGTGTTAATTGCCGAAATCTGCGAATTGGTATAAGTGCGTTAGTATGAATTTGGCTGCTTTTTTGTGAAAAACTAAGAAAAAGGTATTTAATGAGTTAAAAAAAAGATGTCTTTGATGTTTCATATATTGCAAAAAAAAAATTGAAAAAATTGTTACGGCGAAATAATAAGTGGTTGAAAATTATACGAATAATTTTTTGGTCGTATTATTGGGTTTTTTGGTTTTAAAAGGGGAGAATCCATTGTAGCCACTTTGCACTAGCCGCCACTGACCTGAGAAGTCGACAGTCAATAGGTATTTAATTTGTCGAATATTCCTCCCACCAAGAATCTTCGTAAGGAACGTTGTCTCACCAACACATTAATAAGACAGCAGAAAAAAAAAAAGAAAAATCAAGCCGTTTTCTTCAAGATTATTTTTTTTTTGGGCTTTGAACTTAAAATTTTCCATTTCCATGAGTGATAGCAGTGGCGTAGCGTGAAATTCGGCAACGTTGCAATTCGTCCTTTAAACCCAAAAAAAGATCGAACTCTTGGGTGCTCAATGAACACCTTCGCATTCGACCTTTTACCTGGGTTTGAATGGAAAAAAAGCCACGTTGTCAAAATGAACGCTACGGCACTGATTGTGAGTGATAGCTGCGGTTGAGTCGTAAAACTGGTAGACGTGGCCATGGGCGGATACAGGGAATTGTCTTTCTCTCTCTCCTTCCATTTGAACTTATGTGTTAGAAAAGGATAGCAGAGGGGGGCCCTCACGTGACTTTGGCCCCCTCTTTTGTCCTTTTCTAACGCATGTTTTTAAATGGGAGGAGAGAGAGAAAGACAATTCCCTGTATCCGCCCATGGGACGTGGGGATGGATTGAGCACCCAAGAGTTCGATCTTTTTCTTGGGTTTAAAGGACGAATTGCAACGTTGCCGAATTTCACGCTACGCCACTGCTATCACTCATGGGAATGGTAAAATTTTAAATTTTAAAGACCAGACAAATAATCTTGAAGAAAACGGCTTGATTTTTCTTTTTTTTTTTCTGCTGTCTTATTAATGTGTTGGTGAGACAACGTTTCTTACGAAGATTCTAGGTGGAGGAAAATTCGACAAATTAAATACTTATTGACCGTCGACTCCTTAGAGTGGTGGATGGGAAATAGAATGGTTTTACGAGTAGAGGAAAGAGAGGAGAATCCCGAGAATCTGAGCCGAAACACAAAGATCAAGAAGAGCCGGGAGAATTATTTAAAAATAATGTTTAAATCTTCAAATTGGTATCAATTTTTTCGCTACGTCAAGCGCAATCCAATCTTAAGTCAGAATTTCGAAATTTAAACGTGACAAAAAATTTCATTTTCTGTTGAGTGTTACGTAGTGGGAATGGAAAAAGGTCGGAGACGCCGGATCGGACGTGGGGCAATAAAACTGAAAACAATGAGACCAGCCAGCATGTGAGTGAAACGACCCGAGGTCCGGGGCCGATTCTATACCTTCAGCTCAGCGCAGGTACCTCCAACTCCATTCCCTTGCTATGTAATACTATATACTTTATATACTTCTCGGTTGCGATCCGTTCCCTACTTTTGCCTACTTTTGCCTACTTTTGCCTACCATTTTTACTAGGGACGGTTATAAAGTTATGACAAAAAAACGATTAAATGAAATAAAAATGTTAGATCGATCTAACCCAGCACTTGGGCCAAAACGCGCGTCACAAATGGAACACCCCACTCCTAAAAACTGGAAAAAGCTGATGGAAATGTTGAAAAAACAAGTCAAAAACAGGCTTAAGTTGTGCCAAACGGTGCCTACTAACTTCTCAGAAAAAGTTTTTTTTTCTGTTTTTCCGTTTAAGAAATATTTTGACTTTTAGGGTGAAACGAACGGGACATTTGAGTTCCTCCCAGATGTCCCGTTTGTTACTCCCTAAAATTGAAAATATTTCTTAAACGGTAAAACAGAAAAAAACGAACTTTTCTGAGGTGTTAGTAGGCACCGTTTGGCACAACTTAAGCCTTTTTTGACCTGTTTCTTCAACGTTTTCACCAGCTTTTTCCAGTTTTTAGGAGCCAGGTGTCCCATTCGCTACGCGCGTTTTGGCCCATTTATTTTCTTCTGACAAGTGACAAAAAGAAATTGATATAAAGTCGCGAAGAAAGTGGAATATTGCGAGGTCACATTCTTACTAGCCCAATGGCCCATATACGTTCCGCAGACTGCTTCTAGATTTGAAAGTTATTAAGATTTTACCACTCGTGGGAGGGGGTGAGGACTCCTCACGACTCACAACCCTTCTCTGCAAGAGCACCTTTTGACAGGAGTTCACCGTAGCAAGACTCCGGGACTGGTGAGGGTGGGAGTGGGAGTAACCCATACAGATTATTATAATGCAATAGAGAGCCAACCGCATCAATGGCTCTGAAAGCCATTAACCGGTACAAGTACCGGATGAATATTAATGCTTATGGATCTACGTATACTGGTGCCGCGGTAAAGTTTTGGAGTCCAGTGTTGCCAGATTGGGGTGAAAAAGCCGTACGTTTTTTACATTGATTTAAATGGAGACGGTACGGTTTTTTACCCTCCATCTGGCAACAATGTTTTGGACAGTGGTGCCGTTTGTTCCGGGGTTTGCGTCAGTGGCGAAGCGTACGCTTTGGCAACGTTGCAAGTCGTTTCCACTTAAGTCACTGAAAATTATAAACTAAGGTTTAAAAATGGTCGAAAATTATGATTTTTGGTGACTTTTTTTTTTCTTCAGTGATTTTTTACCACTTTTTTTCGATCTCAGACCATAAATTTTTTTATTTCTTCTTCTTCTTCTTTTATATTTAAAACTACAAGCTGGAACTGGGGCACGACAGTTCCCTAGTCCGAAGAAAAAGTTTTCATTGCATTACATCTTCTTTGAATTAATTCATATTTTTATTATTTGTTTAAGGTGAAAGGATTAAAATGGATTGGTACAAAGGGTATTGGGACAATGGACAGTTTTTAACTTTAGGTTTTTGTTACGAGTTTATGTCTTTAATTAATCTAAGAGACCATGGTGCATTGCACGAGTCGCTACCGTTTTGATAAGACGTTCTATAATTTCTAAAATTTTCAAAACATTGTCGAATAAAATCTTTCTATCGAACGATATATTTGAATCTTGTTCATTGGGCCTCTGGAATCATTTTGATTGAATAACGGTTAAAGCTCCAGTCTTGACACACCCATTCTACAGTAAAGATTACAGTACACACTTAGAGAAATCACTTCTTTAAAAACAAGGAAACACGTTTACTTGCGACAGTTTTCCTAGCGCGAAGTAAGTTCTGATTACATGAAAGAGAATCTCTGTCACATAACCAGGAATCTTTTACTTGTAGCAGCAGAAATTTTCTTTGGGTTAAAGGAATTTCCCGTTAGTCAATATTTCACTGTACAGTTCCTTTCACACAAACGAAACACACCTTGGATTAAAAAAAGAGTTCTCTCAGTGCACTATTTACGAGGTCACTAATTTTTGTGATCTTTTTCAACCTTTCTGTTCCTCTGTATGCCGGATTGCATCATTCCCGCTGCTGTTTATTTACTTAATAAAATTAGGTCTTTTACCTCATTTGTAGACTACAAGTATCTTTGGTTAGTCCACATAAAGCCCCTAGAGATACTCCAGACGTCTTTAGGGACCCTCAGCCTACAGTGTCATTCCTCCTTGGTTTCCTTTTTTTCCGCCTCTCTCGACTGTCCCACAGCGGTTTTTTTGTTTTTTTGTTTTTTTTTGCGGATTCTTTTCTTCCCCTGTGCCCCAATTCGTCTTTCTTTTATCGGATTTACGAACGACGGAAACTCTCAATCGCGGTTGCATTATGCCGGTTCGAATAAAACTGTAATCAATCAGTCAATCTCGCAACCCTTACTCCCGAGTTGAGAGACCTGCTCCCACGCTCTTATCTCCTGCTACTTTTTTCGTCCTCTTTTTTTCCCCTCGACGATTTTAGTTTCTCCTTTTTTTCTCCACACCCCTCCCCATCCCCCTCTCTCTCACTCTCTCTCACTCTCTCTCTCTCTCTCTCTCTCTCTCTCTCTCTCTCTCTCTCTCTCTCTTTCGCCCCCTTCAACGGCAGAGGACAAAGTTAATAGGAGACTACTTACATTCCTTCCGTCAGAATAACTTGCAATAAACCCCCGTGCTTGTGATGTCAATGAGCCCTTTAATTGCGTAAGAATCTATTAACCGCACGGAAGATTTATTTTGCTTTCTAATTTTCTATCTCGAATTCGTTTTCTTCGGGTTTATTCTTCTTTTTTATCTATCCATCGCAATAGACTGACGTATGATGGGGAAACCCAAGCGGAGTGTTGGGCAGTGCCGGCTCGTGCAACGGGGCTGTTGCCATGGGTGGATCCAGCGATCTGGCAACTGTGTATTCTTCCCATTTGAATGCGTGAGAAACAATCGATTAGTCAAGGGGCCATGGCCCCCTCGAGAATCGATTCTTCTTCATACGTTCAAATGGGAAGAATACATGGTTGCCAGATCGCTAGATCCGCCCTTGGCTGTTGCACACTTTTGCTGTAAGCGATTTAACACTCGATTCTCGTGTAAAAACCTCGAAAAATGACAATGGCACCACTAAAAGCTTCCAAAATCCACTCTCAAACTCAATAAACGGTTTTATTCACGAGGGGTAATGGTGTCCGAGGGGAATAACAATGGGAGATTCCTATCTTAATTTCGTCACCCTTTCTATGCTGACAAGG
Source organism: Trialeurodes vaporariorum (assembly GCA_011764245.1). NCBI lineage: Eukaryota > Metazoa > Arthropoda > Insecta > Hemiptera > Aleyrodidae > Trialeurodes > Trialeurodes vaporariorum. The sequence goes on from VMOF01000379.1 coordinate 52,675,859, forward strand.
ATGATTCACAGAGTAATTAGTCATCATAGTGATGACCCACATCCGATGAATGGTGCCGCAACACCTAGTGACACCGGTGTCAAATAAAAGTCGTCTCTTATTGGTCACTTCTTGATGGAGTCACAGTATTGTTAGATGGGAATCTCCCATTGTTAGTGCCTTTGGCCACCATTACGCCCGCGCAAATAAATGCGTTTATCGAGTTTAGGAGTGGATTTCGGACGTATTTAGTGCTGACATCGTTTTTTTTTTTTTTGAGGTTTTTTTACCAGAATCGACTATTAAATCGCTTGTAGCAAAAGTGTGAGACAGCCCCATTTGGCAAAAATGTTTTCCCTTCATTTGACTCAACGTAAAACAATCGAATGCTGGTGAAGCCCTGTTTCAATATCGTGATACGATTGTTTCACATAGAATTAAATGGAGGGTAAAACATTGTTGTCACATTGCACCAGCCACCATCAATTCTTGTTCGATTCGATGTACTATCCTGCACAGTAAAATTGACTAGAAGAATAGCATAAGACCAGAATAGTGATAACGTCACGCTCAAAATTGGATCAAAACACATGCTATACACCTCGATCAGTCTCGTGGATCTGTAAAGAAAGATTGATTGTTGTTAAAGCGCTGCTTCACTTTCAAATCGATTGTTCCACGAAGAATCATATGGAGGGATACATTATTGCCAAATTGCACGAACCGCCACTTCTGACCATCGAAAGTTAGCCCCCCCCCATTCAGTTTCCAGTCATAAAGTCAATTTTTGCACCAGTGGCGTAGCGTGCAATTTGGCAATGTTGCAATTCGTCCATTTAGACCCACTTAAAAGATCGAACTATTGGGTGTTACACCCTCGCATTCGACCTTTCACATGTGTTTAAATGGACACAATACAACATTGCCAAATTCCACGCTACGCCACTATTTTGCACCCACTCGGTCTTCAAGTACACCTAAGCTACACTACGCAGGCAGGCATCTTCCACTAGTCAGTCGTTCATTCATTCATAAACATTTAGTTAACAATAATGTCAATTACCTCGTAAGTAAACTTTAAGTATCTCTTGTAAAAACAATTAGCAGTGTGAATAACCTACCGTAGTTTCGGTACCGTCTTCATAAAGAATGAGATTAACAAAAACAACAACATTCATTCATTCATTCATTTACTATATCAACGTCTTATCCAAGAGCTTGTCTTTCTCTTTCTTTATCCATAAGAATAAATTAGTTATAAAAGGACAGACTGAGAAAGGCTAAAGTGACGTGATAGCTTCCCTCCTATTCCCCCCCTTTCCAACACATAATATTATTCTGGACAAAGCGCGAGAGAGAGAGAGAGAGAGAGAGAGAAGAGAGAGACGCAGATTGCTGGATGAGCCACTGTTCTCTACGAGCCACTTATAACTATTTGTTGATATCAATTTACTCCCCCTTAGCCGCCCCTTCCCCCTCACCCCCTTCCCCCTCACCCCCCCCCCCGAACTGTAGCGCTAGAGTTAACTTTCAAAGCCAGACTTCATCATCGTAAAACGTTTTATGGTTTCCGGCTACTCGCACATCCCTCTCTCACTTAGATTTTCATTTGCACTTGTGACGTGCACTATTCTACAACTCGCGCCCGCCCGCTTTGATCTTGACTTTATTTAGGGAACTTTCCGAAAGTTTCCCACTCCCGCACTTTTGTTTCCTTGATTTTTGGAAGCGAAGCGTAAATTTAAGTTTCGCTCACCTATTTTAGAACTCGTTTTCTGCAAAATGTAATTTTTTTCTTGCAATTTTTCCATTCTCTGTTGTTCATTATATTCCTATTTTTTTCCTTTCGGCCGTTCTTCTTACGTACTGTAGACCTGTTTAGTACGACGTCACAACAAAAAAAAAAAAAAAAAAAAAAAAAAAAAAAAAAAAAAAAAAAAAAAAACTGGATCCAAGCAATGGGGCTCTTGCAAACTTTTGCATAGGGAAATGAAGAGTTGATTCTTACATAAAAACCTGTAAAAATGACGATTCGCACAAATAAATCACGAAATTCACTCTCAGAATCGAGCTTAGTGGCGCAGAGACGCAGGTATAATGGGAGATTCCTGTCTAAATTCAGACATGTCTTTGTGTTTCCGTAGAGACAGTGACATAATAGACAAGAATCTCCCATGATGCGTTAAACCGCCATTACGATCTTGTCTTTATAGCAGTTATGTGAGTTTATTACTGAATTCTAGACTTTCAGTGTGGGTTTTTCGTGATGTCCGCTGATCTTTCCATCCGATTGGACTATTTATTTGCTAATAGCAAAAGTTTGCAAGAGATTCATTGCTCTATCTCACTTGCCTTCTTGGATTTGTGCGCAAAAACGAGGGTGCGAAACGCAAAAGTGAATCGGCAAGAGGCAAAAAAAACGCGAATAAATCGATGTTTTTTTGGAAATATCTCCGTTGACGAAATTAAGATAGGAATCTCCCATTGTTACTGCCCTCGGCCACCATTATGCCCTCGATAATAAGTTTATTGAGTTTAAGGGTGGATTTCGGAAGTTATTCCCCATAGGAGACAGGATCCAAATTTTCAAATGCAAATTCGTGCTCGTAAACAACAACTTCTTTCAGATTTTATTACATAATTGGACTCCACATACCTTTAATTGTAACCACGATTTAACAACAGCCTTGCAGTCTTCACGTATACAGGTTTCAAATAATAAACTTGAGGGTCATTTCGATTAGATCTGATTCTTCTGCAACTATTATGATGGGTGACTTGTCAAAAATCGGCCTTGATTACCGTAAAATCACCCTTTTAAAAAATGATGATAACGATTACTCATATTAATCGATTACGACCATCAATCTCCATTTTCCGGAATCTGCTTGTGATATCCACTTTTTCCTGTATTATAGCATAGGGAAGAAATCAATGACGCTTGTGACACCAACTTTCAAGCAAGCAATTATTTTCTTGTAAAATGATTTTTTTTTTTTTTTTCGATGAATAATAATGTGCGTCCCTAATCAGACAGCATCTGAATTGCAGGAATCTGCCCTTGAATCAATTGCGTCAAAAATTGAGCTTGTGATGGCGTTTCCTGTCATAGGTGTCGATTAAGTCTCGTTCAACGGTTTTTCTATTAACGAAATCGGTGGAAATGCGCAGCATTTGTTACCAAGCAGGCAGAGCTGCCGTTTTGCGAAACTTTAATGGCATTTATTAATGGGGCTGCTGCACACTTTTGATATAAGCGATTTAATAGTCGATTCAGAGGGCCGATCATTTACTTTATCGTTAAACCGATCGATAAAACTGTCTACGAGTGATGCTATTGGTCGAATATTGTAAAACTTGGCTGTTGCTATGGTAACCATCGTTATAGTGTCCGTTTTTTAAAGGTAACTCATGAATAGCCTTTATAAAATGAGACTCTTAACGATGGTTATCATAGCAACGGCCAAGTTTTACAATTTTCGACCAATAGCATCACTCGTAGACAGTTTTATCGATCGGTTTAACGATAAAGTAAATGATCGGCCCTCTGGTAAAAAACCTCCAAAAATAACGATGGCAGCACTAAAAACTACCGAAGACCACTCCTAAACTCGATAAACGCTTTTATTTGCGCGAGCGTATTAATATGGTTGCGGACGGTAGTAACAATGGGAGATTCCCATCTAACAATCCTGTAACTCCATCAAGAAGTGACCAATAAGAGACGACTTTCATTTGACACCGGTGTCACTAGGTATTGCGGTACCATTCATCGGATGTGAATCACTACTGTGATGACTAATTACTCTGTGAATCATCCTTGTCAGCATAGAAAGAGTAAGGAAATTAAGATAGGAATCTCCCATTGTTACTGCCCACGGCCACCACTACGCCCTCACAAATAAAAGCGTTTATTGAGTTTAAGAGTGGGTTTCGAAAGTTTTTAGTGCTGCCATTGTTATTTTACGAGGTTTTTACACCGAAATCGACTGTTAAATCCTTTATAGCAAAAATGTGCAACAGCCTCATTCACTTGGTTGAGTAACGGTTACACAGTTCAGTTCAGTTCATGATTATTAAAGCACGAAAATACTCTATAATCTGTAATATTTTCTCAGCCGGTATGGGATCATTGCTGACATTAGAAAACTTGCGGATATTTTTACGATTCTACCGATTGAGAAAATATTACGGATCAGAGTATTCTCGTACTTCAATAATCATAAACTGAACTGAACTGTTCAGTCTTTTTTCAACCGATGGAATCATCGGTGAATTGAAAAAAGCCATTAAATATACCCGAAACGGCAGCTCTGTAAGTAAATGCATCTTTCTGTCTCAGCATGTCAACAGAACCGCCAGACTGGAACGAATTCATTCATACCGGACTTTGGATCGGATGAGCTAGAAATCTCTGCCCGTGACCTAGCTGCTATAGGTTAGTCACATGGGAGAAATAAGGGAGGTACGTGACTCGAAATACTTTCAAAGTGAGGCAGGTCAAGTTGGGACGTGTGTTGATGTATTCGTCAGTCCCCGCAGTGAAAATTGATTTCGTAGCGGGAAAATATTTCCGTGTTTTTCTCCATTTTTTTCAACGTCCCTCGGCTATGCAATCGATAGCACATTTGTATGTGTGGCATCAAACTGCACTGTGGAAGCTTCCGATGTTAATTGCCAAATTTCATGAATCTCCGAGTGGGGCTGCTGCACACTTTTGCTATAAGCGATTTAATAGTCGATCCTGGTTTAAAAACCTCCAAAAATAACGATGGCGCCCCAACTATGCCCAGAGCTCTTTGTAATTTTGAGGTGTTTTTCTATATATAAAAAAAAAAAAAAAAAAAAAAAAAAAAAAAAAAAAAAACTAGAAATTTTAGGTCCAGCTAAATGATACTTGCTAAAAACTTCCGAAATTGGTTTTTGAGTAACATTGGTCCAGATTGAATAAAATTTGGTCCGAAAGTAACACAATTAGGGGATCGAAAACGACCCTGTATATGGGCATACATGCGTTAAAAACTTACGAAATCCACTCCTAAACTCAATAAACGCTTTTGATTCCGCGAGCGTGATAGTGGCATAGGGCAGTAATAACAGGAGATTCCTATCTTAATTTCGTCAGTCTCTCTATGCTGACAAGGCTGATTCGCAGAGTACACGGAAAAAAAACTACGGTGAAAATAACCATACGGATATCTGATTTTGGCACCTGCTAGATGTTATGATAATGTTAACCAGAAGTATACTAAGTTTTGACGAGGTACTAGGTGATGTTACCTGATTGCATGTCGAATTTACTCAAAGGATCGGTAAATGTACCATACTTCTGGTCAAGTTTACCATAACATCTAGCAGGTGCCAAAATCAGGTATCCGTATGGTTATTTTCACTAATCTTTTTTTTCCGTGTAATTATAGTCATTAGAGTATAGTGATCCACATCCGGTGAATGATACCGCAACACCTAGTGACACCGGTGTCAAATGAAAATCGTCTCTTATTGGTCACTTCGTGATTGAGTTACAGTATCGTTAGATGGGGATCTCCCATTATTCCTGTCCTAAGCCACCATTACGCTCGCGCAAATAAAAGCGTTTATTAAGTTTAGGAGTGGATTTCGTTAGTTTTTAGAGCTACCATTATTCTTCTGCAATTCTTGTTGCCAAAGTTGAATGCAAACAGACGAATAGTTGAGGAAATATCATCTGTGACGGACGGACGGACAGACGGACGGACATTTTTTGGGTCCTGGGGACATCAAATGCCAAGAAATGGAGCTAACTCAATTTTCAAATTTTTCATGATTACAATACTTTCTCTACCCTATGGAGAATGAGAAAGTAAAACAGAAAGGAAGCAAAAAAAGAAAGTCCTCTCATCGAAATGGTCCTTGATTTTGTTGTCCATCAGTGGCGTAGCGTACCATTTGGCAACGTTGTACCGTGTACCCATGTAAAAGGTCGAATGCGAAGGTGTTCACCGCCAAAAGTTCGATCTTTTCCATGGGTTTAAATGGATGAACTGCAACGTTGCCGATTGGCACGCAACGCGACTGTTGTCCATTATTTTTCAAAGAGTTTTAGATTTTTTCAGGCATACTTTCAAGTGGCAATACTGTCATTGCTGTTGGACTCTGAAATACCTCAAAACTGCAAATATTTTTAAAACTGGTCGAGGAATGGAAGACTGACACTTTTTCACAGAATACTTTCTTTTGAAAGTCACAGGACCTTTCCCCTAAAGCGTCACATATCAGCTAATTTTATGACATTTGTTTCCTTGTTTTCTCTTTTTTTTTCTTTTTTCGAATACATTTGCATCTCTATTCACATAATTAGGACAATATCTTAGAACACGTTCTTGATGTGCGCATCGTTGATTTCACGGAATTTTACTTTAAAAATCAACGTTCTATAATGATGTAGCAGAAAGTACACAAAATACCCATTCACAAAGAGATTTGTCAACAAAGCCGCGCTCGCTCATTTGAAAACACCTGTAGGAATAGGTATGGTCAAGACTCGCGTGCCGGCCGCGCCAGGCTTCCATCTGCTCCGCACGAACAGCAGAAATCGCGCGCTCCGGATAAAAGGACATTTCCTTTATCAAATTTACGTACCTGGAGAGTTGACTAGGAGGTAAACTGCGGAAAACCTTTTATTCCTGTATCCTCATTTTATGGAAATTCGTTGATATATCATGCGCTCAAAATATGTACCGCCATTCGGACATCGTAAGTTCAAGTATAAAATTTGTTGGGAGTTAACGAGATAAGTGAAGAGAACTCTACAGGAAGAGAGAACCCTCAAAAATATCTCCTTACATCCCTTTTACGGAAATACAAGAAACCGGAAGAGAGCTGACCTCAGTATTGCCAGATCGAGGGAAAAAAGCCGTATCGTCCCCATTTAAATCAATGTAAAAGCGTACGGCTTTTTCACTCCAATCTGGCAACACTGGCTGACCTTCACGCCGCACAGTGGAGCGAGTTAATAAGGGGGGGGGGTCACAATGTTACCAGATTGGGGTGAAAAAGCCGTATGTTTTACATTGATTTAAATGGAGACGATACGGCTTTTTACCCTCCATCTATGGCAACACTGGTCGGTCATGGAATATATGACTAAAAACTCAAATTTGAACGTTTTTACTGTCAAAAAACAAACTATATAGGGTGATTCTTGTAGGAAATTTTACAATAAAATCAATGAAATCACTTTCAATTTTCTACGTTGAGTATAAACAAAGATATAAGCATTTAAAGTTGCCACGCCATGTCCGGCCCCATCCATTGACTCTTTCCACTGTACACCGGGGTAAAAGCAGTGGCAGTGGCGTCTCGTGCCATCTGGCAACAATTTAACTGCTCCATCTAAACTCATTAAATATATCGAATTTTCCTTGTGCACTGTGCACCCCCTGAATTCGATATTTTACATGAGTTTAAATAGATAGAATACATTGTTGACAAATTGCACGCGACGCCACTGGCTAAAAGATGTGCCCCTGGAGGTGTGGAAATTTAGTTTCAATCGTAAGGGGAAAACTGACCATAGGTTGTATCAAAAATTATGATGACACCTATTTAAAACTTTATATTCGATTCGGAAGCCACCTCACAAGTTGCGTCTCGTCGAGACACTGCCAAACGAAGATGTGACGAGTTTTGTAAACAGGGTGTAGTATCATTGGATTGTCATTCAAGAGTGCGTATTCAATTCACTGATATCGAATACATAAGAAAAAAAATAGATCCTCGTTGTAAATATCGGTTAACCAAAGATACCGAATGTACATGGATAAAGTCAAAAAAACAGGGACTTTTAGCGGACACCGTATAAAATGTCGTAGAGAAGAAATGGGGCTCTTGCGAACTTTTGCTACAGGGGATTGAAGAGTTGATTCTTGCATAAAAACCTGTAAAAATGACGATTGAGCACACTGAAAAATCACGAAATTCACTCTCAGAATTGGGCATAATGGCGGTTCGACGCAGGTATCATGGGAGATTCCTATCTACTTTGAGACGTATCTCTATGTTTCCGTATAGAAAAAGGGACAAATTAGACAGGAATCTCCCATGATACCTGCCTCGAACCGCCATTACGATATTGCCAATTGAGCAGTTTCGTGAGTTTATTACGGAATTATAGACTTTCTTAATATGATTTCCGTGATTTTTGCTGGTTTTCATATCAGGATGAATTATTCATTTCCTCACAGCAAAAGTTTGCAAGAGCCCCATTGCACGGTTTCAGGACATTTCGTCAACGACTTTTTGTCCGCGCGCATGTTTCGTCCAACTGTTTATGTCCATGCGTTTTTTCGGCAGCAAAATTTTGGTCCACCTAGTAAATAATGTCCAAAGTTTATTGGTCCAAATAAAAACCCCAACATCATACAGGAAATATACACTTCTTGCAAGGTCCTTGGAAGTGGAGGCCGATTTTTATTTTGTTGTCGGTTAATGTAACGACGAAGAGTTCCATCTGATGAAAGTACTTCAAAGACGTCGTCATCCTCATTTTCTGTATTTTGGCGTATTATAGCTGACGGTTGTTCATTCGGCCGCTCCCTAGCGTTTATTTTTGTGTTATTCACGACACGAGCTACTCCCGCTTCAGTGAAGTCCGAATCATGCAGGTGGCTGTTAGTATTGTCGATGAGCACATCAACATGTGGAACTGTTGATGTTGTGGTCAACATGACGTGACATGCGTCTCGTAGTCAGCATCGCCAATAAATTTTTGTTCCGGCTTTATTCTGAGAATGTTTATTATAACTATAACCTTTGTAATGTAAAATTTGTTTACCTCTTGATGACGTTGTAAAAGTGGGACGCATTTTTAAGGAACAATACTTCGAGAAACCCTTCTTTAAAACTTTTTTGACATTTTACACAAATTTTGGCAACAGAAAATTTGGAAAAAATAAAGAAAAAAATAGAATGACATCGGTAAGGTTAAGAATTACTCCACACGAAAATGAATTTACCATAGCAGCACCTTCATCTACCGCCCACTTTCTTATTTTCAATGTTGCCATAACTTCTTTTTCTTACAGTATAATTTTTTCATACATGTTCTTAACTGTTGTCAAAAATTTAAAACGGTCAGCAAAATCAAACATATGGACCTTTTTGTTCTTGCCTTCATACATGCGTGGACGTAAAACGCCTTGACGAATTTGCATCCGGACGAAAAGTCGTTGACGAAATGTCCTATAACCCATTGCACCGATAAAACTATGAAACTATATAAACGAATGAATATTTCTAAGAAAAGCGTAGGTATCTTTTGAAAATATCAACTTAAATAAGCCGTAAATGTAACGATGCATTGAAATCACACGGCTTTTGAAGTGTCAAAAGTTCATTCTACCACAAAGCGAGCAAAAAATAAACACAAATTACATCAAGTCATATAATGAATTGGTATATTTTTCATCAAAATCTGGCAGCGCTTAAGTGGGCCTTTCTGTGACTATCAAAGTGGCAATAATAGGGACCCGGAAAGTATGAACCTAAATAGGGACCTGCGCAGTGTTTGAATAGAAACAATAGAAACTCCAGTTTTCGTAAAATAAAGTCCCTCGTCATCCTCAACGTAAATTAATTATTGTCTTTTACGCTGTTTTTCAATGAGGACCCGGAAGTATGAATAAAGACCCATACCTCACTTCAAAAACATCGTTGATAACACTTTTCCTTGATTATGAAATGCGATGTATCGATGTCTACTCCATTTAAAACTATGGAAAAGTATCGATTGTCAGGGGGTGCAAGTGAACCCCCGATAAATCGATACTTTTCTATAAGTTTAAATGGAGTAGACATCGATACATCGCATTTCATGAGCCGTCACTGCTCTATCCGTGTATTCCGAGTGAATTTTCATATAAATTGACCTACCAAGTTCGAATTCAACCTTAGTTTAGATTGAAGGATCCTTATTTTTCCACAATTTAAACTTTATCGCAAAAAATGCAGAAAAAATAGAATATCAGTAAAATGGGGCTCTTGCAAAATTTTGCTATACGCAAATGAATTTTAAAATCTACCACAGAAACCAGCGAAAATCACACATAGAAAGTCTAAAATGGGGCTGTTGCACACTTTTGCTATAATGGCGTAAAAACCTCAAAAAATAACGATGGCGGCACTAAAAACTTCCAAAATCCACTCCTAAACTCAATAAACGCAGTTATTTGCGCGAGCGTAATGCGGTGGCCGAAGGCACTAACAATGGGAGATTCCCATCTAACAATTCTGAAACTCCATCAAGAAGTGACCAATGAGAGACTACTTTCATTTGACACCGGTGTCACTTGGTGTTGCGGTACCATTCATCGGATGTGGATCATCACTCTGATGACTAATTACTCTGTGAATCATCCTTGTCAGCATAGAAGGAGTGACGAAATTAAGATAGGAATCTCCCATTGTTAGTACCTTCGGCCACCATTACGCTCGCGCAAATAACTGCGTTTATTGAGTTTAGGAGTGGATTTTGGAAGTTTTTAGTGCCGCCATCGTTATTTTTTGAGGTTTTTACGCCATAATCGACTATTAAATCGCTTATAGCAAAAGTGTGCAATAGCCCCATTCGGTAATAAACTGAGAAATCAGCTGCAACGGCAAGATCGCAGTGGCGGCTCGTGCAATCTGGCAACAGCGCTCTTTTGCCATTTAAATGTACGTAAAAGTATCGGTACTAGGTGAGGCGTAGCGCCTCACCAAATAATCGATTGTTTTACACAATTTTAAATGGAGGAAATCCATTGTTGCCACATTGCACGAGCCGCCACTGCAAGATCGCAATGGCGAAGCCACGCACTATAGTGCGCAGGTATCAAGAAAGATAGATTCCTGTCTAATTCGTCACTTTTTCTCTGGAAACCGAGCTTTTTAAAGAAGGCGAAAGAATCCTGATGTGTGGTGCTAGTCACGGACTCCGAAGTCGTAGAGGCCCAAGGTTATATTTTAAAGAGGTATGCTCATCTGACTTCGCGCAACAAATTCAGTCGCAGTTCAAAATCACTGCAGGCAAGATGACCGACAAAAGCAGAAAACCCATTCTCTTTGCAGAAAACATTGGTTTTTTTTTTTCAATGAGCTATAACTTTAGAGTGGCACATCAAGGAACGTTCCGCTGGTTCATTGTTGTCACCTAGGGCGCCGCCATCTTACCGTAAAAATCGATTTTGAGGTTAAGTTTTGTAGGTTGTTTCCGGTCGTTTCGTAAACAAACTCGGGCATCGCCGGAAACGGCCTTCAAAATTTAACCTCAAACCTTGGAATCTGCCGTCCAAATTCCCGCCAAATTCCGAACGACCTACAAAATTTAACCTCAAACCTTGGAATCTGCCGTCCAAATTCCGCTTTTTCCCGGGATTCCTTCTACCCGGTGTGGCACAAGGTTGACCAGCCCGCTGCCACTCTAAAGTTATAGCTCATTGGTTTTTATTCTGCTTTCCTCCAGAGGGCAGCCTAATGTTTTCTGCGAAGAGTATACGTTTTCTGCTTTTGTCGGCCATCTTGCCTGCAGTGATTTTGAATTTAACCCTAGAAGAGGCGCGCTCTGTTTGGTAACACGCAGAGGCGCGCGGGCTACAGGTGTAGCCCAGTTACTAAAATTGTTGTAACTTTTGCTTGAATGGCTCAAATTGCTTGTTTTCTTCACTAATGCAATCGCAGTAGTCTCAAAATCAATATGTCTGAGCTTATACTCCAGGTTTTCCATCCGATCATAATGTATTTTGTGAAAAACTCCAACAAGTCAATTCACTATTTTCTCATTTTTCTCTCTTTTAAATACACACGCAAATATTCTTGAACTCAGCCGATAGAACAAAAAAGTCCGTTTAAAGAGTGCCAATAAAAGTGCACAAGTAGCCGAGGAAGCTTCTTTCAGAAAATGTCTCCTGAAGCTGAGGAAACTCTTGCCGGCGAAATTTGTTGAAAAATAACAGGCCAAAGTGACAAAATACAAGATGGTAACGCCAAGAGGCGCGTGGGCTACAGGTGTAGCCCGCGTGACTTTGAGGCCGCACAGATACCGTTAAAGTCAAGAAATCAGCCTAAAAATTGGCAAAATATGTGTCTTATAGCTTAACTTGAAGATACCATGAGCCTCAAAAGAATTTCTGAGCCGTGCAAAAAGTTACAAACTATAAAATAGGACTGGGCTACACCTGTAGCCCACGCGCCTCTTCTAGCGTTAATCTATAACCTTGGTAGAGGCCTACTTCTTGTCCTGTATACGACGTCGTTTTTCATTAAAGCATTGAAGCAGTGTATGTCCTTGTAAATTATATGCGTCGAAAAAGTTGTTCATAGAACTCTTGAAAGGTGCAGAGAAACAAAATTAAGATGACGCAAAGACCGGTCAGAAAACGTTGTTCTTTCCAGCGGTGCGTATACTATCTCGTATCGCGTTAAGGAGTGGATGGTATATATTTCCTGGTATAATTTGTTTATTTTGCAGACTGGAGAGTGCCACAGCGTAAACATCAGCTGCGAAGTCAATTAAATTTGGAAGGCGCCCTTAGTATATACTTCAAAGGTGAGGGCCCATAATTATTTCCGAGGATGCTTGAGAGTAAGTTAGAGAGAGGAGGGAGGGACAATGAAAGAGAGAGAGAGAGAGAGGGGGGGAGGGAGAGAGAGAGGAGGAGAGGGAAAGAGAGGGGAGAGAGATGTCAAAGAAGGGGGTGGGGGATCGTCGTTGAGGATTCGAGACTCGACTAAATTTAATTAAGGGGGACAGGGGAGACTACAAGACTTGCCCCCTCTCAAAAATTTGCCATCCCAATTGACGCGCTTCTCATTGGGGGGGGGGGGGGGGCTACGGACACAATGGTTGACACCGTTGGACGGAAGCGCGACTATAGTCGCGCCAAATTTCAAAATTGGCAAAAAATCAGAGAGTAGATTTCTGATCAGTTTATACTTTAAAAACTTTCGAGACCACTTTTAATGAACAAACCATGGAACTTACTTTTCAGACGACCCACGTCGGAGTAATTGACCCGAAAACCTGGCCAAAAACGGAAAATTGAAAAGTCGTCCAAAAAACAAACTATTGGTGGTTTTTGAGAGGTGAGTAACCGCTCTATTGCGTAATAGATGTGTCGGAACATCTACGTTTATCTACTGTTTAGGGGACAACATGGAACTGAGCGCTCGACGCACCTGCGGTTGTTCACCGCTCGACGCACCTGCGGTTGTTCACCGCTCGAAGCGCTGTTAATAATCAGTCAACATTGTCCACCGAGGACAAGCGTTGGGGCATCCAAACATTTAAGCGATTATGGACGTTGTTTTAGATGGTATGTGCTTCATTTTGATGGCAATAATTTCTTTTTCCGTGCATTTTTGACCCTTTTACATCTAATTTAAAATGGACATGAAAAAAATCTCTAATTTTAGGCACTATCTTTTTAAAAAAAGGCAATTTTGAATACGTTTCGGGCAAAACCGGGCACAACCAAAACAAGGAGGTTAAAGTAGACCCTTTTAGGCAACTGCTCCAACAGTCAAAAATTGCTAGAAATTGCCCATTTTTTTTAAAAAAAAACATTTTGAAGTCAAGCCTTTTTTTTTTTAACTAAGCGTCAATAACTCGGCAAAAGAATGAGCTATCGACCTTTGGTTTTAGCCAAAATTCTTAATTTTTTACGTCTTTTCCAACCATAAACCGTGCAATAGAAGTTTTGAGTTTAAATTGGAAAATTAACCAAATTCGATTTTCAAATATTCAAGAACGCGCAAATATTTTTGGCCAGGTTTTTGGGGTAAATACTCCTACGTGCTACCCTCGTACTTACGAGGGTGGATTTTAAAGTAAGGTCACCTATTTTTTTTTCTCAGAAATAACTATCAATGCTAGAAAAAAAACAAACCCAATCTTGAAACGAACGTACTTTCAGCTTTCTAACGACCTTTAGTCCTTTCAAATTTGGCCCAAGCGTTGCGGAGATATCGTAGATTTTCCCCATCACCCGTCTCTCTTTCAAACGTGCCCACCTTTTCACGCGCTACAGAAGGCTGCGAGTTTCGACAGGCGATGCGTTTATCTCCGGATCAGACATCTCAATAACACCTGAGTTCATGTTGTTTACTGAATAGACTACTCTTCTACTTATAAAATGATCGATCTTCAAACTTTCGGTCAAAACTGAAAGTGCAATCATCATGAATTGAAGCTGGATCAACAGCTTGCGTTAAAACCTAGTTCAGGAGTATGGGGAAAGGAATTAACGACGGCTGTATACAGAAATTGTTGCACCGATAAGAAAAATTCAAGAATCTATAAGCGGGTGACTATATCAAAAAATGAGAAAAGATGCCTCACAACAATTTCATAACTTGTTTCAGTAAAATAATAGCTCTATTTTACTTTTTCAAAGTCCTAAACTCATGTTTTCTGTGAATCTCTGCAGCGCGTAAAAAGGTGGGCACGTTTGGAGGAGAGACGGGCGTGGAAAATCCACGATATCTCCGCGACGCGTGAGCCAAATTTGAAAAACTGGAGGTCGTTAAAAAGCTGAAAGTACATACGTTCCAACGCTGGGTTTGATTTGTTTTCTAACATTAATAGTTTCTGAGAAAAAAAAAATAGGTAAACTTACTTTAAAATTCACCCTCGTATATTGTCTATTCTCGATACAAGCGAAGCAGTCCAATCTATAATTAATCTGTCACGTCACTTACTCCTCCGCGGACCAATCTCCGTTGTTTACAAAAGTCTACAAAAGTCTACTAAAGTCTACAAAAGTGGCTGATTAGACAGGTAAACAATACAACCCATTGACTCTCACGTGAATCGATGAGGCGCGCAGCGCTACACATTAATATTTATCCAGTGAGAAAATCGTAAACGAAAAAAAAAAAAACAAACAAAAAAACAAACAAACAAAAACGAAAATAAAATTATGAACTCGCGATATTTCATGCCTTGTCATTGCCATTCGACTATCGAGACCACTGTTTACGAGTCGCGTGGGAGGACGGGAAGGAGGGGGGAGGGCTCATGCGGGGGGAAGAGGTCGGGACGGAAGCGAGGCGGGTTGCATATACGTGAGATTGCGGGTATGAAATTTAATCACCTAATTTGTCCATTTACTTGATACGCTTTGTCATGGAGACTTTGTTGCGCCACGCTTGCTCCCCGGCTCCATCATCCTCGCATCGCCACCATCGGGTGGAGAGAGGGGAAGGGGGGGGGGGGGGGTGGACCGGAGCAGCACGACGACGGCGACGTAACGCAACGCAACGCAGCGCGATACGGCATGGCCGTTAACCAACGTTGCCAAGTGGGTATATGTTTGCGCAAGTTTTGCTGAACTGATTTTTGCTTTTGCGACGTTGATTGAAATTCATTGGAACCATCCCATCCTCCTCTTACAAGTAAAAAATTGAGAAAGTAGTGCTGACGGATGCTGAGGTCACACCCAGTGGCGTAGCCAAGGGGGGGGGTGTCCAGGGGGTCTGGACCCCCCCTCCCATGACACCAAAATTTGTCCCATAAAAAGGCCATTTTTTGCGTTTTCAGAAAAACTTTACCAAAATTAGTATCTTTGGACCCCCCACCACAATTTTCGGACCCCGGACCCCCCCCCCAAGAAAAATTCCTGGCTACGCCACTGGTCACACCCCCCATGTTTCATGATTGAACTTGTGTTTGGATGTGTTCAACATATCGCAGCGCAGTGCACTATGCACACACTCCAACGAGTTATAGCGATAGAGAAGATTTGTGGGACGTGTGATATTGAAACTTCAAGGAGGTAGCCATGATGAAAATCTCTTATAGACATTTTCACACAGGCTCGGTTTGTTCGCCTCACTTTTTTTAACCTTTAATTTTAAAAAAAAAAAAAAACAAAAACAAAAATTGTGACAAATACATTTGAAATTGGTTATAAACGAAAGTGCAAGTGTTTAGAAATGGCTATCTGGACCTAAGACATTATAGAAGAAGACTGGCCCCTAGGGGCGAGATTTGCAGCCAGTTACTGTCATGAGCAGGGCTTCCCCGCTCGGGGGTATGAACCAAATGAACATTGCGGCTTATGAAGCCGAGACATAAAACTGTTTCAAAAGAATGTTAACTACTTTTAGTTTTCAAAAGTACTCAGATATTATATGCAGCTTATCCCAAAGTTGAAATTGACGAACTTAAACGACAATTTTGGTCAGTTTATCCGCTAGATATTTACGATAGAAAGTACGGCAGAGAGGTTATGGGTGCTAAAGTAAACAAAGACCGACCGATCGTTAACTTCGATTATTAAAGAATGGATACCTTATATTGATCCAAATTTTCCGTTTAAATGTATGTTATATTACACTGTACAACACATGTGAGACTCGATTTTGTTATTCGTAAAAATAATTGACTAAAATAGGTTTGAAGATCGAGGCTCCATAAGAGCTAAGGTTAAATTGGTTCATAACCCCAAGCGGGGAAGTGCCCTGCCTATCAGCCCGTGCCAAGACCAGCTTCACTTTTCCCCCGTGCAAAGGGATAGCAGAGGCCAGTCTTCTTCTATAATGTCTTTGATTTGGACACAGAAATCGATACAACTGTTTCTTCTGGAAGGATTTGAAAGATAAAGAAACTGACACATGATGGAAAAAAACGAAATTTTCTCACCTAGATAGTTGAATTGGAATTCTTTATCCAGATGGCCGCACTCTAAAACAGTTGCACTTTCGTTTAAAACCAATGTCCACGAGATTAATTATAAGTTTTGATTTAAGGTTAAAAAAAGTAAGGCAATAAACAAACCAGATTCAGATCGCCCATGGAGTCACACTTTGAGATAGGACTGCGTATGGGTGCTTTCAGTCAACTAAATGGAATCATCGGGGAGTTAACCCTAGTAGGCCTGACATGGGTCACTTAGGCCCGTCATGTGTTAAACACATGCGCCATGTAGCGTGTAATTGCAACAGAAACTTGTGTTTCACAAATAGCTCTACAAAACCCTTAAAAAAGAGGAGCATATAAATTTTTTTAACAAAAGTGTTTTTTTTAACCGCGGTATCAAATTATTCAAGACTACCCCTTAAAGTCCTAACATGGGCCACATAGACCCGTCACTCGTATTGGGGGAATTTTTGATTTGTGTTGTAGGAACAGTTTGCAACAGTGTTTGTTTTGACTTATATTATTTGAGGTTATGTGAAAATAAACATAAACTGATGGAAATCAGAGCCACAAATACTAAACTCAGGCGAGAAACCCGTTTAGCATTGGAGCTTTGTGGCGTTGAGTTTGCGTGCGTTGAACCTCCTAATGTTGAACCCGGACTGAAGAAACACAAAAGATATCATCTCTGCGATACTAGCAAAGACAGAAAGTCATCACTCACTTGCTGTAAATGCCATTTTAGTGTTTGCCGGGAACACAGCGATATTTTTTGCAAAGATTGTCAAAATAATATAATGGATAATTTTTGCGTCAACTTTCAAAGGAGGTTGTTTCTTCTCTAATTTTTATTTGTCATGATATCCGCAAAACTTTATGCCTTGTAGATTTCGCAACAGCGCCCTCTAGTTTTCGCGAGCCTCAACATGGTGACAGTTAACGTGCGAAGGAGCAAAATCTGGTGCTATTTATTTTCGGTCGAATTATAATAGACAGGCGCGGCTCTACCCCCACCCCCCCGCAACACCCAACCCCCGACGCGACACCAACCCACCACATAGCCATAGTTTACTCTCTGTCCTCAATTTTGAATTATGCTTTGTTTGGTCAAAGGAAATTGCATCAATTTTGATTCGATAATGAGGATGCATCTTCGTCGGGTTATTTTCGCACCCCCCCCCCCCTCTGCAACCACTCCACCCTACCCCCAATCGCAATCACCCCCTCTCTCTTGCACGCGCGGCTATTCCGTTTTCTCTTTCTCTCTCTCCCCGAGTCTCTGACGTAAATCAATCACCGCGTTATTTACTTTTTTTTTTTTTTTTTTTTTTTTTTTTTTTTTTTTTTTTTTTTAATCAGTCGATTTTCATAAATAAATTTCTCGTATCTGAACACTCTCTCTTGCTTGAACTACCTCCGTAAAAAGTGAAAGAAAAATCATCTGCAGTATAAAATATGAGTGTCCTCAAGGTTAATTTATATCAGACAGGATCAGTGGCGTTGCGTGAAATTTGGTAACGTTGTAATACGTTCATTTAAACTCATATAAAAGGTCGAATGCGAAGGTGTTCACCGAACACCCAATAGCTCGATCTTTTCAATGGGTTTAAATGGACACATCACAACGTAGCAAAATCGCACGCTACGCCACTGGACAGGATTGTATCCTCTCACTCTCTATTTATCTTTCTTTCTTTCTCTATCCCTTCACTGCGCAATTTTTTCTTTTTTGACGAAACATGAATTTCTCAATTCATCTAGTCACTCTAATAGTGGGAAAAATAGTAAAAAAAAAATCTTTGTGTTATTTTTTAATCTGCTTGCTCAAAAATATAATTTTCCGCCATTTTTTCAACATGCTATAACGCATACAAAAATACGAGATTTTTATATTATTTTTCAATTAAAAGTTTGTTTGTTTTTTTTTGTTTTTGTTTTTGTTTTTTTTTTTTTGAAAAGAAAAAGAAATTGTTGAAAGGAATTTTAAAATGATTTCCAAAAAATAATTGACAGTCATTACAATGAAAAGACGTGTTTTGATTCGAGTGATGATTTGATGTGAGATCTCATACGTAGCGCTCTCTGTTTTCGGGACTGTGAACTATTTTTCAATGCTCTTATATGTGCCGTAAGTGACCCAACGCGCAGCAACGTCAAATTTAGATTATACTGGCTGCTAGTGGGTAATAAAGTAATTATTATTTCTCACGAGGAACACTGCGCAGTGAAGGGCTATGTGTATAGTTTTCATTTTTAGAAAGACGAGCTGGAAGATTAAGTAGTAGAGAGGACGTGATAGTCCTAGTCCTACCTCTGCCTCGCAAAAATAAAAGCATTTTTTTTTTATTTTACCTAGAATACAATAATTTTTCCTACTTACTACAGTTCTTTTGTTTTTTCATACACATATATGTACATGTCGCAGGCAAATAGTAATTTTAGGCAATGGGTCTGTTGCAAACTTTTTCTACTGCGGTATAGAGTGTTCAATCTCACGTAAAATCGCGCGACAAGTCCATTGGTTGCACCAGAAAGTCATAAAATGCAGTTTGAAACTCACGAGAGACGTTTAATGAAATCCAAGATGGCGGTAAAATATCGAGCAACCTGTATGCATGCACCACAAACATCCAAGTATAGCCAACCTCACAATATTGATCACACCCAATCATAACGTAAATGAACACATAACCTCTGAAGCTGTGAGGTTGTCAACGTTGGCAATCCTTGGATATTAAAGGTGCATGCATACAGATTGCTAAATATTTTACCGCCATCTGGGATTTCATTAAACGTCTCTTGTGAGTTTATTGTCGCATTTCATGACTTTCTGATGCCACCAATGGATTTTTCGGGCGATTTTACATACTATGAAACACTCTTTATCGTTGTAGCAAAAGTTTGCAACAGACCCATTAGCAATCGGCTTGCAATTTGCCTCGGCAATGAGCAAGCCGTTTATTTAAGATCAGGAAAAAAAAAAAAAAAAAAAATCAAGCTCAGTGGTGACTTACAAAAAAATTATACCGAGATTTGATTCAGCTCATTCTAAAGCTATAATAAGCTAACGAGCATATTGATACTCAAAGATTAAGTTTTTCTCGACTGATCTGTCTGATCCTGTTTTTATGAACTTTTGAAAAGAATAAATACAGGTGTTCAAAGACACTTCATCTAAAACACCGTAGGTAAAGAAATAATCAAAATAAACCTAATCTGATGAAATCACAATTTTTGTCAGCTTATTAGCTTTATGAGCAAAATCAAATCTTGGCATAATTATTCTGCGGGTCAACATAAACGCTTGATGTAAATTTTTTCTGATCATAAATAAACGGCTTACTCTTTGCCTGGGCAAATCGCATGCCGATTGCTAATGGAGCTCTTGCAAGGTTTTGCTGTAAGCAAATGGAGTATCAATTCCAATGTAAAATGCTGCAAAAATAACGATGAGACCATTAAAAAAGTCTAAAACTCACTCCTCACAGAGAAAACTTAACTTAAAATTTTGGGTAACCAGTAACCACACTTGCATGTATGCACCAGCCTTGGATTCGGACCTCAAACGACGAAAGAACAGGACATGAAATTAAGTGCCGTCTTCTTCGTTTATTACGCAACTTAGAATTTTTCTGTAGTTATCACCGTGCTCCTAGTGACAAAATGTATATAAATGGACCTTTAATTCATTCAAATTTACTTTTTGAAAGCAAATTCATTAATCTCATGCTTCAAATTCGTAGGTTATGTTCTTTTGTTTGGGGTCCGAATCCGAGGTTGGTGCAAACAAGGAAGGGTGGTCACCCGAAATCCAAATTAAGTTTTCTCTGCGAGGAGTGAGTTTTAGACTTTTTTAACGGTCTCATCGTTATTTTCGCAGCATTTTACATTGGAATTGAGACTCCATTTGCCTACAGCAAAACCTTGCAAGATCTTCATTCCCTAGATTACTATATTTGCCTGCGACATAAACGCTCCAATTCATCGTTTAATCGTTTAGTTAGACTATTCCATTAATAATTTTTATTTTTAGTAGGTATTTTTTATTTTTTGTGTTCTTATGCAGACCGTTCTTCCCCCCCCCCCTCTCTCTCTCTCTCTCTCGCTCCTCTCCCTCCCCCCACCTCAAATAACTACAAATTAAATCCAAAAGTTTTGCGGCGACATACTAGAGTGTAAAAACAGACGCGAGAACCCCTGCGTCGTTGAATCTCAAAATTAAAACAAAAATATTTGCGAAAACAATTAAAAGGACAGTCACTAAGGTGAAAAAAAAGGCTAGGAAAATTATCCATTGCGTCTAGTTTTTAGCACTGCTCTCGATCGCAGAGAAAACAAATTACACGGTGGTTCCAGTTGACAGCCCCCTCCCTTGTTACTCCTATAACCCCCCCTTATTACTGCTAGCCCCCCCCCTCCAATTTCGTTCAAGCTGACACATCTCGCTCAGCGTGTATTCGGAGAAATCCTCCTCGAAAGTAAGAACTTTTATTGACTGAACATTCCAACCGGTGCGTGACAGTGTCTTGTTCAATTCATTTCGACCATGCGTCGGTCAGTGGGAACAAATATGACCGATTCAGCGGTCAAAAATCAACAAGTTAACCCTTTCGCGCACAAATTATGACAGGTAATCGAGGAAACTCAATTGTGTTTTTAGATGTGTTTTTGGAGCATCGATGGCATCAATTCGATTTTGAACTCACCTCCGGACTTGAATTCAAAATCGAATTGATGCCATCGAGGCCTGAAAACACCGAAAAGGTTAAAAAAAATACGATTCAGTTTCGTGTCATCCACTGTTGTCATGCGTAGATTACTAATGATTTTGAATAATTCCTTTGGATACATTCGTCGCAAAAATTCGTTTAATATGTCAGTAAATGCAATCATAGACCAAAAAACACTATTAAATTGAGCAAACTTTCCTCCATACAATGAAAAAAAGCGATAGTCATAATATCAGATTTTTGTCATATATGTATTACCAGACGCACAACGATATGTGGACGACAAAAAGTCTAGCGTTTTGACCAGAAATTCTGGTGTTAGTACCAGAATATAGTCATAGAACTAGAATTTCCCGTAAAAAAAAAAAAAAAAAAAAAAAAAAAAAAAAAAAAAAAATCAAGATCTATGGTATACAAACACTAAAATTCTGATACAATTGTACTATCCCTTTCATAGGTTCATCAGGGCTGCCGTTTTGCGTATAATCAATGCTATTTTTCAATTCACCGATGATTCCACCGGTTGAGAAAAGATTACACAGTTCAGTTCAGTGCATGACTGTAATTAACTAAAATACTCGCATCTGTAATCTTTTCTCAACCGGTGGAGTCGTCGATAACTTTATAAAACTTGCGGATATTTTAATTAATCAACGGAGTTTCCACCGATTAAGGAAAGATTACAGATCGGAGTATTTTCGTGCATCACAGTCATGCACTGAACTGAACTGTGTAATCTTTTCTCAACCGGTGGGATCATCGGTGAATAGAGAAATAGCATTGATTATACGCAAAACGGCAGCCCTGAGGTTCATACATACTGTCATGATTCTAGTATCTAATCTATTTTTTCAGTGCAAGACTTCACCGAGTTAAATCATGTCCCTCCCCTTGTAAGGAACCAAAAAGGAGTGAACAAGATTTGAAACGGGGGAGTTGCAAGTGTCTGAAATTTGGTGTTCATTAATAAAAAGAAAATGAAAGTACTTGATGAGCTGAGATCAAAGTTCCTGGTACAAATCTTCATCAAAAACATCAAAAAAATGTATTTACTTTCAGCACTAAATTCATATAGATTTCATGCTATGATTTCATGACGATCTCATGCTGATCTCATGATGATTTCTACTAATCATAAGATCATCATGAGATTAACATGAAACCGCAGCTTCCAAATTTCAAGCTGAGAATTTTTTGATGATTCTTAATGAGGATTTTTACCGGGGGTGCCTTTGGTTTATTCCTATGTTACTTATTGAATTCAGAGAAACACACATCTTGGCTTCAGCTTAACGAGTACTTTCATTTGCTTACTAAAAAAAAAGAAACTCTAAAACAATTCAGACCTGTGTAACTACCCATATTGCTTTGGAATGCCTGCGTGGTCAACTCTGATGAAAGCTGGTGTTTTTTTGGTCACGGTATCAGTAATGTCTACCTAAGCACGGAGCTGCAGGGCTCTCAAAACATCCTCTCTGCTCTTCCAGACCACCGTCAATGTCATTTTAATTAGGAAAACAGACTTACGAGTAGACCAATCTTTTTGGTAGGCTTTTAATCGCTGACCAGGCGCAGGGCTCTCAAAACGTCCCGTCTGCTCTTTCGAGCCGCCGCCAATGTAATTTTAAATGGGATACAGACTTAAGAGCAGACCGGTCTTTTTGGTGGGCTTTTATTCGCTTACAAAGCGCAGGGCTCTTAAAACGTTCCGTCTGCTCTTCCGAACCACCGCCAATGTAATGTTAAATGGGAAAACAGACTAACGAGCAGACCTATCTTTTTGGTGGGCTTTTATTCGCTTAAAAAGCGCAGGGCTCTCAAAACTTCCCCTCTGCACTTCCGGGGCACCTCCAATGTGATTTTACATGGGAAAACAGACTTACGAGCAGACCTGTCTTTTTTTCGGGCTCTAAATAGCTTATAAGGCGCAGGGCTATCAAAACGTCCCCTTTGCTCTTCCGGGTCACCTCCAATGTGATTTTACATGGGAAAACAGACTTACGAGCAGACCTGTCTTTTTGGTGGGCTTTTACTCGTTGACTACGCGCAGGGTTCATCAAAACGTCCCCTCTGCTCTTCCTGGGCACCGCCAATGTTATTTTAAATGGGAAAACAGACTTACGAGCAGATCTGTCATTTTCGTGGGCTTTTAACCGTTGACTAGGCGCAGGGCTCATCAAAACGTCCCCTCTGCTCTTCCTGGGCACCGCCAAAGTATTTTTAAATGGGGAAATAGACTTACGAGCAGACCTGTCTTTTTGGTGGGCTTTTAATCGCTGACAAAGCTCAGGGCTCTCGAAACGTCTCGTCTGCTCTTCCGGGGCACCGCCAATGTTTTTTTAAAATGGGAAAATAGACTTACGAGCAGACCTGTCTTTTTGGTGGGCTTTTAATTGCTGACAAGGCTCAGGGCTCTCTAAAGTTCCCTTCTGCTCTTCGGGCACCGCCAATGTATTTTAAATGGGGAATAGACTTACGAGCAGACCGGTCTTTTTGGTGGGCTTTTATTCGCTTACAAAGCGCAGGGCTCTTAAAACGTTCCGTCTGCTCTTCCGAACCACCGCCAATGTAATGTTAAATGGGAAAACAGACTAACGAGCAGACCTATCTTTTGGTGGGCTTTTATTCGCTTAAAAAGCGCAGGGCTCTCAAAACTTCCCCTCTGCACTTCCGGGGCACCTCCAATGTGATTTTACATGGGAAAACAGACTTACGAGCAGACCTGTCTTTTTTTCGGGCTCTAAATAGCTTATAAGGCGCAGGGCTATCAAAACGTCCCCTTTGCTCTTCCGGGTCACCTCCAATGTGATTTTACATGGGAAAACAGACTTACGAGCAGACCTGTCTTTTTGGTGGGCTTTTACTCGTTGACTACGCGCAGGGTTCATCAAAACGTCCCCTCTGCTCTTCCTGGGCACCGCCAATGTTATTTTAAATGGGAAAACAGACTTACGAGCAGATCTGTCATTTTCGTGGGCTTTTAACCGTTGACTAGGCGCAGGGCTCATCAAAACGTCCCCTCTGCTCTTCCTGGGCACCGCCAAAGTATTTTTAAATGGGGAAATAGACTTACGAGCAGACCTGTCTTTTTGGTGGGCTTTTAATCGCTGACAAAGCTCAGGGCTCTCGAAACGTCTCGTCTGCTCTTCCGGGGCACCGCCAATGTATTTTTAAATGGGAAAATAGACTTACGAGCAGACCTGTCTTTTTGGTGGGCTTTTAATTGCTGACAAGGCTCAGGGCTCTCTAAAGTTCCCTTCTGCTCTTCCGGGGCACCGCCAATGTATTTTTAAATGGGGAAATAGACTTACGAGCAGACCGGTCTTTTTGGTGGGCTTTTATTCGCTTACAAAGCGCAGGGCTCTTAAAACGTTCCGTCTGCTCTTCCGAACCACCGCCAATGTAATGTTAAATGGGAAAACAGACTAACGAGCAGACCTATCTTTTTGGTGGGCTTTTATTCGCTTAAAAAGCGCAGGGCTCTCAAAACTTCCCCTCTGCACTTCCGGGGCACCTCCAATGTGATTTTACATGGGAAAACAGACTTACGAGCAGACCTGTCTTTTTTTCGGGCTCTAAATAGCTTATAAGGCGCAGGGCTATCAAAACGTCCCCTTTGCTCTTCCGGGTCACCTCCAATGTGATTTTACATGGGAAAACAGACTTACGAGCAGACCTGTCTTTTTGGTGGGCTTTTACTCGTTGACTACGCGCAGGGTTCATCAAAACGTCCCCTCTGCTCTTCCTGGGCACCGCCAATGTTATTTTAAATGGGAAAACAGACTTACGAGCAGATCTGTCATTTTCGTGGGCTTTTAACCGTTGACTAGGCGCAGGGCTCATCAAAACGTCCCCTCTGCTCTTCCTGGGCACCGCCAAAGTATTTTTAAATGGGGAAATAGACTTACGAGCAGACCTGTCTTTTTGGTGGGCTTTTAATCGCTGACAAAGCTCAGGGCTCTCGAAACGTCTCGTCTGCTCTTCCGGGGCACCGCCAATGTATTTTTAAATGGGAAAATAGACTTACGAGCAGACCTGTCTTTTTGGTGGGCTTTTAATTGCTGACAAGGCTCAGGGCTCTCTAAAGTTCCCTTCTGCTCTTCCGGGGCACCGCCAATGTATTTTTAAATGGGGAAATAGACTTACGAGCAGACCTGTCGTTTTGGAGGGCTTTTAATCGCTGACAAGGCGCAGGGCTCTTAAAACGTCCCGTCTGCTCTTCCTGGGCACCGCCAATGCTATTTTAAATGGGAAAACAGACTTACGAGCAGATCTGTCATTTTCGTGGGCTTTTAACCGTTGACTATGCGCAGGGCTCATCAAAATGTCCCCTCTGCTCTTCCTGAGCACCGCCAATGTATTTTTAAATGGGGAAATAGACTTACGAGCAGACCTGTCTTTTTGGAGGGCTTTTAATCGCTGACAAGGCGCACGGATCTCAAAACGTCCCGTCTGCTCTTCCGGGCCACCGCCATTGCAATTTTGAATGGGAGAACAGACTTACGAGCAGACCTGTCTTTTTGGTGGGCTTTTAATCGCTGACACGGCGCAGGTCTCTCAAAACTTCCCCTCTGCTCTTCCGGAGCACCGCCAATGTAATTTTAAAGGGGGGAACTGACTTACGAGCAGATCTGTCTTTTTGTCGGACTTTCAATCGCTTACAAGGCGCACGGATCTCAAAACGTCCCGTCTGCTCTTCCGGGGCACTCCCCATGAAATTTTCAATGGGAAAATAGACTTACGAGCAGGACTCCAAAATCACGTTTTTTCTTGCCGAGTATAGCCGAAGTGCGCAACAGACCCATTACGTGACATGCGCTCCGGCAATCGAACAATGAACGCGGCAACCTCGATATTTCTTTGGACGCTTGCAGGCAACATTGCCAGATTATCATATAAATTACCAACTTTTACACGATTTCAAATGGGGAAAAATCGGATAAGTATGCGATAATTGGCAACACTGTTCATAGGTACGGATTTTCGGTGGGTGGTGCCAGTAGCTTGATAACGATTTGAACTGTGCCCATCTACAGATATCCACTGATAATAAATTGGTTCTGTATATCTGAGCATCACAAATTCACACACGTGATGTTTAAACAAATATTCGGATGTCTCCACACTCCACAGCCCAAATCATGTGGTTCAGTCATTTTCGAACCGAACGCATGAAGTGGTCAGATTTTCAAGGTCGTAATTGCATAGTAGTTACGCATTTCAAATCAAATAGGAGTGGCGCGGAGTTATTTTCGATGTTTGTGTCTATCCTTGTTGAACATATATGTTCCAATGGAGGCAGGAGAGAGATGTACAGTTTATTTGTTGCATACTTTTGCTACAGTAAATATGGCACATTGGTTCTTGAGTATTGATAAATAAGTATACTGAAGTGAGTTTCAGGTCAGTAGGTCGACAGTATAGTATACATATATTACAGGAAAAATGTCTACTTCTTTTGGTCCATGCACTGACAAAATGTTCACGAAAGTTTGTCCATACGAAAAAATGACTACATTATAAAGACGTCTACATATTTTATGACTACAAAATAAATGTTCCGAGTGTATTAATGCCTCCTTTATTCACAAAGTGTCCATTTTTTTTTTTTTTTTTTTTTTTTTTTTTTTTTGGACAAAATCTATTCTGTCAACAATGTCTTCAAATTTGAAGCAGAAATGTACGCGTGGAAAATAACTCAGCGCGCTCGTAATGAGAAAAAAAAAAAAAAAAAACAATTAATTTTCAATATAGTACCTATGAAGGATATTTTCCAAATTTGTATAGACATAATTGAAGGTAATCTTGTACTAAAGGATTAGGAGTACCCATTTGATTCAATTTTTGAACTTCTTTTGCTTTTAAAGCGGGGATCCCCAATACTGAAAAAGAGTCGACCCCCCAAAACCCCCCAAAAAATAGTCGGGGGGGTTTTGAAACCTCAAAATTTGAATTTGTCTCGTCAAAATACATAAGTACACCAATTTTCAGATTTTTATGTATATGTATTATCCCAGTAAACATTTCCGGTCTTATGAGCATCTAGAGCTAATCTAAGGCAATTGACTAGATAGTCTAGAAGTTCTGCATTTTACCTGCAAATGTCCGCCTGTTTCGGATCTTCTAGTGATCCGCACAGATGATCTTGAGCATATCTGGAAGTTGTCTTGTGCACAACTGGGAGGCTGACTCGGGTTGATGACTATCAGACATCCTCCAGACCATGTCAAGATTATCTGCGCGGATCGCTAGAAGATTCGAAACAGGCGGACATTTGCAGGTAAAATGCAGAACTTTTAGACTATCAAGTCAACTGACTTAGATCAGCTCCAAGATGCTCATAAGATCGGAAATGTTTCAAGATTATTTGCACGAATATCTTGAGCATATCTGGACGTTGTCTTTTGCACAACTGGGAGGCTGACCCGGGTTGATGACTATCAGATATCCTCCAGACCATGTCAAGATTATCTGCGCGGATCGCTAGAAGATTCGAAACAGGCGGACATTTGCAGGTAAAATGCAGAACTTTTAGACCAAATAAACAGCGCACTCTGGGTGGTGATTCTTGTAACTCACTATAAAGTTACTCCGTCTAGATTGGTACCACATGTTGCAGAGTCCTGGATAGCACATTACACACGTATTATTAGCTGTAGAAGAGATACATTGAAGCAGGGGCGGGCCGTGGTTTCCAAAAAGGTGGGGGGCAATAATGCAATCTTGCCGTCCTCCGCGACCAAAATTAAAAATTAAATGACCTTTTTCTTCTTTTTTTTGAAATTT
This sequence comes from Trialeurodes vaporariorum, assembly GCA_011764245.1. NCBI lineage: Eukaryota > Metazoa > Arthropoda > Insecta > Hemiptera > Aleyrodidae > Trialeurodes > Trialeurodes vaporariorum. The sequence goes on from VMOF01000379.1 coordinate 52,704,011, forward strand.
GAATGTTTTTTCTTCTTCTTTCTTTTTTTTCCTTTTTTTTCTTCTTTCTTTTTTTCTTTCTTTCTTTTTTTTTTTTTCTTTCTTTTTTTTTTTTTTTTTTTCTTTTTTTTCTTTCTTTTTTTTCTTTTTTTTTTTTTTCTTTTTTTTTTTTCTATTTTTTCTTTCTTTTTTTTTTTCTTTTTTTTTTTCTTTTTTCTTTTTTTCTTTCTTTTTTTTTTTTTTTTTTTTTTTTTTTTTTTTGTTCACCCTGATTTTGCCGCCCCCCGAAAGGCAAGGGTATCCAGCCCCCCTCTCGACAAGCCCCTGCATTGAAGATACATCCACAGAACATACACAGAAAGAAGTGACAAAGCATACCAGAAGTTCCGAGATTTGAACCTGGGCCGCTGCGGTGGAAGCCAAGTACTTTACTCGATGAGCTACGCCGGCTCGCGTAGGAATGGAGCAAATTAAACATATTTAAAGGAAAGGAATCTTCATACTCTTATAATATCTGGAGAGTATCTGGACTTACAAGTCCAGAATTGAATATCTTCAGAATATCTGGAGAGTATCTGGACTTACAAGTTCAGAATTGAATATCTTCAGAATATCTGGAGAGTATCTGGAATTACAAGTCCAGAATTGAATATCTTCAGAATATCTGGAGAGTATCTGGACTTACAAGTTCAGAATTGAATATCTTCAGAATATCTGGAGAGTATCTGGACTTACAAGTCCAGAATTGAATATCTTCAGAATATCTGGAGAGTATCTGGAATTACAAGTCCAGAATTGAATATCTTCAGAATATCTGGAGAGTATCTGGACTTACAAGTTCAGAATTGAATATCTTCAGAATATCTGGAGAGTATCTGGACTTACAAGTCCAGAATTGAATATCTTCAGAATATCTGGAGAGTATCTTAGTTAACTTGTTAGATGTTGTATATTGAGAAGACAACTTCCGGAGCACACAGAAGCATGTACCGTATCAAGCTGTCTCCAAAAGAACTGAAAGTTATCTAAATTTTATTGTGTGTTTCCCAACATCTTGCAGTTATTTTGCAGATATGTTACGGCGCGCATATTATCTTGAAGTCATCTTTCAGACATCTTTCATGCCCAGATATTCACAAGACCATCTTGAGACCGGAAATGTTTACTGGGATAATAGTGGCCGAGAAAAAGGACTGGTACGGTAGGTCTGGGACACCCGGTATATTGAGGACGTAAAATTTGTAGACGTCTTCGACATTTTTTTCTTACAATTAGACATGATTTTGTAGACGTTTTGTCAAAGGACCAAAAAAAAGTAGACGTTTTTCCTGCAGTCCATATTATTGTAGACCAACTGACTGGAAACCATACTGTGAGAGTTGCGCCGAGTCATATTCCTCTTCTATAAAAATGAAGAAGAAGCGGATCATATGGATCGCTCAAGAGATAAAATTCAGCTATCTATACGTAATAAAGATTCAGTTGTTATTATTAGGAGCTTCAAAATTAACCTCAAATATTAGCTCAACTCGTAAAGACCTACCTACGACCACTGATGCGCTTACTTCCGAGGAGGCCGAAAAGAAACGCACGGAGTTCCAGAATAAAACAGAAAATTAGTTATCTTAAAAGGAAAGAATGAAAGTGAAGTATCTTGATTCGAGGTAGTAGCCGCGAGTAGCGGGTGTAGATGCTATCAGACCATAGCTGTAGCCAGAAAGTTGTCTTTCTCTCTCTTTGCCCGTTTGAACGCGTGTGTTAAGGACAGAAACAGGGACTAAAGTCACGGGACAGCCCCTATACCCGTCCTTTTCCAACACATGCGTTCAAATGGGCTCAAATGAGAAAAAGAGAGGAAGAGAGAGAGAGAGAGAGAGAGAGAGAGAGAGAGAGAGAGAGAGAGAGAGAGAGAGAGAAGGAAATATCCTAACTACGACTATGTATAAGACGGAGAAAGACAACTCTTAACGTCCTTTTAACTAACGGTGTAGATAAGGAAAGATAAATACACGTGGCAAGCTAAGATAATTTTTGAAAAATGGGGGAGGGAGTTTTGACTTTTTGCGCAACATCAATTTTCTTCCTTTTCCTTTTTTCCACTTTCCTCCTTTTTTTTTTTTTTTTTTTTTTTTTTTTTTTTTTTTTTTTTTTTTTTTTTATAATAGGGTGTCTTTTCCTCCCCATTGGAGTCTGTTTACAGAGTCGCTTGAGAAGAAGTCACTTTCTAAGCTGAAAAATCAACAGCTCGATTAAATTAAAAACAGGACTCTCCTTCGTCTTGGCCGCACTTGAAATCCACCGCGTGAAAGAATAACACGAGAGTGAATGAAAACAATTAATGTAGGATAATTCGTCTAATTTTTCCGAGTTCATCTACTCTCAAAACTGTAAGGCACCAGTCTCAAATTATTCATTATAATTTGATCAAGCAAGTTTACGTTGCCAGCAGCAGGTGCGTTTGTTAGACTATTTTGGTAACAATGAGGCAGTTGAAAGGGCCTGAATTTTTGTGTTTTTTAGTGATCAAAGAAAGTACCTACTCAGTGAGCTGATATAAAGCAAGAACGCCTTTTATTTTTTAACTAGATTTCATAGTCTTGGAGGTACAATTTTGGTCCATAATACATTGTATTAAATAGGAATTCCGCGTCGCAGGCTTAATGGGTCTGTTGCATTCTTTTGCTACAACAATATAGAACCTTGATTCTTATGTAAAATTCGACGAAAATAACGATGCGCACATTAAAAACGTTCAAAATCCACTCATTAACTCAGTAAATCACTTCAATTTCAAACAGCCCGCGCTACAACAGACACTATTTGCACCGGTACACTACTTCATAGACGGAACCACCGTGCATAAAAAACAACATCGTAACTTCAAAACTATGTAATTCCCCTCTAAATATACATAAACTATTGGCTGCATTTGCTGTCTGGTCTTTTCGGTTTATCAAAGATTACAAAATAATATAACAAATGTACGCATCTAAACGAAACATTCCAATGTTCGTAAGTTCTGTTCATGTTTACATAAACGAGATGGTTACAAAACAATATAAGATTACAAAATAATATAAGAAATGTACGCATCTAAACGAAACATTCCAATGTTTGTAAGTTTTGTTCATGTTTACATAAACGAGGTGGTTCCATCTATGTAGTTATAAGTCGGTGATAAAGTGTCTAGTGTAGCGCGGGTTGTTTGAAATGGAAGATATTTTCTGAGTTAATGAGTGGATTTTGAAAGTTATTAATGTGCGCACCGTTATTTTTGTCGAATTTTACGTTAGGAACAATGAGTTATATTGATGTAGCAAAAGTACGCAACAGACCCATTAGGCATTTTCGAGATTGCACATTGGCGCCCAGAGCGGGAGGCAAGAGGGGCTCTTGCCCCCTTTGGAATTCAAAAAAGTCAACACTTCACGATAAAAAGGTAAAGGAAAAAAGAAAATGAAATGTTAATCTAAGGAGTAATAGTTGACAAACTTCATTATTAGTTTATTTTGTGGCTCTAACTTATTTTTTGCAAAGAATATTAAAATAATACATTTTTCTTACTATCGTTATCATCTGTTGTCCCTTTATACATCATATCAACCAAGTCAAAATTATTATTATTAATATTATTTGATACACCTTCAATGGGTTAATAATTGTACACTATTTGGATGAAAAAAAGCTTTCCCCCTTTCCCGTGAGGGGGGGGGGGAGGATCTCCTTTACCTTCCATTGGGTTTAAAAAAGATTGCCCCCCCCCCCCTTGGAAATTTTTCTGCGGGCGCCCATGAGGTCGCAGAATTCATAATCGCAAAAAGTTAACATGAATTTTTTGATATTATAGCCTCCGTTCTAAAGTGCGCTTAAGGGGAAATTACATTGAATGCAAGTTTCTTTGGAACCAGAGTTCCTCGAACGGTAATCGATACGATAAATCGCACTAATAAAACAGTCATCGTCACAATTTCTCTCACTCCATCCACTTGTAGAAACGCGAGCGCGAACGGTCCGACTCCGAGAGCATATTTCAGGTAGGTAACTATTCCTACTTGACAGTTCTGTTTTTGCCTATCCTGCGAATTGAAGGAACTTTCAGTATAATACCTACTGTTGGATGTTGCTCCGTTTGATAGCTCCTTTCATTTAAAGTAGCGTAGCATGTAATTTGGCAACGTTGTATTGTGTCCATTTAAACCCTTATAAAAGATCGAATGCGAAGGTATTCACCGAACACCCAATAGTTCGATCTTTTTCACGGGTTTAAATGGAAAAACTGCAATATTGTCAAATTGCACACTTCGTCATTGTTTATTTACTTCGTGTTAAGTCGTCAGTTTCAGGACAGAATTTATCACAGTATTTTATGTAAAAAATTGTTATCTTCCTTGATGCATATAAACCGATCAGATTCCATGATTTCAAATTTCCCGCTCATCACTAAAACAGTACACTAAGAGAATTATTTGTTTAATCCAAGGTGTATTTCGTTTGTGTTAAAGAAACTGCACAGTGAAATATTGACAAGAAGGGGGAATTCCTTTTAACCAGAGGAAAATGTCTGCTGCCAGAAGTAAAAGATTCCTTGTTGTGCCAGTGCTTCTCGTTCACGCAACATAACTTTACTTCGCGCAAGGAAAAGTGTCACAAGTTAAAACGTGTTTCCTTGTTTTTAAAGAAGTGATTTCTTTCAAAGCAGAGGTCTTCGGACAACAATCGATACGATAAGTCGCTCTAATGAAACAGTCTATCTTCCTCGATGTTTATAAACCTATCAGATTCCTGAATGGGACTCTTGCAAGCTGTAAGCTGTGGCCTGTGGGGCAGTAAGGAAATGAATCGTCCATTCTGATGTAAAAACCAACGAATGTCACGAAAATCACATTGAAAAAGTCTAAAATTCAGTAATAGACGCTTAAAACCGCTCTAACGGCAAGATAGTAATGGCGCTTCAACGCAGGTATCATGGGAGATTCCTGTCTAATTTGTCACTTTCTCTGTGTGTTTGTGGAAACACAGAGATTTGTCTCAATTTAGACAGGAATCTCCCATGATACCTGCTTTGAACCACCATTATGCCTGATTCTAAGAGTGAATTTTGTGATTTTTCAGTGCGCTCATTGTCATTTTTACATTTTATTTTTATTTATTTTTTTTATTTTTTATTTTTTTTTTTTTGCAAGAATCAACTCTTCAATCCCCTATAGCAAAAGTTGGCAAGAGCCTCATTTCAAATTTCCCGCTCAATCACCAAAACAAGTACATCTACAAACACATATAGTGCATCATTGATTCGTGGTTAGATATAATCGACGAAAACCCGCTCGAAAATCGACGCCCGCGAAAGGTATTAATCGCTAACCACGACTTTTCGGGTACGAGAGGCGCCATCACCACACCGTAGACGGGTAAGGTGATGATGAAGAGGGGGGATGTTTCACCCTGTGCATTAGAACAATGCGCATTCGAAATCTGCATAGCGGGGGACGGTTGGATTTCTCAAATGCTCGGCAACTCCAGCTGCCCCTCCCCCCTTCAAACCCCCACCCCCCTTCCCTTCCAGCAACGTCCGCTCCCATCCCATCCCATGACCAGTCATTTCCGTTGAAAATTCTGAGCGGCACACAAACAACAACAACAACAACAACAAGAACAAGACCTGCAAGAGGAATAACGTCGTCAATTCGAAATTAGCGAAACAAAACGGGGAAGGATTCCCGATAATCACGTTATACTCTCGCGGGAGACCGTGCGCTCGGTTCCCTGCCTTTCTTCCGTTCCTTCGAGTCTGCGTCTACAGCGTGATTCAAAAGCCGATGTTCCTTTGCCTAACTTTAAACTATCCCGCTCTATGATAGTCCTGTAAATACAGGATGATCGGTTGACATGGATTCTTTTGAAATTAAAAAAAAAAAAAAAAAAAAAAAAAAAAAAAAAAAAAAAAAAAAAAAAATTGGCAAGCACAAGAAATTATCTGAGAAAAAGTCACTCGCTTCACTGGTAAAGTTCAGTAATTTCCCCTCAAAAATTCAATCCCACACCAACTTTGATCGTTTATATCTCTAAAATGAAATTTTTCGCAAACTTGCACTGAAAAACAATGCCGATGTTCCTTTGTCTAACTTCAAACCATTCCGCTCCATGATAGTCCTATATACGGGACTTTTGGTTGACATGGATTCTTTTGAAATTTTAAAAAAAAAAAAAAAAAAAAAAAAAAATTGGCAAGCACAAGAAATTATCTGAGAAAAAGTCACTCGATTCACTAGTAGAGTTCAGTAATTTCCCCTCAAAAATTCAATCCCACACCAACTTTGATCGTTTATATCTCTAAAATGAAATTTTTCGCAAACTTGCACTGAAAAAAAAAAATGCCGATGTTCCTTTGTCTAACTTCAAACCATTCCGCTCCATGATAGTCCTATATACGGGACTTTCGGTTGGCATGGATTCTTTTGAAATTTAAAAAAAAAAAAAAAAAAAAAAAAAAAAAATGGCAAGCACAAGAAATTATCTGAGAAAAAGTCACTCGATTCACTAGTAGAGTTCAGTAATTTCCCCTCAAAAATTCAATCCCACACCAACTTTGATCGTTTATATCTCTAAAATGAATTTTTTCGCAAACTTGCACTGAAAAAAAAATGCCGATGTTCCTTTGTCTAACTTCAAACCATTCCGCTCCATGATACTCCTATATACAGGACTTTCGGTTGACATGGATTCTTTTGACATTTTAAAAGAAAAAAAAAATCGGCAAGCAGAGGGAATTATCTGAGAAAAAGGTCACTCAATTCACTAGTAAAGTTCAGTCATTTCCCCTTAAAAATTCAATCCTACACCAACTTTGATCGTTTATATCTCGAGAATGAAATTTTTCTCCAACTTGCACTGAAACAAAATAATTCGTAAATTCTAGTAATATAACCAGAAGCACAACGATATGTGATCGACAGAGAGTCTACTATGGCCAGAAAATTCTGGCGTTAATTCCAAAATATGGCCATAAAACTAGAATTTCTTATAAAATTTCAAGAGCTACGGTATAAACCACCGGCTCCCAACCTTTTTTGGTCGTGGACCACCGATCGGGCGATCGGTGGAGGCCGCGGACCACCACTTGAAAAAATGAAAAATCGATTACCTTTTTTTTTTTTTTTTATCTTAGACAATGGAGGGGAAAATAAAAACTAACCTGCCCTGGTGGGAGCGTTCTGGCTAATGGGTCTGTTGCACACTTCGGCTACAGCGTTTTAAAGTATCAATTCCTATGTGAAAAGCCGAGAAAATAACAATGGCAGCATCAGATAACACTAAAATTCAGTATTAAACTCACAAAGTGCGAAAAACACTAGACACTATTCACCCCCGTATCTTTCCACCACGTGCACGATATTTCGCGAAATTAGCGCGGCACATTCAAATAATCACGGCCGACTGTCATCACAGCTGACTTCATAAAGAAATAAACAGTAAACACTCACGGCGTCTGCTCGAATTCTTACGTTTCAATATCCTCAATTCCTCACAAAAGGTTGTGAAAGGTACGGAAACCGATATTTGTGTCGAAAACTTATCAAAATGAAACAATAACACATAGGAGTTCCAAGGATAATTCCAACTTCGATCATCATGCTTGAAACTCCTGTGTGTTATTGTTTCATTTTGATAAGTTTTCGACACAAATATCGGTTTCCGTACCTTTCACAACCTTTTGTGAGGAATTGAGGATATTGAAACGTAAGAATTCGAGCAGACGCCGTCAGTGTTTACTGTTTATTTCTTTATGAAGTCAGCTGTGATGATAGTCGGCCGTGATTATTTGAATGTGCCGCGCTAATTTCGCGAAATATCGTGCATGTGGTGGAAAGATACAGGGGTGAATAGTGTCTAGTGTTTTTCGCACTTTGTGAGTTTAATACTGAATTTTAGTGTTTTCTGATGCTGCCATTGTTATTTTCTCGGCTTTTCACATAGGAATTGATACTTTAAAATGCTGTAGCCGAAGTGTGCAACAGACCCATTGTAAGACTTCACTTTCACTTATCAACTTATACAAATTATTTAGATTATGACTCGTTCAAATAGTAACTTTTTCCCACTACATAAAAAAATATTAGTCATACAATAAATTCAACGTCGCCACTTTCGGGCGAAAAAAATGGGAAAAATTTGGAAAGGTCTTCGCGGACCACCAAGACTCGGTCCGCAGACCACCGGTTGGGAACCGCTGGTATAAACAATAGGATACTGGCAGTTGTACTGTCCGTTACATGTGTTCACATATCGATATGCTTCTGGTAATCATTTTTTCTGTAAGCGGTTTGCGCCATTTTAAAGAGCGTTCGCCGACTTTCAAGAGGCCAAAATCCGAATTTTTGAAGTTTTAAAAAATCAAAAAATGATCATAACTTGACTTAAAAACAAAATAAAAACAAAAACGTACACATCAAAAAGAAACATTGTATTTTTGATCACCCTGTACAAGAAAGAAATCCTTTGCTTGTGACTCGCCTCGACGATACATTAAAAACAGTTTAGAGATGTTTAGCAGGGATCGTGACACGGCTGACAGTCATTCGATATTTTCTTTTTGGTCAAGTATATTCGATTTATCGAACATTAATTAACATGCAGGATCGCTCGTCGGAGGGTGATGGGCAGATTCCTCGAGGGATCCCAGCTCTAGAGGGGACATTTGTAAATACAATCCTCAAAATAAAAATAATTTTCATTTTAAAACAAAATAAAATCAGGGGAGTGTAGGAGAGAGAAAGAGTGAGAGAGAAGAAAGGGATAGAGATTCGAGGAGGAGTGAAAAATGCTACTTTCAAAATATTGTATACATGGCTATCGATTGGATTTGTTGACATTTCGACGTTTCCGCATTCAGCGCTAAACATCGCTCAAAAGGCGAATAAAGAAGAGGAAAAAAGTATTTTAAAAATCCCTTCCACAGGATATGAGTTTTTTTTTCGCAGTATCTCTCTCTGAATCTTGGTGGGAGCTAAGAAAAGGAAAAGGACAGTAAGGACACAACGCTCACTGGATCGAAACAAGGATTTTTTCAGACAACCATATAATTGAAGCTCTAATGAGAGTGGTTTCACACATTTTCGATTATTCTCTCTAATAATATACTGTAACTCCATTAAGAGAGGTGGAAGCCAATTGAATAGAGCTCAAGCATATAATATCGTTGAGGGTGACTCACGAAAATAAAAGATTAGTGAAAATATAACCATACGGATACCTGATTTTGGCACCTGCTAGATGTTTTGGTAAACTTGACCAGAGGCACGGTACATTTACCGATACTTTAAGTAAATTCGACATGCGATCAGGTAACATCAACTAGTACCTAGTCAAAACATAGTATACTTCTGGTTAACATTACCATAACATCTAGCAGGTGCCAAAATCAGGTATCCGTATGGTTATTTTCACCGTAGTTTTTTTCCGTGCTCAAACAGCAATATTTTAATTGCTCGTAAAACTATAACAATCCTGTCACGATTCCACAACAACATCGATTAACGATTAACATTATGACGCCGCGGTACCTATACTATATTAGGGTAGGTGGACCTGGACGTCCTGTGGACGTAAAGTCCGTGTAGCGAAATTAAAGCGAAATTTACTTTCTGACTTTTGGTCGCTTTTTGAGGATCTCCAGTCTTCAACCATAGTAGTGCACTGTGCGACGCTGAAATCTCGCCTTCCTGACACCGCAAGCAAAAGCAGAGTCAGGAAGATTGTCTCTCTCTCTCTCTCTCTCTCTCTCTCTCTCTCTCTCTCTCTCTCTCTCTCTCTCTCTCTTTTTCTCTCTCCCCCCTCTCTCTCTTTCTCTCTCCCCCCTCTCTCTCTCTCTCCCCCCTCCTCTCTCTCTCTCCCCTCTCTCTCTCTCTCTCTCTCTCTCTTCTCTCTCTCTCTCTCTCTCTCTCTCTCTCTCTCTCTCTCTCTCTCTCTCTCTCTCTCTCTCTCTCTCTCTCTCTCTCTCTCTCTCTCCGTCCGCATTTAGACGCATGTTCCTTAGAAAATGATAGAGATAGGGGTGAAGTGGTGAAGTCACGTGACGGCTCCTTATTTCTATCCTTTTCTAACACATGAGTTAAAATAGCCAGAGAAAAGAGAAAGAGTGACGCTCTTTTTCGATCCGCCCCCAACAACAAGAGCGAGTTAAACCTCGTAAAGATGATGAGAATGAAACCTATACTTCAAATCACAATCAATCAGAGTGTATTCCGATCCTAAAGCTTTAGTCTTCTCCTACGGCTACACAATAAATACTCACCTGATACACTGTCGTCTGTTTATTCCCTGTTTATTCTTTTAGATTTTGATCTTTTTTTAGCGTGATTTGGCCATTGGCCATTTTCCTTTTGCTCACCCGAAACAAAATATCGGTTCAGTGATGACGTCATTCACATAGCCTTAGCCAGGATATTGTTTTTCTCTCTCTTAGCCAATTTGAACGCAATGTGTTAGAAAAGGACAGCTCAGGGGCAGTCACGTGATTTTCACCCCTTCTTCTATCCTTTTCTTACACATGCTTTCTAATGGAAAACGAGAGAGTGAAGGACAATGTCTTTGATACGCTTGTGGTGAGATGTGGCAACGTTTTTACAACCCGTATCCGCCTTATAATTTTTCCGACTCTTGAATCTGCAGCCCTCGCATAGAAGTTACACTTCTCGGAGACTGACACCGATTCTCTCTCCCTCTCCCTCTCTCTCTCTCTCTCTCTCTCTCTCTCTCTCTCTCTCTCTCTCTCTCTCTCTCTCTCCCTCTCTCCCTTTCTCCATCCCTTCCACGGGTACTACGACGACGCTCTCTGTCATCCCTCATCATTCATTCTCACGATACGGCGGTCACACTCCTACTCAAACAAACCCATTCATTCATCACCTACTCTTATTTTATGACTATTTTGTTTCGATCGCGCAGATAAGAGAGAAGTTGATCAGTTCCACTTCTTTTTATTTTCGCCGATCTTTTAAAAAAAAACATAACTTCACTAAATGCTCATCATTCCCTCCCCCTTACCCAGTAACAGACGAACACAATTATTGGGGTTTCTAACGCGGAGAAAAGGTCTGTTGACTGATGCTAACTATTTTACTTTACGGTATAGATAATATATTGCAACTCTTATCCTCCTCAACTCTGCTGATTCTGAACTTCTTTGCTTCACTGCTATCTTTATTGCTTCTCTCTCTCTCTCTCTCTCTCTCTCTCTCTCTCTCTCTCCCTCGATCTCGATCTCGATCTCTCTCTCTCTCTCCCCCTCTCTCTCTCGATCTCTCTCTCTCTCTCTATCGATCTCTCTCTCTCTCTCTCCCTCTCTCCCTCTTTTTTTTAATTTTCAGTTTTCTACCCCTCAATTTTGGATCGGCTTTTACGACCTACCTCCCCTCGCTCTTCTTCCTGAAATCAGACGAGGGAGAAATCTAGAGGATCCATGAATTTGTTCTACTCTCTACCCATTTGAACACAACACACATGGTAGAAAGAGATAGAGATAAAGGCACAAGTCAAGTGTATGCAGTATGCACCTCTTCTCTTCTATCCTTTTCTAACACGTGTGTATTTATGAGTGAAGACAGAGAAAGACAATTTTTTGGATCCAGTGAATTATGCTCTCTTTTTGGTCTCAAAAATACAAAGCTCAGTTAACCAGTGGGATCGATATACGGATGAGGCGAGGCGCGATTTTCTAGACGTGTTAGATTTTTTCCGCTTAACCCTTCACTGCATGATTTTTTTTTTTCTCAAGCAAATGTGGATTTTTCAATGTATTAGGTGGTCAAATACATGGGAAAAATAGTGAAAAAAATAATTTGACGGTTTTTTTCGGTCAAAATTCTCTTTTTTCTATTTTTCACTCGTTTTTTTTACAAGTGATATAACACCATAAGAAATGGCGGAAATTTTTTTGATTTATTTTTTTTTAAATTTTCATTTTTTTTTTTTTTTTTACTTTTATTGGATTTTTCAAAAAGCCAATGCCGGAAACTTTATAAAAATAATCAAAATGTGGTCAATTTGGATACGGGGGCAAATTTTCCCCCTGACATGATTTCGATCACGAACCCTTCACTGCATGATGTTTTCTTTCAGCCAATTTTCTTTTTTTTTGTGTGAGCTCAAAACATACCTTCTCCCGCGTTGACACACCATGCGCCGAAGGCATATCTCAAAACCTGTATTTTATATGAGCGTTTGAAGAATTTGTTCCACCGGTGGAACCCCATGCAGTGAAGGGTTAATTATTCTTTTTTCCCCTTATAATTTTCAAGTTCTTGTGATCAAAAGGCTGTTCTGATACACTTCCAATTTTCAAACAACTTTTTTCTTCCGGTTTCATACATCATATCGTGCGGCGGATGAGATATGATAGGATTTTTTGTAAAAACAACAGAGAGTCTATTCTTTAACTGGTTCAGTCACATAACTAACAAAAAAGAGACAAAATAACAAAAAAGCAAAGAATCGTGGTTGCCGATACAGTTAACATGATAATCACAAAGTGCTTCGATGTTTCGACAGTGACCAGAAGGAAAAACATAACCTTACAATCATGGTTCAATCGTTGGAAGCATGAAATTCATGGATCCTGCATTAAATATTTAAAAAATAAAAAGATGTGATAATATTGAAAAACAATTTTTAACATCTGATGAAGTAAAAATGAAAAAACTTGCGACTTCTTTTCATTATCTGCCGATAACAAATCAAGCCGATTTGAAAGTTATGTTTGTTTATTTGGTCTCAATCGCGAATTCGTGACATCGATAAATCAAATGATTTGATGAACGATTAACTAAAACGGTCTATTTGATGAAAATATATTCGCGAATTCTTGTTTCTCAACTCAATACCGTCTAGCTACTCATATCCGGCTGCTCTTTTTGAAATAGGGAGGTTAGTGTTCGTCTTGGTATATGAAAGCTTATGGTATGCTTAGTTGGAAAAGTATGTCAGTAATGAAAGTTTTGGGCTTGTTACTTCCACAAAGCAGTTGAGAAAAAAAAATGAAAATCGTATTTAGATTAAGATTTTGCAATTCGCCGACATTTCACTCTCTATAAGCGTACGTATACAAAGTCGACTCTAACCTCAAAAAAGCAGCCAGGTGTGCTTATAGACGGCAGTGCTCAAATTATCATGGTCGAGTTTACGCTGCCAACCGCTGAAAACAAATGTTTGACGTTAGGGGCCGGGGAAAAATGCATTTTTTTGTGTTCATAGGGATGCAATCGGATCATCACGATCAATCGAATAGTCGATAAAATATACTTGAAGAAGACATTGTTGAATATTGATAAGTTCGAACAAATTTAAATCACTTTTATTTTTTGCCTCAACCTGTTCATAAAGTTCTATTCAGAGACACAGTTTGTCTCTGGTGAAATTACTCTGTGTAAAAGTTCAACTTTTCGTTCCTCTCTGCCTACACGATACACATCACGCGTCCTCACTCATCAACAGTGTTGCCAGGTGGAGGGTAAAAAGCCGTATCGTCCCCATTTAAATCAATATAAAGCGTACGGCTTTTTCACCCCAATTTGGCAACACTGCTCATCGAGTCCACGAGTGAAATTCATGGAATGGAATGCAGTCAATAAAAACGTTTATATGGAATTGACCAAAACAAGGGATACTTTGTGCTACAACTGCGTTGGATTACTGTTTATTTTAGTGCTTCGCTGCGATTGATTACTGTTTAATTTGTCAACTATTTACAAAAAAACATTTTAGTTTCACCGTTGCAACCGAAAACATATCGTTCTAACCGAAGTCAAATTTCTAGCTCAAAATTTTGAATCGGCGAATCTTCAACTCACAAACTATATTAGTGTTACACTGAGTTGATTACTGCCCCCCCCCCCCACCAATATTTACGGAAAAAAAAATTAATTTAGTTCTACCTTTCCATTTATTTGTGAACCGAAAATAGCTCGTTTTAATCGAAGTTGGGTTCGTATTTTATACGAAATTCGTTCAGTTTTTAACTCGAAAGTATTATTGGAGCCAAAACCCCTACACACAATGTTGATGTGCTACATTGCGTGGATTACTCGTGACTCGACTTCAATTTTTCTTTTAGTATTTTCAAAAAAAAATTATCTACTTCCTCCATCTACCTTTCCACTGATAATAACTCGTTTTAATTGAAGTCAAATTCGTATTCCGTGCTAAATTCGTTCAGTTTTTAACTCGAAAGTGTTATCGGAGCCCCCACTCACTGTTTATTTTTTGCTATTTACCAAAAAAAACTATTCAGTTGAACGTGTCTATTAACCTTTACACTAAAAATGTCTCATTTTAATCAAAGTCAAATTCATATCTCGTAATTTAGGCTCGTTCAGTTTTTAACTCAAAAGTGTTATCGGAGCCCCTACTCACAGTTTATTTTTTAGCTATTTACCAAAATAATTTCAGTTGAACGTGTCTATTAACCTTTACACCAAAAATGTCTAAGTTTAATCAAAGTCAAATTCGCACCTCGTAATTTTGGTTCGTTCAGTTTTTAATTCAAAAGTGTTATCGGAGCCCCTACTAACTGTTTGTTTTTTAACTATTTACCAAAAAAAAAAAAAAAAAACTTTTCAGTTCTACGTGTCAATTAACTTTAGCACCGAAAATGTTTCATTTTAATCAAAGTCAGATTCGTATCCCGTGATTTCGGTTCGTTCAGTTTTTAACTCGAAAAGTGCTATCAGATCCGGAGCCCCTAAGCATAGATTCAGAGCATCTACAGAGGTCAAATTCGTACTTCATACTACATTCGTTCAGTTTTTAGCTCGACAAGTGTTATCGGAGCCCCTACATACCCACCGTTTATTTGTTTACCATTTACCAAAAAAAAAAAAAAGCTTTTTATTCCAACGTGCCTATTAACCTTTGCACCAAAAATGTCTCATTCTAATCAAAGTCTAATCCGTATCTCGTAATTTTGATTCGTTCGGTTTTTAACTCGGCAAGTGCTATCAGATTCGGGAGCCCCTACGCTACGCCTGTAGACGCAGCATTCATAGAGCTTCGTCTTCGGTCACGCATTTCTAAATCCATCGATCTATCTAATCTATCGAAGAATGAGATTGATTCAATCCACAACTTTCGACACGTTCGTTTCCAGCCTTTTCGGTATCGACGATTTTCACTGTCGATGCGTCTCGTTTTTCGACAAACGTCTGTTCTACGTGTACAAAGGCTTGCGGTTCTGCTCGAGAACAAAGGGGATGCACAGCGAGCAGGAGATCGACGACGGTGTCTGCACGGCAGAGTTGGTGGTTAATTTTCGACGGAAAACGTATTTCATCGATTGCGTTCATCCAGAGTGCGAGATCGAAAAGGAAAGCGGCTCTTGGTCACCGGAAACGGAAGAGAAGGTCATCCCGGCAGAATATTGGGACTCCCTGGACAAAAAGGTCAAAAGGGAAGAGTATGAATTGAAGAAGCATATGGAGTACGAGCAGGAGTTTCAAAGGATGATTGATGAATATGCGAGATAGGTAACAATTTCCTTCTTTAAAAAAAAATACAAATAAAAAAAAAATAAAAAATAAAATTGGCCTTCATGAGGCTCTTGTAAAGTTTTAGATACAGATCATTGATCACTGATCAGTGGCTGTTACGCCGTTTTTGAAATTTTTCGGGCATTTTTTAGGAAATGTGTCTGTTGCGTACTTTTGCTAAATCAATATAACTCATTGTATCTAACGTAAAATTCTGCGAAAATAACGATGCGCACAATAAAAACTTTCAAAATCCACTCATTAACTCAGAAAATACCTTCCATTTCAAATAACCCGCGCTACACTAGACACTATATCACCGACTTATAACTACATAGATGGAACCATCTCGTTTATGTAAACATGAACAGAACTTACAAACATTGGAATGTGTCGTTTAGATGCGTACATTTCTTATATTATTTTGTAATCTTCGATAAACCGAAAAGACCAGACAGCAAATGCAGCTTATATTTCACGTATTAAAAAAGAAATTCCATCATTTTGTTGTTACGATGTTGTTTACTTATGCACGGTGGTTCCGTCTATGTAGTAGTATACCGGTGCAAATAGTGTCTAGTGTAGCGCGGGCTGTTTGAAATTGAGGTGATTTCCTGAGTTAATGAGTGAATTTTGAACGTTTTTAATGTGCGCATCGTTATTTTCGCCTAATTTTACATAAGAATCAATGTTCTACATTGTTGTAGCAAAAGTATGCAACAGACCCATTTTGGGCGTTTTTATCGATTTTTTCAGTTGGGGGAGGCAGGGGAGCTTTCTTATCATGTTTCCAACAAAAACGACCAGAAATGCCTAGAAATGCCCGAAAAATCCCCTAAAATGCAAAAAACCCACTGTCTCTTATAAGCGGTAGTAGAAACTAGAGTCCCTGTGAATGAAAGAGTTTTGTCACCTCAAACATGAAGAAGAAGAACTTCTAAGGAGGCGTCCACTCTGACTGGTTTGGTTCGTCGGGGGGGCGACCACGCCTCCTCGATGAATGTGTTAATCAATCTTCGGATGCAGAATAAGACAGCACGCCTCCTTGAACTCTTTGACAGCCTCATTTCCAGCAGCCAATCAGAATCGAAACCTCTAATGGCGAGACTCTTTAATATATAGGGACTCTATAGTAGAAACGTAGAACATGTTTTATATAACCTCAAAGGAGCGGTTGGAGGTATGGAGTAGACGGTATTGCACTGGTGCGAGCTCAACGTTTAAACAACAATGCACTCACCAGTAATCTGTCGCAATCAGCTGAGACAAAATTCGCGTAGCATTCGAAATTATCTCACTCGCTCTCCCGTAATCCTTAAATACATAACCATCTCATTCTAGTGTCAAAATTCGTAAACAATAACTTGTTTCACAACATTTTAGAATCAAAATCGCATTAAAATGACTCGAGGATTGGTAAAGCTCGTTGGTTGTGGAATTGATTTTCTTTTGTACTTAATCCTTCCTAGATATAAAGAAATATTTTTAAAATATTTGCAATATTTTTAAAACATTTTCAAAAAAGTATAGCAAAAACATTTTAAAATTATTTTCAAAAGGCAAAAGTATTTTTTAAATTTTTTAAATTTTTTTTTGTTAAAATGTTTCAAAAACTTTTTTGAAAAACATTTTAACAAAAACATTTTAAAAATATTTTTGCCTTTTGAAAATATTTTTAAAATAGTTTCAAAATTATGTTGACAACTAATTGGTCTGAACAAATCATGCTTTTTAAAATGTTTTTAAAATATGTACAAAAGGTTACCGAAAACTTTTCTGCAAGATTTTCAAAATGTTTTTTAAAATATTTTTTTCATACCTGGGTTTGCGTGAATGACCGTTCTTTAGATTAAAATGTCCGATGTGGTAACAATGCGGCCGTGGCCTCCAACGGTTCTATCTTTCAAAAGAGCGAGACAAGTGATTTATTCAATTATGGATTTTTTTTTTTATTTTTTAACAAAGTCGACGTCACCGCATTTGCGAGCATTTATTAATAGGGATGACCGTGAATTCATTCATTTTCTCCGTTTTCTCGCCCACTCAATAAATCAAGTTCACGTTCGTGCCACTCTTGATCAGGGCTGCCGTTTTGCGTATAATCAATGCTATTTTTCAATTCACCGATGATTCCACCGGGTGAGAAAAGATTACACAGTTCAGTTCAGTGCATGACTATAATAAACAAAAATACTCGCATCTGTAATCTTTTCTCAACCGGTGGAGTCGTCGATGACTTTAAAAAACTTGCGGATATTTTAATTAATCAACGGAGTTTCCACCGATTAAGGAAAGATTACAGATCAGAGTATTTTCGTGCATTACAGTCATGAACTGAACTGAACTGTGTAATCTTTTCTCAACCGGTGGAATCATCGGTGAATAGAAAAATAGCATTGATTATACGCAAAACGGCAGCCCTGCTCTTGATCAATTTACGTTCATGAATTCACAAAGCTCCCGCCATTTTCAATCAATTTACAGTCGCATGAGTTCAAATGCAGGAGACAACATAGTCTCATGCATTTCAAAATTTAAGGAAAGTGATACGACGTGAAACGAAGAGTGGCTTGATCTAATCAGTGCGTAAAGTCGCCCTTTTTTTATCCGTTAGCGGTTCGTAGAACTTCATATGAAGTCTAATGGAAGACTGAGGAGGGGAAAAATAAATGACAGATTGTTTTACTTTACTTATCAAAAGACCACAAGCCTCCACAAAATATCCCACGAAAACTTTCTCACATCAAAATTACTCTGAGGGGAACCCTCCCCCCCTAGACCCCCTATAGCAGTAGCGCACCGAGAGTTTCTTCATCTCTCTCTTTTCTCCATTAAGAAACGTATGTTAGACAAGGATGGACAAGGGGATAAAACCCCCTCCTTCTGTCCTTTTCCTACTCATACATTCAAATGGGAAATGAGAGAGATGGAAGATATCCTGGTTGCGCCAGTGCCCTATAGTATTCTAAGGGAGACCCTCAGACCCCCTTAAGGGGTTGATTTTACAGCCGGCTGGTTGGATAATGTTTTTGCAATTAATCATCAAATTTCAAACAGCTATATTTGAGGCATTCCAATTTTTCACTACGTTCACCCATTTTACCCAACTGAAGGGAGTAAATTTTGTGATTTTTCACTTTTCAGTCCTACCATCGTCATTTTTACCGGTTTTGGTATCTGAACTCGTTTACAGCAAAAGTGTGAAACAGCCCCACTGAGCATTTTTGAGGACGAAGAATTCAAGAGCACAATAAGGTCGAATAAATGGGGCTCTTGCAAACTTTTGCTATATAGGGGATTGAAGAGTTGATTCTTGCATAAAAACCTGTAAAAATGACGACGAGTACACTGAAAAATCACGAAATTCACTCTCAGAATCCGGTTCAATGGCGCAGAGACGCAGGTATCATGGGAGATTCCTATATCTAAATTGAGAGATATCTCTGTGTTTCCGTATAGAGAAAGTGGCATAATATACAGGAATCTCCTATGATCCCTGCGTCGAACCGCCATTACCATCTTGCCGTTATAGCAGTTTTGTGAGTTTATTACTGAATTTTAGACTTTCTTGAAGTGATTTTCGTGATTTTTGCTGGTCTTTACATAAGATCGGACTATTTATTTGCTTATAGCGAAAGTTTGCAAGAGCTCCATTGTTTGATTCAATATAGCCTACATTCACTAGCGGATCCAAGTTATTGTCCTTCTCTCTCTTCTCCTATTAGAATGCATGTGTTAGCAAAGGATAGAAGAGGGGGCGAAAATCACGTGACTGCCCCTAATCTGTCCTTTTCTATCATACGCGTTCTAATGGGAGAAAAAAGAGAAGAATAGATTCCTGGATCCGCCAGTGCCTACATTTCCGTTCAAAGATGCGCTTATGGGGAAATTACAATGAATCAAAGGTCCTCGGACGGGGACGGCAATCGATACGATACTAAATATCGCTGTACTAAAACAGTCTATACGTATATACATGTATCACTCAGCCAACCCGCATTTCAGCAAACGCATACGCATCGCTATTGATTAAAAACGGCAGCTTTATCGTCCTCTAATCCAGCGGCTTATGTAAGACGAGTGTAAACGCTGAGAAATCTTCCTTGCGCCGAAAGTGGGAAAGAACAAAAAGCCCGCGTCGGGTTTTGATGCTTGGTGGGGCTTGAAGGCTCCGCGGATCCACATGAATATGTCTTTCTCTCTCTCCTCTCATTGAAACGTATGTTCGTTAGAAAAGGATAGGGATAAGGGATGAAGCCACATGACGGACCCCGCTGTCATCCTTTTCTAACACATGTTTCTAAATACCAGCGGGGGGAGAGAGAGAGAGAGAGAGAGAGAGAGAGAGAGAGAGAGAGAGAGAGAGAGAGAGAGAGAGAGAGAGGAGAGAGGGGGGGGGGGGAGGAGGGAGAAAAAGAGAGAGAGGGAGAGAGAGAGAGAGTGAGAGAGAGAGGGGGTGGGGTGAAGGAGAGTGCGAGAGTGAGTGAGTGAAAGAGAGAGTGAGAGAGTGAGTGAGTGAGTGAGTGAAAGAGAGAGTGAGAGAGAGGGGGTGTAGAGGTAGAGAGAGAGAGGGAGAGAGAGAGAGGGAGAGAGAGAGAGGGGGAGAGAGAGAGAGAGAGAGAGGGGGTGGGGTGAAGGAGAGAGCGAGAGAGTGAGTGAGTGAAAAAGAGAGTGAGAGAGTGAGTAAATGAGTGAAAGAGAGTGAGAGAGTGTGAGAGAGTGTGAGAGAGAGGGGGTGAAGAGGGAGAGGGAGGGAGAGAGAGAGAGAGACATTTCTGGATCCACCTATTGAGACTCTCCGAGAAGGCTGAGAACTTGAGTGATTTTGAATCAATAAACCTCGATGATTAAAAGCAGTTCCGATCCGAAAACAGTTTGTCATCCAATGTTGCCATTTTATGGATAAATAACCGATCTGTCTCATTTTTCCTAATGTAACAGTCGGTAATTTATAAGAAAGTCTGGCAAAATTGTTTTGTCATCCGTATTATCGAGGATCAGATTGAACTTCGAAGCTGAACAGATGTCTCTCGTTGAGGTTTTTTTCTCTCTCATCATGTGTGTTTACCATCACCATCCTTCTTCTTCGATTTTTTTCTTTTTTTTTTCTTTTTTTCTTTAAGACTGCACCGCTGATGAGGCCGGGTTTTTCGTATCGTAATAGAATTAAATCTGCGCCCCTCCATGTTTAACACCTCTCCGTTTTCCAGTCGATTTCTACTTAAGTGGTTTCGATAAATGCTGCAGTCATTTTCTGATGTTCAAAGCCAATAGCGAGGCGTGTTATACCAACCAACGTATGTACCACTTCGTTCATTTGAACTCACAGAGAAGATCGAATTTGATGGTCTTCGCCGCGCTAGTCCCTAGATAGTTCAATATTTTTTGGAGTTGAACCAAATGCAACGTTGCCGGATTGCTCGCTTCGCCACAGTTCCAGCGAATTGGCAACTATGATTCATCCCATTAATTGTAAGACGTGTGAGGAACAATCGATTCTTGAGGAGACCTTGGTCCTTTCACTAAACCATTTATTGTTTCTCATGCATTCAAACGGGAAAAACACACACTTGCTAGATTCGCCTTTGGTTTAACCCTTCTTTGCATGACTTTTTTTTTTTTTTTTTTTTTCCAAGTAAATATGGATTTTTCAATTCACTAGATGGTCAAATACATCGGAAAAATAGTAAAACAAATAAGTGGACGGTTTTTCTGTCAAAATTATTATTATTCTGCTTTACACCCGTTTCTTACACATGCTATAATACCATAAGAG
The DNA here is from genome assembly GCA_011764245.1 of Trialeurodes vaporariorum. Taxonomy (NCBI): domain Eukaryota; kingdom Metazoa; phylum Arthropoda; class Insecta; order Hemiptera; family Aleyrodidae; genus Trialeurodes; species Trialeurodes vaporariorum. The sequence goes on from VMOF01000379.1 coordinate 52,725,284, forward strand.
ATGGCGGGGAAAGAAGAAAACAATTTTTTTTTTTCAAATTGTTAAAAAAAAAAAAAATTACCTTACTTGGATTTTTCAAAACGCAAATACCTGATTCTTAATAAAAATAATGAAATTGGGGTTGATTTTCGATATGGGGGCAAATTTTCCCCCCAGCATGATTTCCATTATTAAATGCATTATAATGAGGGCTGGTATAGTTTTTCGGAAAATGTTTTAAGCCTATTTTATGTTTTCTTATAATGTGACACTGGTGATACAATTTGAAATAAGTCGAAATATGCATTGCAATGTCTGATATGGGGATTTTTACATCATGTGACACCAGAGACACTATGCAGCGAAGGGCTTATAGTAAGTCTCAATTCACAATGGTATAGTAAACTTCAAAAGACATGTGATTAGCCCTTTGACTCCAAGGTTACTGAAAGAAATCAACGCTAAAGTAATTTGATACGTGACGTAAAAACCGGCGATTTGTCCAAATTCGATATACTATCGCGAAACTAAATAAACTGTAGGGAATACCCCAATTAAAGGGTTGTGACACTTATAATGTGACACTGGTGATACAATTTGAAATAAATCGAAATATGCATTGCAATGTCTGATATGGGGCTTTTTACATCATGTGACACCAGAATCACACTATGCCGTGAAGGGTTAGATGAACGAGATACAATGTTGCCAGAACACATGTTTGGCCATTGAGATTACTAACTCCTTTGTTCATTGCGAATGTTTGCAACGGTATAGGCCCTTTGTTTATTTTTGTTAATTTTTTTTTAAACTTCGACGCCGAAAGAATAAAGAAATGCTCTGTTCGGTGATGTCTGTCCCGGAAGCGCACGAGGCAGTGAATGGAGAGGCTGGGGCGCAGATTTGGGCTCGGCTCGGCATCGCATCGGCCTCGGATGAATGAACGAGTGGTTTTGAGTGGTCTGCGACGTCACCGCGGCTAAAGCGATTTACGCTGACATACGTATAATCGGTCAATGCGAAAAGCGGATTAAGGCAGTCGTGATTAATGGGCGAATGTTCTCGATTGTTTTGCTTACGACTTATGGTCATTGATCGGAGTCGAATTTCAAAAACGTTTGGGCCGTTTTTACGCCATCGGTTGACCGTCGCACTGTGAACGGAAAAAAAAAAGATTACCAGAAGCATGACAATGTGCGAACTTATGTAAGGGATAGTACAATGGAGCTCTTGCACATACGGTTTTGCTGTAGGCAAATGGCGTATCAATTCCAATGTAAAATGCTGCGGAAATAACGATAAGACCATTAAAAAAGTCTAACAACTCACTCCTCGCAGAGAAAACTTAACTTGAAATTTCGGGTGACCACTGACCACCCTTGCATGTATGCACCAACCTGGGCTTCGGACCCAAAAAAAAGAACATAACCTACGAATTTGAACAATGAGATTAATGAATTTGCTTTCAAAAAGTAAATTTGAAGGAATTAAAGGTTCATTTATACACATTTTGTCACTAGGAGCATGGCGATAACTACAGAAAAGTTCTACGTTGCGTAATAAACGAGGAAGAAGGCACTTAATTTCATGTCCTGTTCTTTTGTTTGGGATCCGAATCCAAGGCTGGTGCATACATGCAAGGGTGGTCACCCTAAGTGTCAAGTTAAGTTTTCTCTGCGAGGAGTGAGTTTTATAGTCTTTTTAATGGTCTCATCGTTATTTTTTCAGCATTTTACATCAGAATTGAAAGGCAATTTGTTTACAGCAAAACCTTGCAAGAGCTCCATTGCCAGAAAAAAGCTGTTGCAAAATTTTGCTACAAACTTATTAATAGTTGATAACGGGGTTAACCTCTGCAAAAATAACGATTAGCGCACTAAAAAATCACGAAATCCACTCCCAAACTCATAAAATGCTTCCAAACGCGAGACCGTAGTGGCGGCCGTTGCCACCGGATTACATTGGGTTTCCCTACCTCAATCAGCTCCATCCTCACGAGGTGCTCTCGCGACACCATACAAGAAGAAAAAGAAGCATACAATTGCCATAAGCTTTAGGCGGCAACAACCGCCATTACGATCTCGCGTTTTAGAGTATTTTATGAGTTTGGGAGTGTATTTAGTGATTTTTTAGTGCACTAATCGTTATTTTTACAGGGTTTTGCCCCACAATCAACAATTAGTATGCCTGTAGCAAAAGTTTGCAACAGCTTCATTCTAGATATCTAGGAGCCAGCCGTGACGGGCGTTTTATCATAATGTCAGAATTCCCCTCCGTATAGCCTAATAAGACTCTTGCAAACTTTTAATTCATTTGAGATTCATATCTAATTTTTGTCACTTTCTCTACGAAAACACAGAGATATGTCTCAAATTAGATAGGAATCTCCCATTATGGTATTTTTCAACTCTCTGATGATTCCACCGGTTAAGAAAAGATTACACAGCTCAGTTCAGTGTATGACAGTACTGCACATAAAAATACTCTGACATGTACAGTATTTTCTCAATCGGTGGAAATTCTGTTAATTCATCACAATATCCACAAGTTTTTTAAAGTCATCGACGACTCCTCCGGTTGTTAAAATATTACAGATGCGAGTATTTTCGTGCATTACAGACATACACTGAACTGAATTGTGTAATATTTTCTCAACTGGTGGAATCATTGGTAAATTCCAACACGCGCGTCATTTACAAGGGGTGTCCCAAAAGTACTGAGACTGATGCTGTAACTTTTGAACAAAACAAGCTATCGACCTGATCTTGGTTTCACTTAAAAGATCAACTCATTAGCTTTTGATTGAGACCAAGATGAGCAAAATCGGTTAACAATTGACCGAGTTATGGCACTTTGAACATAACAAAAATGTTGACCCCCTACGGTTTTTTTAATGAAATTTATTCTTACCGGAACTGCTAAGTTTAAGCTTCGTCTGCACTTCCCTCCGATTCTACTGCCAAATCCTTTTCTTTTTCAAACTATCGACCATTGAACTGGATAAATTTTCGCATTCGTTCCTGCCACTTCATTTTCATGGTTTCTTTTAAATTCGTCCGTTGAAATTGTGTTGAAAAATTTTTGAACCTCGGATTGAATCTCAGCTTTCGATTTGAATACGCGACCGCGGAATGCTTTTTTAAGAACCGGAAATAACCAAAAGTCACAGGGCGCAAGATCTGGACTGTAGGGTAGATGACGGATGGTCTCAATTCCATTTCTGTTCATAAAGTTGGTATTGCAAAGTGAAGTGTGTGGTCTGGCATTATCTTGATGCAGCATCCAAGAGGCTTTCAAATTCGGCCGTTTCCGAGAAATATGCATCCTTAATTCCATTAGAACATCCTGTTGTCGATGCGATCAGTTGATGAGCGTTATCAGTCTGATTGCTACGACAGCATCGTGAATTAGATAAGATGACCATGTAAAGGTGTTGCCATCTCATGTCCTGATAAATAATGCACGAGAAAATCCCATGCTTCACTTTTCGCTACGAAAAAGTATTCGTTTAAAAACCGTAGGGGGTCAACATTTTTGTTATGTTCAAAGTGCCATAACTCGGTCAATTGCTAACCAATTTTGCTCATCTTGGTTTCAATCAAAAGCCAATGAGGTGATCTTTCAAATGAAACCAAAATCAGGTCGATAGCGTGTTTTGTTCAAAAGTTCCAGCATCAGTCTCAGTACTTTTGGGACACCCCTTGCATTATACGCAAAACGGCAGCTTTGGGAATTGGGAGACATTCAGTTTAGAGCTTAAAATCAGTCGTATAACATGGTTTTCTTTAGAAAATATCAACACTAAAATGTTTTTAGTGCAAACAAAGAACAAAAAACAAAACCAACTTTACATGTTCGGAAAAATCCTATTTTCAATGCAGTGTGCGCCCTCCCCCCTCCCCTCCCCCGTACTCAAAACAATTTCGAAAATAATAATTGGCGGCAGTTGCGTAGCAACAGAATTGTAATAGCAGACCAACGAGCAGTAACCGTACAGAATGGCAACGCCGTACACTTCGAGTCTGACACCAAAGGGAGGCAAACATGGACACTGGACACGGATTTATTTGCCTCTCAGGGGTGCCCACGTAATAGAAATCATACCAGGAACTCGTATACTTCAAAATTGGGGGGTGAAGATTTTTTTTTTCTTTTGTTTTTTGAGAAAATCAGTATTTTCACTTTCCAATGAACGTTTTCTAATCACTAGCTTCACAAGTACTCGGTTTCTATCTCCATTTTCACCAGCTATAATCTCCACCCCTAAATCCTCCTTCCCTTTGTACAATCCCCCCCAAGACCATCTTTTTTATCCACATTCCCCCCAAAACTTTTCCCTTAACCCGATCTATACCTCCCCCCCAAACAATTTCTCATCTCAAACTCACACCCCCTCGAATCCTCTTCCTCCCTCTATCAACCCCCCCCCCCCCCATCACGACGTAAAAAGCCCCAAAAACGAATTCTAAAAGGTAAAATTTTCAAAAAGTTTCCATGGGTGCACAGTTAGAAATTCATTTCTTTGGAGACTCCAGAGTGGTTTTCTAAGAAGTCAAAATCCTTAACATTTTCCAGGAAAGGTCCCACGAACCCCCTTTCTCTGTCAGAGTAACCCATGCTCCCAATATCTCATCCCCACTTGAATATCCTGCAAAACGTATTGTAGAGGGGTCAAAATTTCATAAAGTTCCAGGGGAGGACCCCCCCCCCCCGAACTCCCCAGTCCCCATTTTCTTGGGGGGATTCACATCGAACCTTCCGTTAGGGGGGGGGGGGGGTCAATTATCGTGATTAGGGAGGTAGCTCGTAAGGTACCTGAAGGGGGGGCACCCCTGTTGCCTCTTACTTTTTAACCTTAAATCAAAACTTGTAAGTAATATGATTTGGCAACGATCGAAGCAGGACATCTGGAGACGGAACTCTACGCTAAAATAAATAGGAAAGATTTGAGGCAGGCCAAATTTTCTCGGCTTCATCAAAATCGTCGCAAGGGGCGGAACGGTGAGCACTGAGCACCCTCCCCCTCCGCTTCACGTCCCAGCCACACCCAGCCTCACCCCTGTGTTTACCAAATGTCACCGTTCAACACCATGCGACGATTTTGATGAATCCGCGAGGAACATACGTGCCTCCGCTGCATCAGCCAGTTAGTGCTCCGTCTCTATTTGTCTCAGGATCGAAGAGTGTCATCTGGAAACGTAGCATTTTGTCCATTTGAACCCTTAGAAAAGATCGATTTCGATGGTCATCGCCGATCCCTGCATGGTTTGATATTCATCGTGGATTCCGATGAACCGAATGCAACGTTGCTAGATTGCACGCTTTGCCACTGGTTGAAAGAAAAGAGTGGGGATTAAATGTGCCGAAATCCTCACTTGTGTGAAAATGAGAGGTTCCGTAATCATAAAAATCCGCAAAATTTTATTTAATTAATATTATTATTATTATTATTTATTTATTTACTTTTTTTAAAATAAGTAAATAACTTGTATTTATATGCATCACGCAAAAGAGAAATAAGTATCCGTTTTTTGCGTCCGTCCAAACGTTTAAAAACGTAGATTCAGCCATTTTTGATTCTTTATACGCTTCATTTTTCCCACAGAAAAAAATCGCCACGATATCAGTCAGGTCATAATGAATCACTCAGATACATTCTACGCTTTTTTATTTATTTATTTTTATTTTTTTCATATCTATACCACAGAAACCTCACTGAAACAAATTAACGTTACGTCAACAGTGTATTTTCATATCATATTTTCAATAACGTGAAATTGAAGAGGAGATGTTTGCCCATTTGCTGATATTTTCACTTCCCCACGTGATATTTATCTACTCCTACTTTTAAATTAATAAATACCACGGAGTCGAGAAAATAGTTTTGGTTGGACACATGTGCGAGTGCGTCCCCCTCATAAAAAAAGCCATCGGCAGATCCAGGAATCTGTCCTTCTCTATCCCCCCCCACCCATTAGAACGCGCGAGTTAGAAAAGGACGGATTAGGGGCAGTCACGTGATATTCACTCCCTCTCCTATCCTTTTCTAACACATGCATTTAAATGGCAAGAGAGAGAGAGAGAGAGAGAGAGAGAGAGAGAGAGAGAGAGAGAGAGATGATGATGATGATGATGAATCGTTTTTTATTGAAAAAAAGAACTAATGCTAATAACATAAGTAAAACAAAAAATCAAACAGTTTTTAGGCAAAGTTTAAGCTCTTCATCATCATCATCATCATCATCATCATCATCATCTCTCTCTCTCTCTCTCTCTCTCTCTCTCTCTCTCTCTCTCTCTCTCACTCTCTCTCTCTTCCCCCACTCTCTCTACCCTTCTCTCAGAGACTGTTTGTTCGCCGTGGGTGGATCTAGCAATGGGGCAGTTGCAAGGTTCCGAAATTTCGTGTTTTTTTTTTTAACGAAAATAAATGTAGAGAGAGAGAGAGAGAGAGAGAGAGAGAGAGAGAGAGAGAGAGAGAGAAAGAGAGAGAGAAGAACGATTTCCAGGATCCGCTTGTATAAAGAGCTCTACTGCAATTCAGCCGATCAGACAATGCTATATGGGTATAATAACGTAGAAGTTCAAGGTTAAAATTTGAATAAAACTACTTACATTCAGAAGAAAAAACAAATCAAGGAGACCAATTCGAACAAGGTTTGAGGAACAAATCAAGTTTAACATAAACTTACCTGAAACATAAAAACGAATAATCAATTAGAGGAAGTCCGTCAAAATGGTCCAACTAAATGCCAGCACTACATGTCTGAGGGTTCTGAGGGTCTCCCCCTGAATATTAAAGGGGGGTTTTGGGGTCGCCCTCAGAGAAATAAAGGAGGGTATGGGACGTTTCCCCCCACATTAAGTTTGATGTGAGAAAATGTTCGTGGAGCATTCCTTAAAATTTATTTCAGTTTAGTCATCGTCTTTTAAGATGGTATGTACGCAGGAAGTTAGTATTCAATCGCAAGTATAGCAAAAGTTAGCAAGATCCCCATTGCAAAACAACGTTTCGTATTTCGCCTTCAATTATATGGATAGGCAATACCAACGCCGCGATGTAGGAAAAGTTAACTACCTTCTAAAATTGAACGAAACACAACAACGCAACAATTGGACAGCTCGTCGTCGTTCTTTTTCAGAAACTTGGTAGTTAAAGGGTTAAAGATTTTTTTTTTTTTTTTTTTTATAATTGACGTGCATATCAAATTATATGAGAAGCGCTCGCTCAATTCATTAGACTTTTTTGGTATAGAGCGATATATGGTTTCATGGCTATTGGCTATGTAACGTGGGCAAAAAGGTGATGTTGCCGAACCCCAGCTTGTGACCCCTCTATCGATTCAGCTTGGCAAATGGAGACGATCGCTCTCAAGGGTTTTCATATCTTTTGAGACTGGGGCCGCTTCACTAGCAATTCATGGCTACGTAACTTGAGTAAAAAGGTGATGTCGCCAAAACCTAGCTTGTGACCCCTCAATCGATTCAGCTTGGCAAACGGAGTCTATCGCTCTCAAGGGTTTTCATATCTTTTGAAACTGGGGCCGCTTCACTAGCAATTCATGGCTACGTAACTTGAGTAAAAAGGTGATGTCGCCAAAACCTAGCTTGTGACCCCTCAATCGATTCAGCTTGGCAAATGGAGTCGATCGCTCTCAAGGGTTTTCATATCTTTTGAGACTGGGGCCGCTTCACTAGCAATTCATGGCTACGTAACTTGAGTAAAAAGGTGATGTCGCCAAAACCTAGCTTGTGACCCCTCAATCGACTCAGCTTGGCAAATGGAGTTGATCGCTCTCAAGGGTTTTCATATCTTTTGAAACTGGGGCCGCTTCACTAGCAATTCATGGCTACGTAACTTGAGTAAAAAGGTGATGTCGCCAAAACCTAGCTTGTGACCCCTCAATCGATTCAGCTTGGCAAATGGAGTCGATCGCTCTCAAGGGTTTTCATATCTTTTGAGACTGGGGCCGCTTCACTAGCAATTCATGGCTACGTAACTTGAGTAAAAAGGTGATGTCGCCAAAACCTAGCTTGTGACCCCTCAATCGATTCAGCTTGGCAAATGGAGTCGATCGCTCTCAAGGGTTTTCATATCTTTTGAGACTGGGGCCGCTTCACTAGCAATTCATGGCTACGTAACTTGAGTAAAAAGGTGATGTCGCCAAAACCTAGCTTGTGACCCCTCAATCGATTCAGCTTGGCAAATGGAGTTGATCGCTCTCAAGGGTTTTCAAATCTTTTGAGACTGGGGCCGCTTCACTAGCAATTCATGGCTACGTAACTTGAGTAAAAAGGTGATGTCGCCAAAACCTAGCTTGTGACCCCTCAATCGATTCAGCTTGGCAAATGGAGTTGATCGCTCTCAAGGGTTTTCATATCTTTTGAAACTGGGGCCGCTTCACTAGCAATTCATGGCTACGTAACTTGAGTAAAAAGGTGATGTCGCCAAAACCTAGCTTGTGACCCCTCAATCGATTCAGCTTGGCAAATGGAGTCGATCGCTCTCAAGGGTTTTCATATCTTTTGAGACTGGGGCCGCTTCACTAGCAATTCATGGCTACGTAACTTGAGTAAAAAGGTGATGTCGCCAAAACCTAGCTTGTGACCCCTCAATCGATTCAGCTTGGCAAACGGAGTCTATCGCTCTCAAGGGTTTTCATATCTTTTGAAACTGGGGCCGCTTCACTAGCAATTCATGGCTACGTAACTTGAGTAAAAAGGTGATGTCGCCAAAACCTAGCTTGTGACCCCTCAATCGATTCAGCTTGGCAAATGGAGTTGATCGCTCTCAAGGGTTTTCATATCTTTTGAGACTGGGGCCGCTTCACTAGCAATTCATGGCTACGTAACTTGAGTAAAAAGGTGATGTCGCCAAAACCTAGCTTGTGACCCCTCAATCGATTCAGCTTGGCAAACGGAGTCTATCGCTCTCAAGGGTTTTCATATCTTTTGAAACTGGGGCCGCTTCACTAGCAATTCATGGCTACGTAACTTGAGTAAAAATGTGATGTCGCCAAAACCTAGCTTGTGACCCCTCAATCGATTCAGCTTGGCAAATGGAGTCGATCGCTCTCAAGGGTTTTCATATCTTTTGAGACTGGGGCCGCTTCACTAGCAATTCATGGCCACGTAACTTGAGTAAAAAGGTGATGTCGCCAAAACCTAGCTTGTGACCCCTCAATCGATTCAGCTTGGCAAACGGAGTCTATCGCTCTCAAGGGTTTTCATATCTTTTGAGACTGGGGCCGCTTCACTAGCAATTCATGGCTACGTAACTTGAGTAAAAAGGTGATGTCGCCAAAACCTAGCTTGTGACCCCTCAATCGACTCAGCTTGGCAAATGGAGTTGATCGCTCTCAAGGGTTTTCATATCTTTTGAAACTGGGGCCGCTTCACTAGCAATTCATGGCTACGTAACTTGAGTAAAAAGGTGATGTCGCCAAAACCTAGCTTGTGACCCCTCAATCGATTCAGCTTGGCAAATGGAGTCGATCGCTCTCAAGGGTTTTCATATCTTTTGAGACTGGGGCCGCTTCACTAGCAATTCATGGCTACGTAACTTGAGTAAAAAGGTGATGTCGCCAAAACCTAGCTTGTGACCCCTCAATCGATTCAGCTTGGCAAATGGAGTCGATCGCTCTCAAGGGTTTTCATATCTTTTGAGACTGGGGCCGCTTCACTAGCAATTCATGGCTACGTAACTTGAGTAAAAAGGTGATGTCGCCAAAACCTAGCTTGTGACCCCTCAATCGATTCAGCTTGGCAAATGGAGTTGATCGCTCTCAAGGGTTTTCAAATCTTTTGAGACTGGGGCCGCTTCACTAGCAATTCATGGCTACGTAACTTGAGTAAAAAGGTGATGTCGCCAAAACCTAGCTTGTGACCCCTCAATCGATTCAGCTTGGCAAATGGAGTTGATCGCTCTCAAGGGTTTTCATATCTTTTGAAACTGGGGCCGCTTCACTAGCAATTCATGGCTACGTAACTTGAGTAAAAAGGTGATGTCGCCAAAACCTAGCTTGTGACCCCTCAATCGATTCAGCTTGGCAAATGGAGTCGATCGCTCTCAAGGGTTTTCATATCTTTTGAGACTGGGGCCGCTTCACTAGCAATTCATGGCTACGTAACTTGAGTAAAAAGGTGATGTCGCCAAAACCTAGCTTGTGACCCCTCAATCGATTCAGCTTGGCAAACGGAGTCTATCGCTCTCAAGGGTTTTCATATCTTTTGAAACTGGGGCCGCTTCACTAGCAATTCATGGCTACGTAACTTGAGTAAAAAGGTGATGTCGCCAAAACCTAGCTTGTGACCCCTCAATCGATTCAGCTTGGCAAATGGAGTTGATCGCTCTCAAGGGTTTTCATATCTTTTGAGACTGGGGCCGCTTCACTAGCAATTCATGGCTACGTAACTTGAGTAAAAAGGTGATGTCGCCAAAACCTAGCTTGTGACCCCTCAATCGATTCAGCTTGGCAAACGGAGTCTATCGCTCTCAAGGGTTTTCATATCTTTTGAAACTGGGGCCGCTTCACTAGCAATTCATGGCTACGTAACTTGAGTAAAAATGTGATGTCGCCAAAACCTAGCTTGTGACCCCTCAATCGATTCAGCTTGGCAAATGGAGTCGATCGCTCTCAAGGGTTTTCATATCTTTTGAGACTGGGGCCGCTTCACTAGCAATTCATGGCCACGTAACTTGAGTAAAAAGGTGATGTCGCCAAAACCTAGCTTGTGACCCCTCAATCGATTCAGCTTGGCAAACGGAGTCTATCGCTCTCAAGGGTTTTCATATCTTTTGAAACTGGGGCCGCTTCACTAGCAATTCATGGCTACGTAACTTGAGTAAAAAGGTGATGTCGCCAAAACCTAGCTTGTGACCCCTCAATCGACTCAGCTTGGCAAATGGAGTTGATCGCTCTCAAGGGTTTTCATATCTTTTGAAACTGGGGCCGCTTCACTAGCAATTCATGGCTACGTAACTTGAGTAAAAAGGTGATGTCGCCAAAACCTAGCTTGTGACCCCTCAATCGATTCAGCTTGGCAAATGGAGTCGATCGCTCTCAAGGGTTTTCATATCTTTTGAGACTGGGGCCGCTTCACTAGCAATTCATGGCTACGTAACTTGAGTAAAAAGGTGATGTCGCCAAAACCTAGCTTGTGACCCCTCAATCGATTCAGCTTGGCAAATGGAGTCGATCGCTCTCAAGGGTTTTCATATCTTTTGAGACTGGGGCCGCTTCACTAGCAATTCATGGCTACGTAACTTGAGTAAAAAGGTGATGTCGCCAAAACCTAGCTTGTGACCCCTCAATCGATTCAGCTTGGCAAATGGAGTTGATCGCTCTCAAGGGTTTTCAAATCTTTTGAGACTGGGGCCGCTTCACTAGCAATTCATGGCTACGTAACTTGAGTAAAAAGGTGATGTCGCCAAAACCTAGCTTGTGACCCCTCAATCGATTCAGCTTGGCAAATGGAGTTGATCGCTCTCAAGGGTTTTCATATCTTTTGAAACTGGGGCCGCTTCACTAGCAATTCATGGCTACGTAACTTGAGTAAAAAGGTGATGTCGCCAAAACCTAGCTTGTGACCCCTCAATCGATTCAGCTTGGCAAATGGAGTCGATCGCTCTCAAGGGTTTTCATATCTTTTGAGACTGGGGCCGCTTCACTAGCAATTCATGGCTACGTAACTTGAGTAAAAAGGTGATGTCGCCAAAACCTAGCTTGTGACCCCTCAATCGATTCAGCTTGGCAAACGGAGTCTTTCGCTCTCAAGGGTTTTCATATCTTTTGAAACTGGGGCCGCTTCACTAGCAATTCATGGCTACGTAACTTGAGTAAAAAGGTGATGTCGCCAAAACCTAGCTTGTGACCCCTCAATCGATTCAGCTTGGCAAATGGAGTTGATCGCTCTCAAGGGTTTTCATATCTTTTGAGACTGGGGCCGCTTCACTAGCAATTCATGGCTACGTAACTTGAGTAAAAAGGTGATGTCGCCAAAACCTAGCTTGTGACCCCTCAATCGATTCAGCTTGGCAAACGGAGTCTATCGCTCTCAAGGGTTTTCATATCTTTTGAAACTGGGGCCGCTTCACTAGCAATTCATGGCTACGTAACTTGAGTAAAAATGTGATGTCGCCAAAACCTAGCTTGTGACCCCTCAATCGATTCAGCTTGGCAAATGGAGTCGATCGCTCTCAAGGGTTTTCATATCTTTTGAGACTGGGGCCGCTTCACTAGCAATTCATGGCTACGTAACTTGAGTAAAAAGGTGATGTCGCCAAAACCTAGCTTGTGACCCCTCAATCGATTCAGCTTGGCAAACGGAGTCTATCGCTCTCAAGGGTTTTCATATCTTTTGAAACTGGGGCCGCTTCACTAGCAATTCATGGCTACGTAACTTGAGTAAAAATGTGATGTCGCCAAAACCTAGCTTGTGACCCCTCAATCGATTCAGCTTGGCAAATGGAGTCGATCGCTCTCAAGGGTTTTCATATCTTTTGAGACTGGGGCCGCTTCACTAGCAATTCATGGCTACGTAACTTGAGTAAAAAGGTGATGTCGCCAAAACCTAGCTTGTGACCCCTGAATCGATTCAGCTTGGCAAATGGAGTTGATCGCTCTCAAGGGTTTTCATATCTTTTGAGACTGGGGCCGCTTCACTAGCAATTCATGGCTACGTAACTTGAGTAAAAAGGTGATGTCGCCAAAACCTAGCTTGTGACCCCTCAATCGACTCAGCTTGGCAAATGGAGTCGATCGCTCTCAAGGGTTTTCATATCTTTTGAAACTGGGGCCGCTTCACTAGCAATTCATGGCTACGTAACTTGAGTAAAAAGGTGATGTCGCCAAAACCTAGCTTGTGACCCCTCAATCGATTCAGCTTGGCAAATGGAGTTGATCGCTCTCAAGGGTTTTCATATCTTTTGAAACTGGGGCCGCTTCACTAGCAATTCATGGCTACGTAACTTGAGTAAAAAGGTGATGTCGCCAAAACCTAGCTTGTGACCCCTCAATCGATTCAGCTTGGCAAATGGAGTCGATCGCTCTCAAGGGTTTTCATATCTTTTGAAACTGGGGCCGCTTCACTAGCAATTCATGGCTACGTAACTTGAGTAAAAAGGTGATGTCGCCAAAACCTAGCTTGTGACCCCTCAATCGATTCAGCTTGGCAAATGGAGTTGATCGCTCTCAAGGGTTTTCAAATCTTTTGAGACTGGGGCCGCTTCACTAGCAATTCATGGCTACGTAACTTGAGTAAAAAGGTGATGTCGCCAAAACCTAGCTTGTGACCCCTGAATCGATTCAGCTTGGCAAATGGAGTTGATCGCTCTCAAGGGTTTTCATATCTTTTGAAACTGGGGCCGCTTCACTAGCAATTCATGGCTACGTAACTTGAGTAAAAATGTGATGTCGCCAAAACCTAGCTTGTGACCCCTCAATCGATTCAGCTTGGCAAATGGAGTCGATCGCTCTCAAGGGTTTTCATATCTTTTGAGACTGGGGCCGCTTCACTAGCAATTCATGGCTACGTAACTTGAGTAAAAAGGTGATGTCGCCAAAACCTAGCTTGTGACCCCTCAATCGATTCAGCTTGGCAAACGGAGTCTATCGCTCTCAAGGGTTTTCATATCTTTTGAAACTGGGGCCGCTTCACTAGCAATTCATGGCTACGTAACTTGAGTAAAAAGGTGATGTCGCCAAAACCTAGCTTGTGACCCCTCAATCGATTCAGCTTGGCAAATGGAGTTGATCGCTCTCAAGGGTTTTCATATCTTTTGAGACTGGGGCCGCTTCACTAGCAATTCATGGCTACGTAACTTGAGTAAAAAGGTGATGTCGCCAAAACCTAGCTTGTGACCCCTCAATCGATTCAGCTTGGCAAATGGAGTTGATCGCTCTCAAGGGTTTTCATATCTTTTGAAACTGGGGCCGCTTCACTAGCAATTCATGGCTACGTAACTTGAGTAAAAAGGTGATGTCGCCAAAACCTAGCTTGTGACCCCTCAATCGATTCAGCTTGGCAAATGGAGTTGATCGCTCTCAAGGGTTTTCATATCTTTTGAGACTGGGGCCGCTTCACTAGCAATTCATGGCTACGTATCTTGAGTAAAAAGGCGATGTCGCCAAAACCTAGCTTGTGACCCCTCAATCGATTCAGCTTGGCAAATGGAGTTGATCGCTCTCAAGGGTTTTCATATCTTTTGAAACTGGGGCCGCTTCACTAGCAATTCATGGCTACGTAACTTGAGTAAAAAGGTGATGTCGCCAAAACCTAGCTTGTGACCCCTCAATCGATTCAGCTTGGCAAATGGAGTTGATCGCTCTCAAGGGTTTTCACATCTTTTGAAACTGGGGCCGCTTCACTAGCGACTCATGGCTACGTAACATGGACAAAAAGGTAATTTTGACATCATCTTTTTGCCCATGTTTTATAGCCACGAGTCGCTAGTAAAGCGGCCTCAGTTTCTGTATCGTATCGATTGCCGTCCGAGAACCTTCTGATGCCAAACAAACTCTGATTCAATTCATTTTCCTCATAAGCGCACTTTTGAATGGACATTTAGGGTGTTACATCAACCAACTAGTGCCACCTTTTTTCTATTATAAATTCTACGTCCTCGGAAATATTTCAATATGCCTGTTTTTAATACTGAAACTGCCGAAATCAACAAAATATTGCGTTGTCGGCTATAGCAGTCAGCCTAAAGGTTAAAACGGCCCTGAAGGCAGGTAAAGGCAACAGGACACTTGAATTCAAAAATGAACACAACGGAAGTCACTGTTTACGAACTGTTGATCAACTCTGCGCCGATTTATTTATTTATTTATCTGTTTATTTATCTATTTATATATCTATTCATTTATTCATTTCTTTTTCAATACATTGCCGCATTGGAGTCTCTTTTTTTTTTTTTTTTTTTTTTTTTTTTTTTGGGATCTAGTTAATTTTTGATTATTAATTGTTTGATTACGCCGCGTCGTCGTGATGGAACTGATATTTGATCAAGTTACTAGAAGGATTTCTTTAGCGGGCCGTCAAATAAAAGCTGTGAAACAACAGCTTTTGTTGACAAACGCACCGATGGAAAATTTTCGGCTTAAACACGCAACAGTTGGTCACCTGTTGTTCATGGTGAATTCCGGCTTACAGATGCCGTTGTTAATCGAACTGTTAAAGCGCAGGTACGGAGGCATTTTTAACAACCGCATTTTCGCCGATAAGCATTTTTGAAACGTTTTATTTACATCACAGTTTTCCTAGCAATAACCTCCACTGAAACTAAAAATCAAATACCAAATCATCTGCAAAAACCGAGCCACTTTCATTTTCGTGATGTGCTCAACAAACAGACGCTTTCACGAATTTAATGAATTCTATATGAAAAGTGCATCGAACTTTTAAGAGCTCAAAAGCAAGTTTATCTGTTTTCACATTTTTTTCCACCTGTCTCCTCTGGAATTTTCACAAATTATTCCTATTTTTAATCCCTCTACCGAGACTCCAGACGGAGGGGAAAATATAGATCGACTATAGACCCATCGCGCCCCCACACTTTCCTTATTGAATCCTTCGTTCCTAAGCTTTCCATGAATGAAGTCATTAAATTCTCTGTGTTATATATATAGTTATAGACAAGAATAATGAATGAACCTTTCTGGAGCATTAAGCTTTTAACAAAATTTCAGTGAAGAACAGCCCACAACCACAAACTTATTAATTATTATCAAACTTTTTTCCTTCCCAACTTCTTCTTTCGTCAGTTTTACAGCTTAAAGACTGCGTTACAGCCGCTTCTTTACATCGGAAATTCATTACCTATAATTTTTCTCTGCCATTTTGTAAACATCAAGCCATCGTGGAATCTTCGTTGCATTTGGGAATCCCCTTAAATTCTCGCAATAGGCAAAAGCGGATACTGTAATTCGCCTTTTCTTTTTCTTCACTCATTTTAACGCTCGTGCAAGATAAAGACAGAGATAGAGACAAAAGTCAAGTGATGACCCCACTTTTTTTTTTACTTTCCAGACAAATGGACAGAGAGTGAGAAGAAGATGAATAGACTGTTTTTGTAGAATGGTAGATCGTCCAAACAAACTATGAATCAATGTATTTCCAACATCACCGCATTTATAAACGGGAATTTAGGTTATGAAATAGAACAATGGGTTTGTTGCAAACTTTTGCCACAACGATTAAGAGAGTTTCATCTAATGTAAAATTACCTGAAAAGTCCATTGGTGGCATCAGAAAGTCATAAAATGCAATAATAAACTCACAAGAGGCGTTTAATGAAATCCAAGATGGCGGATAAATATTGAGCAATCTGTATGCATGCACCACGAACATCCAAGGATGGCCAACTTTGACAACCTCAATGGAGGTAGAGGTTATGTGTTTGTTTACGTTGTGATTAGTTGTGATCGATATTGTGAGGTTGGCTATCCTTGGATGTTCGGGGTGCATGCATACAAATTGCTCGATATTTCTCCGCCATCTTGGATTTCATTAAGCGCCTCTTGTGAGTTTATTATTGCATTTTATGACTTTCTGATGCCACCATTGGACTTTTCAGGTGATTTTATATTAGATTGAACTCTTTTAATCGTTGTAGCAAAAGTTTGCAACAGACCCATTAATGCGACATTATTGCGATTATGAATTCCATGTCCTCAAAAATGCTATGCATGGTTTCAATCACGACTGAGACCAAAATCGACGAGAGGTTACAGATAAAACGATGCATTTGGAGGTTGGAATCCCCCAAATGTTATTGTTTTCGTTCCAGAATGACCGGGAATCCGGCGAAAATTTGCGTGATTCCAAACTCCAAATGCATCGATCATTTATTCTGTAATATCTTGTTGCATGGGCGCCCACAGCGGGGGCAAGAGGGGGCGCTTGCCCCCCTCCCCCTGGAATTCAAAAAAGTCAACATTTCACGGTAAAAAATGAAAGGAAAAAGGAAATGCAATGTTAATCAAAGGAGTAATAGTTAACAAACTTCATTATTAGTTTATTTTGTAATTTTAACTCATTTTTTGCAAGGAATAGTAGAATTAAACATTTTCCTTGACATAATTTTCGTCTGCTGTCCCTTTACCCATTATATCAAACACGTCAAAATTATTACTATTATTTGATACGCACTTACCATGGCTTAATAATTGTACACCCTTTGGATGGGGAAAAAAGTTTTCCCTCCCCCCCCCCGGGGGGGGGTCTCCTAGACCTTCCATTGAGGTTCAACAATTTTGCACCCCCCCCCCCCCCCTGGAAATTCTTCTGCGGGCGCCCTTATAAGTCTTGTTGATTTTGGCAGTTTTAGTTGTGGAACCATAGGCATAGTTCAGCATTTACAAAGAAGTAGATTTCATAATCGCAACAGAGTCGCATTGATTGTTTCATTCAATATCCTAAATTTCCGTTAAAAAATGCGCTTATGGGAAAAATACATTGAATCAGAATTTGTTTGGAACCAGAAGTCTTCGGACGGCAATCGATAAGATATATCGCCCTACAAAAATAGTCCATTCTGGATCTCAGTATAGTGGCTTCTACAATATGGCAAACGTGCTCTCGAATCGATTAAATAAATATAGCCCCCCGTAGGTTCGAACAAATCGATTATTTTACATACGTTTTAATCCATCGTTGCCTCATTGCACGAACCGAATCTGAACAGACCCGCACTAGCCAAGGGGTGATCACCCTATGATGAGCCGGTTGCATTTCCGACTAGAACTGGTCGATAGCATAACGGCAACACTGGGTATCTGTTCGTTCGTTTGTTTGTTTATCTCTTAGTTTCATGCACAAAACGTAACATTCCATGGACGAATCTCTCTCTCTCTCTCTCTCTCTCTCTCTCTCTCTCTCTCTCTCTCTCTCCACTCCTCTCTCTCTCTCTCTGTCTCTCTCTCTCTGTCTCTCTGTCTCTCTCTCTCGCTCTCTCTCTTTCTCTCTCTCTCTCTCTCTCTCTCTCTCTCTCTCTCTCTCTCTCTCTCTCCTCTCTCTCTCTTTCTCTCTTTCCTTCTCTCTTTCTTTCTCTCTCTCTCTCTCTCTCTCTCTCTCTCTCTCTCTCTCTCTCTCTCTCTCTCTCTCTCTCTCTCTCCCTCTTTGCAAGCGGAAAATGATACGGCGTGCGCCGCGCCGTGCGGAGTGGAAAAACAATTTGAATCATTCGTCGCGAAAATCTGAAGTACTCGCTTATCCTCGCGAGAATCACGCTGGGGAGTTCCCTATCCAGTGACACAGTAGATCGAAACATGACATTTTACGGACATAATTTTATTCATAAAAAATCAATATTAAGAACAATACAACATACATCAAGATAACTTAAAAATGTGTGAAATTATTCAATTTAGAGCTTCAAATGAGTCAAAGGAACATGGTTTTCGTAAGAAAATAACAACGCAGTTAAATATTTTTTGAAGCAAAAGAACAGCAATTAATCATATCCGAAAAAAATCTCCGTTTCAATGCAGTGTACGGTGCCGAGGACGGGGGTGGATTTCTTTCGCGAAAAATGGTTTGAAGCTAGCTCAAGGCTCAAGGCGCGAGTCGCCGCGCCACGCCGCGAGTCGCCGCGCGTCGCCTGGCCGCGCTAAACGTCTGTATTTCAAGATCGGATTTCCGTCTTGACTAGACGAAAAATGTTCAGAATTTTAATCAAATATGAAGAGCACTTGATTTAAACAGCTCGATCAAAGTTCAGTATACGGAGGAGTTCTGTAGAATTCACCGGACTTACGAGCTAGTGAAACTGAGACTATACAGAGAATGGAAGGCATATACATTGGCGGATACGGGGGGGGGGGGGTTTGAACCCGTTTGGCCGAAAATGGATAAAAAGAGGGAGAAATAAGGGAGGGGGGAGGAGAAAAAAACAGAAAAAGGGTATCACGGAAGGGAATGGGTGTGAAAATCCCAATTTCGCCCCCCTCGTTTTCGAAGGTTGGATCCTCCAATGGGAAGGCACGTTTCTAAATTAACCGATAGTTTCACCGTCTCTACAGCGAAAACAGCGCTGATAGAATCGGTGTCCATCGGGATACCGGAGTGTTTTTTCACATAAAAAAACACTTAATTTACTAAATCTTCATTATTTCAGTAAGACATAATGTTGTAGAGACGCTTTATGTATCGAATAATTTTAACATGGTGTTCAAATGGATGGAGTGAGGGAAGATGAATAGACTGTTTTAGTAGAGCGATATATCGTATCGACTTGTATTATTTCGACTTGTATATAATTGTATTATAATGAATTCCATTTATATGTAATCTTAGTTTCGCCATAGCTCTACTTGGAGCTTAGATATACGAGGGGAGGGAGAGGGCTGACAAGAAAAAGCCTCAGGGTCTCAGAAATAATGTTCCAATTACCCTCATAACCCTCAAAAATATTCTGAGGGCGTCCTCAAGATTTGCTAAACATTCTGAGGGTAGTTGGAACATGATTCCTAAGGACCTACAGGCTGATTTCGCTCGTTTGGACGGGACGAGACG
Source organism: Trialeurodes vaporariorum (assembly GCA_011764245.1). Classification (NCBI taxonomy): domain Eukaryota; kingdom Metazoa; phylum Arthropoda; class Insecta; order Hemiptera; family Aleyrodidae; genus Trialeurodes; species Trialeurodes vaporariorum. The sequence goes on from VMOF01000379.1 coordinate 52,744,781, forward strand.
AGATAGCAAGAATCATCCAATCCCATTGGTTCAAATGGTGTCACGTGACAGATTTGAAGTCATTCAACGGGTCAAAGAGTCATGAATTTGAAAAGAATGACTCTTTAACCCGTTGAATCACTTCAAATCTGTCACGTGACGCCATTTAAGCCAATGAGATTGGTCGATTCTTGCTATCTCGTCTCCTCTCGTCCAAACGATCAGAATCAACCTGCAGGGGTTTCTTTCTACAGGGGCTTAAAGAGGGGCATCGGTATAAGACAATATTTCCAATATGAGTGCTCCAAATGAGCTATAGTGATAGAGAGGCTAATACATGATCTAATTCCTATCTCAAAAGGTGACAGCATAGACGATCTAAATCTGGTTTGCTTGCCTCATTTATTTTAACCTTCAATCAAAAGTTGTAATAATTAATCCAGTGGAAATTGGTTCTAAACAAAAGTGCAGGTGTTTAATAGTGGCTATTTGGACACAGAATTTTAATGCAACTATCCAGGTGAGAAAATTTGACTCGTTTCCTTTAAGTGTCAGTTTCTTTATCGTGCAAATCCTTCCAGAAGAAATAGGTACATTGATTTCTGTGTTTAGATATAGCCACACAAAAACACTTGCATTTTCGTTTATAACCAATTTCAAATGTATTTGTCATATTTTTTTAAACAAAATTTAAAGGTTAAAAAATATGAGGCAAACAAACCAAACCTGTGTGAAAAACGTTTGTAAGAGAATTCTGTAAGATACTTCCATTATGGCTAACCATCGTGAAGTTTCAATATCACGCCCCCAGAAAGCCTCTTTATCGCTATAGCTTGTTGAGTGCTCCAGAGTGGTGTTTGGCGTTTCCTTATTGGAGTGTTTTTTAGAGTGTAATTTGACTCAACTTCGGCGAAAACATGTCCTAGAAGCACAGAATATTCTAATCAGAACGGAAACTCCCATAAGAGCCAATGGAAACAAAATTTGGAATTTACTGGCACAAACTGGCAACTGTGCCTACTCACTTCTCAAGATGGCGGACATGCTTTTTCAGGCTATACAACCAATCACAATTCGGTCAGTTGCCGAAAATCTGCCGAAGATTGCCGAAGATGCTCACTTTCGAACATAGCGGCCCGAAGTAAAGAATGTTTCAAAATGAATTAGAGTTTCCTTTCTGATTAGAATATTCTGTGCTAGAAGTAGTTCGCAGCGGCATGTCGTGACTTTCTTAAGCTAGCGGGAACTGGCGTGGAAAATTCTGACTGAGAAGTCTGGAGCTTCTTTCTCAACAATTTTTTGAATATTTAACCCTCCTAAACTGCAATGTCAACCCTTTAATAAACAGGTAACTAAAAGACATCAAAGATAGCTTAGATATAGATCGCTCTTTAGAGGGTAGATAAATATTCCTACTCCGTGGTGTTGGTTTTGCCTACCCGACTATTTGAAGGCGCTTGACCAAAAGCTATTTTGCAAGCGTTGACAATTTGGGGTCGCTTTCATTTTGAATGAGTAATTGGAATAAAATGCGGTAGACCTAGTTACGAATACTAATAAACTCTGGCGTGGTGTTGAAAGGGTTAAGTTTTTCAAACGTAGAATTATTTCGAGTCGGCGATTATTTTTTGATTGGACCTTTTGCATGAAGTTCAAATGGACAGAATGCAACGTTGACAGATTGCACACTCTGTCATTGTTAAGATAGCATGTTGTAACTTCGTCCTCAAAAATAAGCACGCATCTTGATGGCGAAACAAGAATTACTCAAAGAATAAAGTTGGCATTGTCAATTATAGTGAAAATCCCGGCATGCGGAAATTATTGAGCCTTTCTTTCTTGACAGCCATCAACGAGTTATAGCGATAGAGTGGATTTGTAAGGCGAGATATTGAAACTTCGCGAAGGCACCCATGATGAAAATCTCTTGTGGACGTTTTACACGTTTTTCACGGTTAGTTTGCCTAACTTTTTTATACTTTACATTTTTGAAGAAGAAAAAAAAAATTGTGACAAATACATTTAGAATGGGGGTTTTGCAAACTTTTGCTATAGGGAATTGAAGAGATGATTATTGCATAAAAACCTGTAAAAATGACGAGTACACTAAAAAAATCACGAAATTCACTCTCGAAATCTGGATTAAAGGCGAAAAGACGCAGGTAGCATGGGAGATTCCTATCTAAACCGAGACACATCTCTGTGTTTCCGTAGAGAAAGTGGTATAATAGACAGGAATCTCCCATGATACCTGCGTCGAACCGCCATTACCATTTTGCCGTTATAGCAATTATGTGAGTTTATTACTAAATTTTAGACTTTCTTGATGTGATTTTCGTGATTTTTGCTGGTCTTTACATAAGATCGGACTATTTATTTGCTTATAGCGAAAGTTTGCAAGAGCCCCATTGGTTTCAAACGAAAATGCAAGTGTTTTAGAGTGGCTATCAGGACACAGAAATCGATTAAACTGTTTCTTCTGGAAGGATTTGCACGATAAAGAAATTGACAAATGACAGTACCAAGCAACATTTTCTCACCTGGATAGTTGTATTAGAATTCTGTGTCCAGACAACCACTCTGAAACACTTGCACTTTCGTTTAAAAACGATTTCCGCTGGAATAATTACTATTTTTGATTTAAGAATAGGACTGATAACATGAAAGATAGGACTGATAACATGGATCAACCTCTCTATCACTATAGTTCGTTTGAAACAACCCCATTGAGGCGATTTTGCCATACGTTTGTCGGGGCAATATCAATCCAAACAATGGGTAAATATATCGTTACAGTTCCCCTCATTGTCAGTGTAAATTCGTTGATTCTGTTACGAAATAAATTCCTCTGTGACCACCGTTATTTCCAGGGATTTTAATTCAGTTTTACCTTATTTTTAGATTATGTGGCCGATGGTCAACTGTATTGTCGAATCGCCCACCGCACGCGCGATGACGAACCATAATTGGCCAAACTTGGCTCACACACGCGTGTTCGGCGTGTCTGCAGAGAATGCGTTAATCGAATCCACTTCGATCGGCCGTTAGAAACAAACAAATTTTTATCTCCGTTCGATTGCTCGATTTGACCGTGGGTGCATAGGCGGATAAAGGGATTGGTTATTCTCTGTCTCTCACTTCCCATTTGAACACATGTGTTAGAAAAGGATAGGAAAGGGAGCCATCACGTGACTTCTGCCTCTAAATCCGTACTTTTCTACCGCACCGCACGAGGAGAGAGAAAGACAAATTCTTGTATCCTCCAATGCGTGGGTGATGACAGTTTTGGTCGAACTTTTGATCTGGACCCAATTTTCATTTAAAGACAATTAATTTTAGTTTAAAAGTACGTCTTATTGCACGTCATATAAATCAAAAATATTTCTTTTTAAATCTAAAATATTAATTTTTTCTGTGTAGGTAATCATCTGAAGAACGTCTCTGCAAAATATATCGTCAACAACTTCAAAAATAAGGTTGAAAGTACCAAAAAAATGGAATATCGCAAATCGATTCTTGTATCGAAATGTGATATTTCATTTTTTCGTACTTTCAGCCTTATTTTTGAAGTTATTTACGAGATATTTTGCAGAGACGTTCTTCAGATGATTGCCTAGTAACTGACACTCCGTTTCCTAAAATGTAAATTATTATCGGCGTAATTTGACATTAATCGAACAGTAGCGCTCTGGTGGCAGAAATCGGAACTAAACGCTGAGGAATCGACTTAAGGTGATTCCAGGCGAGACTTTTCCAGATTTCAATCCTATGGATAGCGCCGCGCCACTTGTCGCTTTTTGGAAAAGTCGTGTTTTTGGCGTTTTAAACCGAAACCACTAGTAAAACGCAAAATCCTATAACGTCAGCACCTGCGAAATTTTTTTATGGATTTTTTGAGCCCAAAATGAGCAAAATTGGTTTACCGCAAATTATGAAATTAATTTCGCCATAAGCTCAGTGAGTGAGAGTGAGTGAGAGTGATAATAATCAAACATTCTTGTAGAGGTATCTAAATATACAATAAAAATTAAAGCTAGAAGCAATAATAAAATAGCCGTGATACCTTTATCCATGATTTATTGTGAAATAGTGCGAGCGCTTTCAGCCATACAAGAGGCCATCATCATTTTTGTTTTTAGGTTAAAAACTATTCTGTTTATGGACTGTTTAATTAGTCGCATGTTATATTCTTTAAAGGTTTTATTCATTATGTTTGAGTTTAATAGTTTCTTGATTTCCCGCATACTTTGTGGAGTTTTGCTTCTGTATTTGTTTGTTTGTAAATTTTAATTTGCGCTTTACACCGCTTTATTTTGTTTGTGTTACTGCCTGATGATGGCCTCTTGTATGGCTGAAAGCGCTCGCACTATTTCACAATAAATCATGGATAAAGATATCACGGCTATTTTATTATTGCTTCTAGCTTTAATTTTTATTGTAGAGTGATAATACGTCTATCTGCCTCACTCGCACTCATCGAGGCTTATGGGAATTTTCGTGTTTCATGATTTCCGGCTTTATTTTTCAGTGTTTCAGTTTGAAACTTCCAGGGTATCTTCCAGAAATATACTCGCAGGTGCTGACGCTCCTCAAATTTGTGTTTTTAGCGTGAATTCGTCAATTTTAGCCAAAAACTGTTGACTTTTTCAGCAGCGCGACGTGGTGTTTACTGTTGAAACTAATCGACCCTGGAATCATCTTAAAGGTGCAGTAATTAAAAGACACCGCGTCTACGGCGCGGGCGCATGCGCGGTCATCAAGTATCGGATCGCGGCTTTTCCGTGCTATCGATAAGTTGCTTACAAGAATGTTAGGTTAGTTTTTTCTTCTTTTTCTTTCTTCCTCCTTTCAAATTTTCTTTTTTCTTATTTATAAGCGCAGTTTCCGCAACAGCTGAAGTCGAGTCCTCGCGCGGAATCCCGAAGGAATAGCTAATTAAAATTCTCCGGGTGGTTTTGTTTATTTAAACTCATCGAACTGCGAGCGTTTTCGCAATTCATCTTTGCATAGGACACAATAAACAGCAACAGAGAGAAGGGGCAGGACCCGGGTGCAAAGGAGAGGAGAAATTGCAGGGGGAGGGGGGTTATTCTTCGATCGGAATGACTGTCTACCCCTTTCTCTTAAAATTCTCCTCGCTGGCAAGCTCAGAGCTGCCGTTTTGCGTTTCTTTTAACGACATGCATTTTTTTAATTCATCGATGATTCCACCAGTTGACCAGAAGATTACTCAGTTCAGTTCAGCGTGTGACTTTTATACACGAAAACACTAACAACTGTAATTTTTTGTCAATCAGTTGAGTCACCGTTACAATTATCAAAATATCCGCACACTTTCTTTTAACCCTTTCGTAACTGGTGTACATTTCAAGGTATATCTGATTAACATAGAATCTTACGGAGAAAATGAAAATATGATATTCATATCAATTGGACTGTCGCACAGTTTTGCTATAAGCGATTTAATAGTTGATTCAGGTGTAAAAACCTCCAAAAATAACGATGTCAGCACTAAAAACTTCCGAAATCCACTCCTAAACTCAATAAACGCTTTCATTACGCGAGCGTAATGGTGGATGAGGGTAGTAACAATGGGAGATTCCCATCTAACAATATTGTAACTTCATCAAGAAGTGACCAATAAGAGACGACTTTTATTTGACACCGGTGTCACTAGGTGTTGCGGTACCATTCATCGGATGTGGGTCATCACTCGACTGATGACTAATTACTCTGTGAATCATCCTTGTCAGCATAGAGAGAGTGACGAAATTAAGATAGGAATCTCCCATTGTTACTGCCCTCGGCCATTATTACGCCTTCGTAAATAAAGCGTTTATTGAGTTTAAGAGTGGATTTCGGAAGTTTTTAGTGATGCCATTGTTATTTTTCGAGGTTTTTACACCAGAATCGACTCTTAAATCGCTTCTAGCAAAATAGTGCAGCAGCCCCATTATACGAGAATATTAAAACTAAATTGACCAAACAAATAATAATGAGACAGACAATGGGAACTAAGCCAGAAAGGGAAATAAAATCCCGAAACGTTTCGATCAAACTACAGGATCATCATCAGTCGCACTGGCGTAATCAGGATCTCTTCCATCTCTGTGATTTCCCATTTGAATGTATAAGTAGGAAAAGGACAGAAAGAGAGGGTTTTATCCCCTTGTCCATCCTTGTCTAACATACGTTTCTTAATGGAGAAAAGAGAGAGATGAAGAGACTCGTTGCGCTACTGATCAGTCGGATGTATAAAACACACGTAAAAACAAAAACCAAAAAAAATGTGAGTCTGACCCAAGTCACAGCGCGGATACAAGACTCAAGCCTTTTTGGCTTATTTCCCATTTCTGTCTCATTATCAACGTTATATATGAGAAAATCGTGAGAAAATCGTGAACCGAAGTGTAACCTTTACTCTACCGGTGGAATCATAGGTATTTGAAAAATGTCATTAAAATGTACGCACAAAGTGACATCAGCAGCGGTTGGCCAAAAATCCATTTCTGAACTAAAAGCATTTTTAGGTTCGATAGGGTTAGGTCAGTGACAGAGACTCCAACGGTTGAAAAAAGATTACAGATGCGAGTCTTATACTGAATGAAAGTCTTACAATGAATCGAACTGTGTATAATCTTTACTCTACCGGTGGAATCATAGGTAGATTGAAAAATGTCATTAAAATGTACACGAAGTGACATCACTGCAACCACTTTCGTGCGGCTAGACGAGATACAATAGTCTCCAATGTTGCCATTCATGACAGAAATTATCCGAATTTTCCATTTAATTTCATGTAAAATTCTGATCATTTCTGCTGTAAATGGCACCACTGACACTTGACAGTCTCTGCTCATCCCGCAACGAAAGCGACGCAACATTGCGAAAAACAAATGAATTAACCTTAATCTCTGTCATTAGATGCGGTGAGGGGAGAACGACAGCAATGTAGAATAGAAATTGAGTGAATTATAACCTTTTTCTCTCTCTCAGCCCTCCCCTTTTTTTTCACGAAAGCGTCAAGAAAACGCAAACGAAAACCTCAGTAACGTGCGCAGGAATTGTTCTTTCTCTCTCTTTCCCGGTTTGAATACGTGTGTAAGAAAAGGGAAGGAACAGGGGTTCGAACGTGACTTCAGCCCCTATTTCTCTCCTTTTCTAGTACATACACACAAACGAGACAAGAGCGAGATAGACTAATTCCTGCGTACGCCATCGCGCCATTGGAAAAGCTAGTTTGGATTAGTGACGTCGATTCGCGTCGTTTGAAAAATAATTCAATATTGAAATTTTCTGCAATGGAAAGTCGGTAAATAAAGAACGATACAGAAATGGTATTTGAAGGAGTGAACAGTAGAATGATGCATTTGCTCTCGATTGAATTTTAATAATGTGTTTACTTTTTCAAATTAATAATTGAAAACAGTAAGATGGTAAATTTTCGAGCATCAATCTTTTGCTCCTTAAAATCAGGGGCGTGGTTTCGCGTATAAAGGGCAGTGGCGGCTCTTACAATGTGGCAACAGTGTCATCCCTCCATTTAAACCTATATAAAGAAATCGATCCTGAGGAGGTGCAATGCAACCCCAATATATCGATTCTTTTGAATAGGTTTAAATGACAAAAAAGCATGGTTGCTAAATCGCACGAGCCGCCACTGATAAAGGGGGCTCTAAGGCTCTTGCTAACTTTGGATACACACATTTGATTAGTTAATTCTACACTGATTGTGAGAGAAATCACTTCTTTAAAAACAAAGGAACACGATTACTTGTTACAGTTTTCCTTGCGCGAAGTAGGTTCTAGCTGATTGCATGAAGGAGAATTACTGTCCCAACAAGAAGTATTTTACTAGTGGCAGCAGACATTTTTCTTGGGTTTAAGGAATTTCCCATGAGTCAATATTTCACTGTGCAGTTTCTTTAACACAAACGAAATACACCTTGGATTAAAAAAAAAAAAAAAAAAAAAAAAAAAAAAAAAAAAAAAAAAAACTCTCTCAGTGTACAGTAAAACCCAGCGAAAATTATGACGAGTACCTGAAAAAAAATTAAGATAGTCACTCACACAAAAAAAATGACAAAAAGTCACAAAATGACTTTTAAGTTTCAGTCGTAATGGTATAGCATGGGAGATTCCTGTCTAATTCGAGGGGTTTTCAGCCAAAAACGAGCAACATTGGTTGCGAATAAAATTATAGCCGTAAGTTATGAAATTCATTACGCCATAAGCTTAGTGAGTGCAAGAAAATGCGATTGATAATAAGTGTACCTGCCTCACTCGCACTCATTGCGGCTTATATGAGAATTTTCATACTCCATAATTTCCGGCTTTACTTTTGAGTACAATTTTCAGCTTGAAACTTTCAGGATATCTTCCTGACCAGTGGCGTAGCGTGCAAATTGGCAACCTTGTATTGTGTTCATTTGAATCCATGTAAAAGGTCGAATGCGAAGGTGTTCACCGAACACCCGATAGTTCGATCTATTTCATGGGTTTAAATGGGCAAACTGCAACGTTGCCAAATTGCACGCTACGCCACTGTTCCTGACGTATGTTTGCAGGTACTGACGTTCCTCAAATTTGCACTTTTTGCGTAAATCATTAATTTGGCTGTTGCAAGAGTCTGAAATGTTGTGTTTTTCATGAAGAAAATGAAAGTACTTGATGAGCTGAGAACAAAGATGCCTTTGGTTTCTAAATATTTCCAATGGGGCAGTTGCAAGGGTCTGAAATGTTGTGTTTGTTATAAAGAAAATGATAGTATACTTGATGAGCTGAGAAAAATGGTGACCTTGGTTTTTTCCTAAGTGTCCCGGTTTTGGAGTTACACGAGTGTAAAGTTGTAAAAAATCGTGGGCGAAGTGACGTCACTATGCGGAATTCTCATTTAAAACAATGTATTTTGGGCCAAAATCCCATCTCCGGAACAATGGGACTTGATTAGAAACCAAAGGCATCTTTCTTCTCAGATCATCGAGTACTTTAATTTTCTCAATAAAAAACACAACATTTCAGACCCTTGCAACTGCCCCATTGTTCCGGAGATGTGATTTTGGCCCAAAATACATTGTTTTAAATGGGAATTCCGCGTAGTGACGTCACTACGCACACGATTTTTTTACGACTTTATATGTGTGTTTCTCCAAAACCGGGACATTTGGGAAAAAACCAAAGGCACCATTGTTCTCAGCTCAAGTTCTATCATTTTTTCCGTACAAAAACTTAAAATTTCAGACCCTTGCAAACTGCCCGATTAAGTCCCATTGTTTCGGAGATGAGATGTTGGTCCACAATACATTGTTTCAAATGGGAATTCCGCGTAGTGGCATCACTACGCACACGATGTTTTACAACTTTACACGTGTTGATCTCCGAAACCGGGACACTTCGGAAAAACACCAAAGGCGCCATTGTTCTCAGCTCATCAAGTACTATCATATTTTCTTTATAAAAAAAAAAAAAAAAAAAACAAAAAAAAAACACAAAGTTTCAGACCCTTGTAACTGCCCCATTACAGCCGAAAATTGTTGACTTTTTGAGCAGAGCGCAACGTGTCATCCACGGTTCGAACTAAATAATCGACCCTGGAATCATCTTAATTCATTTGCGGCAAAAGCTTAATTGCAGCAGCCTCATTTTCTCCCCCATTCAAGGCACATTCAGGCGGAAATGTTAAAAATGAAAAGGAAACCACCAAAATGCACAATTTCTTCAGATACTCTTTATTTTTAGAATAATTTGATAGAACGTTGAAATTCCCCCCCCCCCCCACCCGGAAGAAAGAGAGGGTGGTCTCTCTTTCTTCCACCGTATCTTTTTCATTCACGCCGAGTTTTATGGCAAATCGCGTTTACACATTTTCCCGGCCCTTTTTACTACCCATCTTTAATTCAGGTCAAGGTAGAAACCTGAATTCATTTCAACTTGCACCTACACGGTGGATTCAAAGTATAGCTTGAGTTCATAACTGTGTTTTTTTAATATCAATTACATTATCATCAAATAGTCAACCGGGACTGCACAGAGCACACAGTGGTTCCATATCGGGAAAAAAGTGGGAAAAAAAAGAGAGAAAAAAAAAAAAGTAATAAAAAAATTATACTTTTCGACAGCTGTTACGTCTAGTTTAGAGCTTTCCGGTGACAATTTTAGGATTAAATTACTTAGGCCTTCGTAAACACGCTCAAAGTAGGCTCGTCAAATGAGGCTCTTGCAAACTTTTGCTTTGTGGGATTGAAAAGTTAATTCTTGCATAAAAACCTGTAAAAATGACGATGAGTACACTAAAACATCACGAAATCTTCTCTCAGAATCGGACTTAATGACGGAGAGACGCAGATATCAAGGGAGATTCCCATCTAAATTGAGACATATCTCTGTGTTTCCGTAGAGAAAGTGACATTATGTAGACAGGGATCTCCCATGATTATACCTGCGTTGAGCCGCCATAACAAACTTGCCGTTATAGCAGTTATGTGATTTTCGTGAATTTTGCTGGTTTTTACATCATATTAGACTATTCATTTGCTCACAGCAAAAGTTTGCAAGAGCCCCATTCTAGTAATATTACCAGAAGCACAATGAAAAGTGAACCATAGAAAGACTAATACTTTTATCAGAAAAATCTCATGTTGCTACCAGTACGTACTGTCGGTCACAGTATCAGAATCACCTCAACATTTTCAGGACTTATGGTACAAACAATAGAAATTTTGGTAAAAGTACCATCCCTTACCGATTGGTTCACATAAATTTGTGCTTCTGGTACTTTTAAAATATCTTTTTATTTTCAGGGTGATTTTTGACCATGTTTCGACAATTTTTGACCACAGTACTGCGTTAGGGCGTTAGGCAGCAAGCGAGTTCGAGACAGCGAAATAAAGAAAGAATTAGATTTAGTAATTTTACATTCTGCACTAAAAAAAGAAGTCTTCAATTCTAGTAATATTACCAGAAGCACAATTATAAGTGAACCACAGAAAGACTAATACTTTTACCAGAAAAATCTCATGTTACTATTAGAAAATGATCACAGTACCAGAGATACCTCAAAATTTTCAAGATTATGGTACAAAGGGTGTCCCAAAAGTAAGTGTACTGATGCTGTTATTTCAAAACTATTCTACCTAGAGACTTGATCATGGTTTTATTTTATAGATCAAATCATTTTCTATCGATTAAAACCAAGATCAGTTCATTTCATTAAAAATTAAAAAAGTTATGACGGTTTTTAAGTCGGGTGAACGCGCGCCGCCTATAGGTTTTTGACAAAAATAATTTCTTACCAATTATAAGTCTTCTTCTCCGCTATCTCCCGACTTCACCTGAATTTCCGGTTGCTTTTCAAAGTATTTTCCGCCAGTTTCCAGACATTTGTGCATTATTTCCTCCCATTTTCTAAGAAAAGTTTTATCGCATTCTTCTTCGGGATTTTTTTTTCAGGGTTTTTTGAACTGCTGTCTTGATTTCAGCTTTAGTCTCAAATCTTCGTCCACAAATATCCCTTTTCAAGGTTGGAAACAGCCAGAAGTCGCATTCTGCGAGATCTGGACTGTACGGAGGATGTCTCAACAGTTTAATACCCTTCTTCTCTAAAAATTCACGGGTAAAATTTGATTCATGCAGCCGCGCATTGTCCTGATGCAAAATCCATGAATTCTTTAAGTGAGACCTTTTTTGCGTAAGGTGCTTTCGCAATTCAGCCAAGACAACAGTAGTATTCACTGTTAATGGTCATGTTGTCTGCTACAAAATACTGATAAATCGTGCCTTGACTATCAAAAAAAGCAACTAGCAACACTTTACAAGCAGATTTTTCTTCAAAAGTTCATTGGAAATGTATAAGAGGTGAGAAGAAAACAATTCAACAATTATTGTCAAAAACCTATAGACGGCGTGCGTTCACCCATCACAAAAACCGTCATAACTTTTTTAGTTTTAATGAAATGAACTGATCTTGGTTTTAATCGATAGAAATTGATTTGATCTTTAAAATAAGACCAAGATCAAGTCTCTAGGTAGAATACTTTTGAAATGAAAGCATCAGTACACTTACTTTTGGGACACCCCTTGTACAAACATTATAAATGTAGGTAAAAGTACCATCCCTTACCTTGGTCCACACACCTTTGTTCTTCTGGTACTTTTAATTTTTTTTTTCTTTTTTTTCAGTCATGTTTCTGACCATTTTTTGACAATTTCAGACCATAGTGCTGCATTCGGGGGTTTTAGATACAGTGTTGCCAGATCGAGGGTACAAAGCCGTATCGTCCCCATTTAAATCAATGGAAAACATACGGCTTTTTCACCCCAATCTGGCAACAATGTACAGATAGCAAACTAGGATGAGATAAATAAGGAATTGGATTTAGAGGGCTCGCTAAATATTAATTCTTCTGGAGTCTCTGTCAAACGTGCCCAACTGTCTAAAAAGTTGAAAGTTTTAAATATACGTAGGCAGATGTAATGCATAGTTACTAAACTGAGAAGTCCGGCACTAACTTGTAAAAAGATTATCGTTTTCAATGAAATGAAAGTTGCGGTCGATCAGCATGGGCGGATACAGGAATTTGTCTGTCTCTCTTCTCCCATTTAAACTGGCTCATTAGAAAAGGACAAGGATAGGGGGACTAAAGTCACATGATGGCCCCCTCTGCTATCCTTTTCTATCACTTATGTTCAAATAGTCTGAGAGAGAGAGAGGGAGAGTGAGAGGGAGAGATAGAAACTCCTGTAACCGCTCATGTCGGTCGATGTTTAAACGGTGGTGAACAAACGCGACTTATAATTTATTTACGATTGACTAAAACATAATATGTGTACATATGTATAAACTTCGTGAGTGTATAGATTCGTTGCTGAGAAAAGTTACTGGCCTACGTTTGTATAGGTTCCACGGGAAGTATCAGAAAAGTTTACGAGTATTTCAGGCGTGCGGCTCGAAGTATATACTTTTTCTGCTTGTTTCCAACTTCGGATCACAGAGCTTATTTAAAGCCGTGAGGCGCGTCGATGTACTTTTATCAACAATATTCGCTAGAGGCAACGCGACGGCTGGACGCAAAAGGACTTTAAGTGAGATATTGCCTGTCTCTTTATTATTCTCTGCTAGGGGTTGAGACTCAACCTCACTTCCGTCGACAAAATTTTGTCGATTTCCACGAGAACGCTGAGTATACAGAAGAACACAAGAGAAAAAATTCTAATGGGGCTCTCACAAACTTTTGCTGTAAGCAAATGATTAGTCCAATGTGAAGTAGAAACCAGAGAAAATCACGAAAATCACACTGAGAAAGTTTAAAATTCAGTAATAAACTCACGTAACTTCTGAAGTGCTGAAACGGCAAGTTTGCGATGGCGGCTCAATGACGATTTACCGCTGGATAAAAGCGTAATTTTTACAAGTTTTTTTTTTTTTTTTTTTATAATATAAAATTCAATATTTTCAAGTAAAACCTAGGTTAGGTTAGGTTAACCTAGGGGAAATAGTCAAAGTAGGGCCCTAACCGAGGCTACTGACTCTCTTAAAACTTACAAACAAGTTCTAGGTGGATATGGTGTCGATACTTTTCAAAATGTCGCGTACGGAACAACACCGCCTATCTGCAATTTTGACGAATTTGAGTTAGCGACTGTAACGCACTCTAACAGATGATCCGCGTGTTGTGCTAAGTGTATTCTTCCATTATCACGCGAGGTGGCGCTTTTATCAAGCAAAATGTATACGTATTTACGTGCAAAAGGCACGTATTTACTGCAGCTTTTTCTGCACCCTGTAAAATCGGTAAAATGCAGATGGGCGGTGTTGTTCCGTAAGCGACGAAATCCTACTTGTTATAGTCACTCATGTCGCGGTAAAGTTCAACTTAAACAAATCCACTTTGAGAGGCTGTAGCTCAAGAGGGATGCACTTAAGAGGTTATGTTGAAGCAGGTTTTTTGACTTTTTTTTTACCTTTAGAACACATATTGGGACATGAAAATGTCACATTAGTGGGGGCTGGAAACGGCCCTTATCGCAACTCCTCCCTTTAGAACTCTTTTTCATTCCAAAATTCAAATAAGTGTATCGTTTAATCTGTAATATCTTGTTGATTTTGGCAGTTTTAGCCGTGGGCCCAAGCATGATTATGCATTTTCGAGGAAGCAAATTTCAAATCACAAAAATGTCTCGATTTAATGGCCAAAATATCCGTTAAAAAATGCGATTACGAAGATAACTAAATCAATTGAGTTCGTTTGGAACCGTAGAGGTCCTTGGACGGCAATCGATACGATATATCGCTGTACTAAAACAGACTGTTTCCAAGAAAGAAATCGATACTTTTGCATACGTTTAAAAGGGACAACAAGCATAGTAATCTATTTTCACAAACCGTCAATATTCAGTTTGTGTGGAACCATAGAGGTCCTTGGACAGCAATCGATACGATATATCGCTGTACCAAAACAGACTGTTCCCGAGAAAGAAATCGATACTTTTGCATACGTTTAAAAGGGACAACAAGCATAGTAATCGATTTTCACAAACCACCACTATTCAGAGCGGTGCGCGGTGCGGTGGCGCACGTGCGGCGGGGTCTGCACTATCTGTCTCACATTCTGTATGAACATTATAATTCTACAGTTTGACCCACAAGTTTTTACCGGACTACAGTTGATAAACGGGTACCCAAGTTCGACGAACAACAGGAATGCCCGTTAGATTCTCAAATGAATCAACAGAAGATTCTGCCAACCTACAACTAACGAACAGAACCGATGTTTTTCGGAATGTGACAGTGAAATCTCGACTTGGGTCTAGTTCTAGTAGAGACTTTTGGATCATACTGTAGTACGAGTTAACGGACGATAAAAAAGCAGGGGGTTTTTTATCTTCTTATCTATCCTTGTCGAACATGCGTGTTTTAACGGTGGAAAGAGGGAGATAGTGAATCACTCGGAGTGCTGCTGCGGTAGAACTGAGGTTTTTGATCTTAAGTGCCTATATTCGGAGCTTTCATCAACTTTTAATAATCAATACAAATATTAATACAATTAATTATTATTAATCCCATGCCATCCTTGTTTCGGTTTCGAAGTTTTCTTGTTCAACGAATGAGCAATTGTTTTCATGAATCGGTAGAACTGAGGTTGTTGGTCCTAAATGCCTAAATTCGAAGCTTTCATTAACATTTAATAATTAATACCAATATTATTTCAATTAATTATTATTAAACCCATACCCTCTTTGTTTCGGTTGTGAAGTTTGCCTGTTCAACGAAAGAATAATTGTTTTTATGAATCGGCAGAACTGTGGTTTTTGGTTCTAAGTGCTTAAATTCGGAGCTTTTTAACATTTAATATTTAATACTAATAATAATTAAATTAATTATTATTAATTCAATACCCTCCTTGTTTCGGTTGTGAAGAATTCCTGTTCATCGAATGAATACTTGTTTTTATGAATCGATAGAACTGTGGTTTTTGGTCCAAGAGGCCTAAATTCGGAGTTTTCGTTAAAATTTAATAATTAATACCAATATTAATTAAATTAGTTATTATTAATCCCATACGCTCCTTGTTTACGAATTCAATAATTTCCCTAATTAATAATTTTCAACG
Organism: Trialeurodes vaporariorum; assembly: GCA_011764245.1. Classification (NCBI taxonomy): domain Eukaryota; kingdom Metazoa; phylum Arthropoda; class Insecta; order Hemiptera; family Aleyrodidae; genus Trialeurodes; species Trialeurodes vaporariorum. Next base: position 52,760,368 of record VMOF01000379.1, read on the forward strand.
ATTCCCTCGTTTCAATATTTGTTTTTACGAATCTTCAGAACTGTGGTTTTTGGTCTTATGTGCTTAAATTCAGAACTTTTGTTAAGAGATTCGATAACTAATATTTAAATTAATTCAATTAATACCCTCCTCCTCCTCGTGTCGGTTGTGAAATTTCCCTGTTCAACTATAATTCCTTCTGAGATTTTGAACTTAAAAATAGTATACATCGAACTTTTCGAATCAATCTTAATGCAGATGTAGGTACAATTTTTTCATTTACTTCATTTTTCTTTCGCTGTTCTTAAATTACCGAATTAATCCGTCCGTTTGAAGAAGTAAAAATCAAGAAAAACGATCAAATTCACCTAAATTTCCTTCTCTTTTGTGTTTCAGAATTTGAAGTTTGCGCAGTTATAATTCGATGAGGTAAAATTTATTTGCTTTCAAATTTACTTTCCGACTTCTTAAACAGTAAAATAATTTTACTGTTAATTATAGCGAAAAACAATTAATTTACTAAAATTAATTGTTTTTCGCTCGTCAATTTGTCATATTTATACCAATTCTGCATTTTGTCCATTTAACCCCGAGCAAAAGGTCGAATTCAAGAGTGCTGATCGCACATCCGGTAGTTCGATAGTTTTCATGGATTTAAAAGAACAAAATGTGACGTCGAAAGATTCGCCGCTGTATATATTGAGGCACTTCTCAAGTCTAGGAAATTTTGAGATCTAATCGAGGAACGTGTCAAAATTCGGCCCTGAATTGAAAACTTTTCCGGAAGAATTGGGCCTATGAAACAATAAGTGTGCTCGTCAGCTAAAACGTCCATTTGCTCACAATGCACAGTTTTAAAGATGAGTACTCCAGTGGCGTAGCGTGCAATTTGGCAACGTTGTTACGTGTCCATTTAAACCCATGCAAAAGGTCGAATGCAAAGGTGTTCACCGAACACCCAATCGTTCGATCTTTTTAATGGGTTTAAATGGACACATTATAAAGTTGCAAAATTGCACGCTACGTTACTGGAGTACACCCATTGTTTTAAAGGCCCTTCTTCCGGAAATGTCCTCAATCAGTGGCGTCGCGTGCCATCTGACAACAATGCAACCGCTCCATTAAAACTCATTAAATACATCGAATTTTCCTTGTGCACTGTGCACCCCCTGAATTCGATATTTTACATGAGTTTAAATGGATAGAACACATTGTTGCCAAATTGCACGCGACGCCACTGTCCTCAATTGTAATTTCGGGAAGAGTGCATGTTCCTTCACAACAAAATTCATTTACAGTACTATTACAAGTTTCTGAACTTTTGAAAGCATTACCAACATTGATTCCCAGACAGTAAAAAGAGAAAAAAAAACTTTCGAAATAAAGCTCGGATCTTTTACTGCCTTACTTTCAGAAGACTGTCTGAGTTCAAAAGCATTTCATAAATAATTGAGGCGCAAGTCTCCGCCGGCTTTTTTCAAAAGCGCAATCAAAACATTTACGCCAATGCTCTGCTTTTGTTTCGACGGATCAACTTAAATTAATCAGCTCGGTTGAATCAAGCCACATTCGAGTACTTTTAAAGTTTTAAAGTATCAGGTGAAGATGACATTTTTCTTTTAAGCTCGCGATTTTCGAGATTCGGTAGGAGAACTGTGACCTGCAACAAAGGCGGATCCAGCAATGTGACAACTGTGTATTGTTCCTATTTGAATGCATGGAAAACTATCGATTAGTAAAAGAGCCATGGCCCCCTCGAGAATCGATTGTTTCTCATACGTTTAAATGGGATGAATTCGTGGTTGCCAAATCTCTGGATCCGCCCATGACCTGCAAAAGGAAAAAGCTCTGGTCGAAATATTTTCTCTTTGGAATCTTGGCATTCTTAAAAACTATTTTCCGACTTTCAAGTGTTGTAAAGTGGACTAAACAGAGTGTCCTTTCATAGTGCGTCATGAAAGATCAAAAATTCTATTGAAAGCATGGGAAAAATTTAACAAGGATAATTTCGACCGGAGTGTTGTCTTTTGCAAGTCAGGATACAATCAACAGAAAGAATGAAGCTGTTGCAAACTTTTGCTAAAGACTTATCAATAGTTGATTATGGGGTAAAAAACCAAGTAAAAATTATGATTGGCGCACTAAAAAACCACAAAATCCACTCCCAAACTCATAAAATGCATTTTGGGTAAAAATTTCATCCCCGGAACAATGGGACTTAATTACAAACAAAGGGCATCTTTGTTCTCAGCTCATGAATTACTTTCATTTTCTTTATAAAAAACACAACATTTCAGACCCTTGCAACTGCCAAATTAAACACAATTTTTGAATTAAGGTTTAAAAAAAGAAAAATGAGGCAAACAAACCAGATTCAAATCGTCCTTGCTGCGTCACACCTTGGGATAGGGCTTATAATCCAGCACACAGCCGTAGTCATGATATTGTCAGTCTCTCTCTTTGCCCGTTTGATCGCATGTGTTGGAAAAGGATGGATATAGCGGCTGTCACGTGACTTTAGCCTATAAGTATTTCCTTTTCTAACACCCGCGTTTCAATGGGTAAAGAGAGAGACAGATAAATTCCTGGCTACGGCTGCGACATAGCATAAACCCTCTATATAGTTATAGAGTCTATTATTTAAAAATAAATAAATAAATATATATATAGTTATACCTACCTCGTTGGTCGTGCGTCAGTACCGCGCTGGTATTCTTTTACGACGCCAATCTTTTTTAACTCCACGTCACAGTTCGCTTCAGAATAATTGAATAAACTTTTAACTGAAAAAAGTCCCGGAGGAATTTGAAAAAAACGTAAAAAAAAAAAAAAAAAAAAAAAAAAAAAAAAAAAAAAAAAAAAAACCACAGAAAGAGAAAAAAAAACATGCAAACGAAAGTCACTGCAAGAGAAGTGAACTCAGAGAGAATCGCCCAGAGGCATCAAAGTTCTTAAACGACTGCAAGCTGGTTGTTTGTTTATTTTCCTTTTCGTTTAAACTGAGATTTGTTATTAATTGGAAGGAGTGGAGGGGAGAGAGGGGGATGCGGTAACTTTATTGCTTCTGAATGAGCTCTTATGGGTGACGATTTCACTTTGTCGGTGTTTTTACAAAGATGCGTATCCAGTTGGGTCGCGTGCAGTTTGGCAACATTGTATTTCCTCCATTCACTTTTGTGAAAAGAATCGAACTATTGAGGTCGAATTCGATATTTTACTATATAAATAAAAACTAAAAAACTACAGAAAACTATATAAAAACTAAAAAAGTTTTTGAATCAACAGCTGCATATTGTGCGCATTGAGACGGAGCCCCTTCATTTGAAAGTGATACCACACCAGTTCAGGCGCGCCGGAATAGTTACATATTCGTTCCATTGCGTTGCATTGCGACTGCAACAAAAGGTCTGCTCGTTTTCTCGGAATCGGCAGAACTTTACATCGATTTTTATGGAGCCAACGATCCAACGAGCACACCTGTATGACGCTGTCCTGAAAATTCTACACTTCAGTCCACGGTAAAAATAGAGAGAGAGAGTGGGTCAGGAAAATATGAATGCCGCTGTCAAGTTGTTGACAAATTTCCGTGATCGTTCCGATAGCGAGAAGAAGCGCCGTTTCAGCATGCCCAAAGGAGAAAAGAAGAGAAGAAGATAGGGATAGTATGTGTGTGAGAGAAAGAGGGATAGAGAGATAGAGAGAGAGAAATAGAAGAAAAAAGGGAGGGAGAGAGAGAAAGAGATAAGGCTATAGAGATGGAGGGAATGAGCGAAAAAGTAAGTATAGAAGAAGAAATGAAGGGAGGATAGGGCAAAGACAGATAGAGAGAGCAAGAGAGAGGGGAGAGAGAGATACGAAGATACAGTAGAGAGAGTTACAGGTAGCGAAGGGGTAGAGGAAGGGAGAGAGAGAGAGAGAGAGAGAGAGAGAGAGAGAGAGAGAGAGAGAGAGAGAGAGAGAGAGAGAGAGAGAGAGAGAGAGTGAAGCAAAGAAAATTTGGGAGAGAGGAAGATTCCAAGATAAAGAGGGAAAGGAGAGAGGAAGGGAGGAAAGACAGAGAAAGAGAGAGACTTATAGAAAAATAAAAGCGAAGGAGAGATGAAGAGATAGAGAGAGGGAGAGAGAAGGAAAGAGAAAGGGGGGCAGAGAGGGAGAGAAAAAGAGTGAATGAGGAAAAGAGGGAGAGAGAAAACGGAGGGATAGATAAACTAAAGGAGGAGAGCGAGAGAGAAAACGGAAAAAAAATTCGGTTCGAGAGAGAGAAAACATAAGAAACCCGCATGCAAATGTCTGGGATGTGTGAAACGAGCCGATGAGATGATAAAATACAGCTTTTAAGATTTGAAGAACGCGCTCCATGTTCGTGTATATGTAAGCGTAAAGCTGTTGAGTTGATGTCGCGGCGGATTCTCCCCGCTCACGGCGGAGATGGGAAGGGAGGGGAGTAGGAGGGATATGGAGGAGGTGTATACTGTATATATTGAATGGGAAATATTCGACCGCCACGGTTGGAAACACGGAAATACGAACGAGGAACAAGTGTGTGGAATGAGTCGCGATAAATTTCTCCGCGTAAAAAGAAAGGAGGAACAAATATTTTTGTTTCGGCTCCGCTGGAGAAGGGGGAAAAAAAAACAAAAACAAAAACAAAACAAAACAAAACTGATATCGAACTCAATAATCAGAGCCCCAATTTTTCTTCTTTCCTTTTCACAAGACCGCCATTTCAGTGACTGCAACGCACACTTAAATCGTTGACCACGATGAAGAAAGAAATATAAAGATCCGGAAAAATCAGGTTCGATAGTGTAAGCAAGCGTGCGATACCAATAGAGAAGATTTCTGGGACGCGATTCGTGATACAAATTTCGCGGCACTGCAGGATGTATGTGGCCACCCGTTTGGACGTTGCTTTTAAATCACGACAGTCTTCCCTGGTAAAAATGACGACTCTACGACTATTCCAAAAACGACTATAAACATAGTTGCCGACTATAATCTATAGTTGGCCCACTATAATCCATAGTTGGCCAACTATGTTTATAGTCGTTTTTGGAATGGTTATAGTCGTCATTTTTACCAGGGTTGGGAGCTGATTCTGCATTTTTGGACGAGACGAGACGAGATAGCAGGAATCGGTCAATCCCATTGGTTTAAACGGCGTCACGTGACAGATTTCGAGTCATTCGAGGGACGGGGAGTCATTCGGTCTGAAATGAACGACTCGAACGACTTCAAAATTATCACGTGACGTCGTTTAAACCAATGGGATTGACCGACTCCTGCTATCTCGTCTCGTCTCGTCCAAAAGAGCAGAATCAGCCCCCAAAATCTCCTCCATATCTCTCATTTCCCATTTGAATGTATAAGTAGGAAAAGGATAGGAAGAGGGGGTTTTATCCCACTGTCCATCCTTGTCTAACAAACGTTTTTTAATAGAGAAAAGAGAGAGATGAAGAAACCCTCGTTGCACTGGCACAACCAGGATCTCTTCCATCTCTCTCATTTCCCATTTGAATGTATAAGTAGGAAAAGGATAGGAAGAGGGGGTTTTATCCCCTTGTCCATCCTTGTCTAACATTCGTTTCTTAATGGAGAAAAGAGAGAGATGAGGAAACTCTCGTTGCGCTTCTTAATCTCTTCCATCTCTCTCATTTCCCATTTGAATGTATAAGTAGGAAAAGAATAGAAAGAGTGAGGTTTTATCCCCTTATCCATCCTTGTCGAACATACGTTTCTTAATGGAGAAAAGAGAGAGATGAAGAAACTCTCGTTGCGCTACTGTCTCAAATCATAGTGTGCAGAGGTCATGACGTCAAGATATATGCTCAAAAGCATTCGAAAAACGCACACGGCAACTTATTTTTAGACACCGACATTTTAGACTCCATCTTCGTAAAATGCAGTTAGCAGTTTCACTTCGGAACATATGAAACTCGAAACCGATGGACTTTGTATTGTGGCGAGGAGCGATTCAACTCAGCGGTTTGCACCTGGATATAATCGGAAATGGCGCGATGAGTTTTTGACTGACCGTCGGAGATAAACATAAGGAGGAGAGGAAAGTGCGTCGAAACCCTTTGGGGGAAGGAAAGAGCGGGAAAAGGAAACAAGGAATCCAATACGTCGCGCGGCGCGGCGACGAAAGCTAGTACACCTAATCCGCGGTTGCCAAGCTGTGCGAATAAGTACGATCATTTTAACCCTCTATGGCATGGCGTTACCTATAGGTAACACGGGGTATTTTAATTTCTAAATAAGCTGTAGAGAATGCCCTACGGATACTGTCTCACATAAAATTTAATCTGGGGGAGACCCCAAGACTCCCTTTGATATTCTGGGAGATACCCCCCCACCCTCCAGACTCCCCTTTAATAACCTGGGGGAGACCCTCAGCCATGGGCGCCCGCAGAAAAACGTCCAAGGGGGGCAACATTTTTTAACCCCAATGGAAGGTCTAGGAGCCCCCCCCCGGGGGGGGGGGAGGGAAAACTTTTTTTTTTTCATCCAAATAGTGTGCAATTATTAACTCATTGTAGGTGCATCAAATAATAATACCAATTTTGACGTGTTTGATATAATGGATAAAGGGACAACAGATGAAAACGATAGTAAGAAAATTGTATAGTTTTATTATTCTTTGCAAAAAATGAGTTGAAATTAGATAATAAACTAATAGTGAAGTTTGTCAACTATTGCTTCTTTGATTGACATATTTCATTTTCTTTTTTCGTTTCTTTTTTTATCGTGAAATGTTGACTTTTTTGAATTCCAGGGTGGGCAAGTGCCCCCTCTTGTCTTAACTCTCTACAAATAGGGACTCTAAGTTAATTACCCTCAGATAGATACAAAAGGTTCAAACATTATTTCTCTTGATGTCAAACTGACAACACTTCGGAGGAGGGGACCTCGAAAAGGACATCCAATACACACATGTTTAGCCGACACAATAAAAGGAATCGAGTATTGAAAAAGTCTTGGGCCAATTTACGTCTCCTCCGTTTCATTCAATCGAGCAGGAATGCTATACAATGTTGCCAAATTTGGGATTCAAACCCGTACATTTATTTACATTGATTTTCATGGGAGATATACTTCCATTGTTGCCATCTTTCGGATAACGGTCCGTCTTGACTTAATATAAAAGTCGGATGATGGGGCAGTTGCAAGGGTCTGAAATTGTCTTTTTTATAAAGAAAATGATAGTACTTGATGAGCTGAGAACAATGATGCCTTTGGTGTTTTCCTAAGTGGCCCGGTTTTGGAGCTACGCTCGTGTAAAATTGTAAGAAGTCGTGTGCGTAGTGACGTCACTGTGCGGAATTCCCATTTAAAACAATACAGACAAACTAAGGATTAAAATAGGAACTAGACCAACAATAAATAAAAACTTCCGAGACGTTTCGGTGCACTCACAGCACCATTATCAATCAGGAAAAAAATAAAAATAAAATAAAAACAAAATACTCAGAACGAGGAGCACACTCCACAAAGTTGGAAGAGGGGCTGATTAACAAAATACCGCAACATCGGTTACATAAACAAAACAGACCAACAAAACGCAGACAGAGCCTCAATCAGTAGTTAATGTTTGGAAAAACTGGAGGTATGCAAAAAAGTTGCAAGAAAAGTCGAGTGTTGCATACCTCCAGTTTTTCCAAACGTTAACTACTGATTGAGGCTCTGTCTGCGTTTTGCTGGTCTGTTTTGTTTATGTAACCGATGTTGCGGTATTTTGTTAATCAGTCCCTCTTCCAACTTTGTGGAGTGTGCTCCTCGTTCTGAGTATTTTGTTTTCATTTTATTTTTATTTTTCCGATTGATAATGGTGCTGTGAGTGCACCGAAACGTCTCGGAAGTTTTTATTTATTGTTGGTCTAGTTCCCATTTTAATCCTTAGTTTGTCTGTGATGTTTTTTTGACCATTCAGTTTGTAATTGTTTTAATATTTAAAACAATGTATATGTCTTGGGCCAAAATCTCATCTCCAGAACAATGGGACTTAATTAGAAACCAAAGGCATCTTTGTTCTCAGCTCATCAAGTACTGTTGTTATCTTTATAAAAAAAACTCATTATTTTGGACCCTTCCAACTGCCCCATTTCTGCAATAAATTGCAACCCTGTAATACGAGCCAAACTTTCGTACAACTGGCAACACTGACATAAACCTGCACATCACGCCAAACGCAAAGACGGATCCAGGAATTCGTCTTTCTCTCTTCATCGCCTATTTGAACCCGTGTGTAAAAAAAGGAGAGCTTGGGGGCAGTCGCGTGACTTTCGCCCAAAACTCTATCCTTCTCCAACACATGCGTTTAGATGGGCAGAGAGAGAGAGAGAGAGAGAGAGAGAGAGGGAGGGAGGGAGAGAGAGAGAGAGAGAGGGGGGGGCAAAGTCTTGAAGACGCTTCTGGCCAAACGTGCATCAGTATGTGTGCGAGCGAGGGTAGAGAAGATATCTAACGCGCGTTTATACAATCGTCAACACACGCTCTATCCGCGAGGGCGGTGTGGGTCGGGGTGGGTCGTGGGGGGGGGGGGGTGTAGGAGGCAGACAGATGTCGCCGGGGGATGTCTTGCTTGGTTGCCCGATAACAAGGAGATATTCGCGTTCTCCTCCACAGATTTAAATTTACAATCAGCAGGATGGGCAGAGTTGGGCAAATCGGAGAGTAATCGATTACACGATTACTGGGAAATCGATAATCGTCAAACCTGTGGATGGTAATTAAATGTATTCTTCACAGACAAATAGTAAACTTTCGGATCTTTTCGATTAGATCTAATTTTTCTCAACAGAACACCGCAAACATGCGGTCCATACGTTGACTGATGACAAAAGTTGTTGAGGTTTTAGCCTATATTTAACAAGGGCAAAAAAGTGATGTCGCCAAAACCTATAGCTTGTGACACATCTATCGATTCAGCTAAGCAAATGAAGTCGATTCGCTTTCAAGGGTTTTCATATATTTTAAAACTGGGGCCGCTTCACTGGCAATTCATGGCTATTTAACATGGGAAAAAAGGTGAAGTCTCCAAAACCCCCCTTGTGATCCCTCTATCGATTCAGCTCGGCAAATGGAGTCGATCGCTCTCAAGGGTTTTCATATATTTTAAAACTGGGGCCGCTTCACTGGCAATTCATGGCTATTTAACATGGGAAAAAAGGTGAAGTCTCCAAAACCCCCCTTGTGATCCCTCTATCGATTCAGCTCGGCAAATGGAGTCGATCGCTCTCAAGGGTTTTCATATATTTTAAAACTGGGGCCGCTTCACTGGCAATTCATGGCTATTTAACATGGGAAAAAAGGTGAAGTCTCCAAAACCCCCCTTGTGATCCCTCTATCGATTCAGCTCGGCAAATGGAGTCGATCGCTCTCAAGGGTTTTCATATATTTTAAAACTGGGGCCGCTTCACTGGCAATTCATGGCTATTTAACATGGGAAAAAGGTGAAGTCTCCAAAACCCCCCTTGTGATCCCTCTATCGATTCAGCTCGGCAAATGGAGTCGATCGCTCTCAAGGGTTTTCATATATTTTAAAACGGGGGCCGCTTCACTGGCAATTCATGGCTATTTAACATGGGAAAAAAGGTGAAGTCTCCAAAACCCCCCTTGTGATCCCTCTATCGATTCAGCTCGGCAAATGGAGTCGATCGCTCTCAAGGGTTTTCATATATTTTAAAACTGGGGCCGCTTCACTGGCAATTCATGGCTATTTAACATGGGAAAAAAGGTGAAGTCTCCAAAACCCCCTTGTGATCCCTCTATCGATTCAGCTCGGCAAATGGAGTCGATCGCTCTCAAGGGTTTTCATATATTTTAAAACTGGGGCCGCTTCACTGGCAATTCATGGCTATTTAACATGGGAAAAAAGGTGAAGTCTCCAAAACCCCCCTTGTGATCCCTCTATCGATTCAGCTCGGCAAATGGAGTCGATCGCTCTCAAGGGTTTTCATATATTTTAAAACTGGGGCCGCTTCACTGGCAATTCATGGCTATTTAACATGGGAAAAAAGGTGAAGTCTCCAAAACCCCCCTTGTGATCCCTCTATCGATTCAGCTCGGCAAATGGAGTCGATCGCTCTCAAGGGTTTTCATATTTTTTAAAACTGGGGCCGCTTCACTGGCAATTCATGGCTATTTAACATGGGAAAAAAGGTGAAGTCTCCAAAACCCCCCTTGTGATCCCTCTATCGATTCAGCTCGGCAAATGGAGTCGATCGCTCTCAAGGGTTTTCATATATTTTAAAACTGGGGCCGCTTCACTGGCAATTCATGGCTATTTAACATGGGAAAAAAGGTGAAGTCCCCAAAAACCCCCCCTTGTGATCCCTCTATCGATTCAGCTCGGCAAATGGAGTCGATCGCTCTCAAGGGTTTTCATATATTTTAAAACTGGGGCCGCTTCACTGGCAATTCATGGCTATTTAACATGGGAAAAAAGGTGAAGTCTCCAAAACCCCCTTGTGATCCCTCTATCGATTCAGCTCGGCAAATGGAGTCGATCGCTCTCAAGGGTTTTCATATATTTTAAAACTGGGGCCGCTTCACTGGCAATTCATGGCTATTTAACATGGGAAAAAAGGTGAAGTCCCCAAAAACCCCCCCTTGTGATCCCTCTATCGATTCAGCTCGGCAAATGGAGTCGATCGCTCTCAAGGGTTTTCATATATTTTAAAACTGGGGCCGCTTCACTGGCAATTCATGGCTATTTAACATGGGAAAAAAGGTGAAGTCTCCAAAACCCCCCTTGTGATCCCTCTATCGATTCAGCTCGGCAAATGGAGTCGATCGCTCTCAAGGGTTTTCATATATTTTAAAACTGGGGCCGCTTCACTGGCAATTCATGGCTATTTAACAGGGGGAAAAAAGGTGAAGTCCCCAAAAACCCCCCCTTGTGATCCCTCTATCGATTCAGCTCGGCAAATGGAGTCGATCGCTCTCAAGGGTTTTCATATATTTTAAAACTGGGGCCGCTTCACTGGCAATTCATGGCTATTTAACATGGGAAAAAAGGTGAAGTCCCCAAAAACCCCCCCTTGTGATCCCTCTATCGATTCAGCTCGGCAAATGGAGTCGATCGCTCTCAAGGGTTTTCATATATTTTAAAACTGGGGCCGCTTCACTGGCAATTCATGGCTATTTAACATGGGAAAAAAGGTGAAGTCTCCAAAACCCCCCTTGTGATCCCTCTATCGATTCAGCTCGGCAAATGGAGTCGATCGCTCTCAAGGGTTTTCATATATTTTAAAACTGGGGCCGCTTCACTGGCAATTCATGGCTATTTAACATGGGAAAAAAGGTGAAGTCTCCAAAACCCCCCTTGTGATCCCTCTATCGATTCAGCTCGGCAAATGGAGTCGATCGCTCTCAAGGGTTTTCATATCTTTTAAAACTGGGGCCGCTTCACTGGCAACTCATGGCTATGCAGCATGGGAAAAAGGTGATGTCGCCAAAACCCAGCTTGTGACCCCTCTATCGATTCATCTATCGATTCAGCTCGGCAAATAGAGTCGATCGATCTCAAGGGTTTTCATATCTTTTGAAACTGAAACTGTATCGATGTACACTCAATTTAAAACTATTGAGAAGTATCGATTTCTTGGGGGTTCAATTGCACCCCCTGACTATCGATACTTCCCTATAGTTTTAAATGGCAGCCATCGATTCATCGCAATCCACGAGCCGCCACTGCTTTAATGAGACTGAAGCACCGAAATCGCATCAGTTAACGTGTTATATGGTGCTCTTTCGTGCTCCCTGTGTTAACCAGTCGACGCACCACGTCTCCTGTAGAGGACATCAACTTTCAGGGTATAAATAACAAAAATTATGAAGTCAGCAATTACTACGTTGCTGCATTCCATCCTCTTTAAGAAACATCCTTTAACTCACTATATAACGGTCCGATTTCGAAATTTTTGTTTTTTAAAATTTTTCAAAAATTCCAACTAACTGTAAGAAGTATCTGAAATCAGATATTTTAATCTCTTATCTCCAAAAATCGTGCGTCAACGGGTTAAGTTCTGTTGAGCTCCGAAAATAAGTCAGCCACCGCGCGCACGGCTAGTGCGTGGTCTCTATTATATGTACTTACGTGTATATTGTCTCTGAAGTCTTATAGGAAATGTACTACGTCATAAAGATAGCTCGCCAAGGTATGCAATACGTAACACAGAATATAAAATTCGACACATGTATTTGGTGTGTTGCGTATTGCATACTCTGGCCGGGTATCTTTGTCCTGGCTAGTTTATCTTAGAGTCCCTATATACTATGAGATTTGCGACAAGACTCTCAAAGTGAAGAAGAAGAAGCGGATCAATGGAGCCCCCAAGAGGCAAATTGCAAATGGCGGATGGCCATTTGCCTCTGCGCTGTTGCCGCTGTTTCGCTATTTCTTATAGGTTAGGTTCAGATTCTCGAAAATAACGGTCGTTATTGAAAGAGATAATGTTCTCCGTAATGAAATTCAAGCAGAGGAAAATTTCACAAAAATTACCGTGGTCACTGTTACTTCAAATGTGTTATGAAAGCGAGTTCGCGAAAAGTAAACAAACCCTCCGCCATTTGCATTTTGCCTCTTGGAGCTTTCTTGACAGCCTAAATCTGAGAGCCAATCACTAGTTTATCTAACAATCTGACAACACTGAAACGTCGTCAAAAGTAGAGCGATAATTCTTTCGTAGAATGATTCCCCGTCAACAGTCAACACGTGGTCTTAGAAAAAGAGCAACAGCTTTGTAGAATGTAGATGGTATGTGCGTGCGTCACGACTCGTATACGACGCGTCGCTGCCGTCACGTGAAAAAAGCCATGCATCGCTAAAAGACTGAATAATTTACAACATTCAAGTGAAAAAAGTGGGAGAAACCTAGCACATGCTTCATTTAAAAATACATTGAATATGCAGGAGAGGATAATGTACTACCAGCAAAAAAAAAAAAAAAAAAAACTGACATTTTAAGTATCAGGATCGCGCTTTTCAGAGTCGGAGAAATTGAGGTGGAACAGGAAATCCGTATTTTTCGCATTATCTGCCAATTTGAACACGTGTTGGTAAATAACCGGAATAGGGGTACTGTCGTGACGTCACACGAAAGATTCCTGCTATCTATCTACAACAATTATTTACAACATTAGAACGAAAAAAGTGGGAGGAGCCTAGCACATGCTCTATTTAAAAATATACCGAATATGCAATAGAGGATAATGTACTGCCAGTTAAAAAAGAACTAACATTTTAAGTAATGAGGGAACCCGTAAAAAAAGAAACTGACATTTTAAGTATCAGGATCGCGCTTTCCAGAGTCGGAGAAATCGAGGTGGATCCGGAAATCCGTTTTTTTCGCACTATCTGCCAATTTGAACACGTGTTGGTAAATAACCGGAATAGGGGTACTGTCGTGACGTCACACGAAAGATTCCTGCTATCTATAAACAAAAATTATTTACAACATTAGAACGAAAAAAGTGGGAGGAGCCTAGCACGTACATGCTTTATTTAAAAATACACTGAATATGCAATAGAGGATAATGTACTGCCAGTTAAAAAAGAACTAACATTTTAAGTAATGAGGGAACCCGTAAAAAAAGAAACTGACATTTTAAGTATCAGGATCGCGCTTTCCAGAGTCGGAGAAATCGAGGTGGATCCGGAAATCCGTTTTTTTCGCACTATCTGCCAATTTGAACACGTGTTGGTAAATAACCGGAATAGGGGTACTGTCGTGACGTCACACGAAAGATTCCTGCTATCTATTTACAACAATTATTTACAACATTAGAACGAAAAAAGTGGGAGGAGCCCAGCACATGCTCTATTTAAAAATACACTGAATATGCAATAGAGGAATATGCAGTACCAGTTAACCCTTTAAGGACCAGGTTAGTTCAAAAGAACACCACTCCTCCGTTTCTACAGGGAAGGTAGTTAACTGTTCGTACACGGGGGAGTTGGAATTGCCTCTACAACGAATTGAAGGCGCCTGACGAGAGCTTGTCTACTGCAGTGTTTTCATCAATATTTGCGTTTATCCGGAATGAATACTGAATCAATGTGAAATAGACTAGAGGTGAAAAACGAGTATACTCGGGCTTCCGAGATAGGGGGACTATCGTGACGTCACGTGATAGAGTCCTGCTATCTCTTTCTAACCCACGTGTTTGAATGAGCCAAGAGAGAGAAGAAAAAAAATTCTCGGGTCTGCTTTTGAGGACAAATCATGGGCGGATGAATCTCATTGTCAGACCTTTTGTATTTTCACGAAACAATTTTTTTTCGGATCACGCAACGTGGCAACATCGTATTTCTTGCATGTAAACCTATGTAAATAATCGATTCTTAATGAGGTAATTTGTCTCTCCTGTAATCGATTTTTCATACGGGTTTAAATGGTGAGACGCGAGGTTGCCGGATAGCGCGAGCCGCCAATATTCTTCGAGTATAGGTCAGCGGCGGCTCGTGCAATGTGGCAACAATGGATTTCCTCCGTTTAAAACAGTGTAAAATAATCGATTACTTGGTCAGGCGCAGCGCCTCACCTCGTATCGATCTTTTTGCATACGTTTAAATGGCAAAAGTGCACGGTTGCCGGATTGCACGAGCCGCCGCTGGTATAGGTGGTTTGAGGAACGCTGAGATTACGGCCTTCGTAGTAGTGCATTTAGGAGCTACAATATAAACCTCGGGTTATCCGAACTAATGGAGCGGTCGGCCAGTTCGGATAGTGGAAAGTTCGGATGGTCCAAAGTCCATCACTGAATCTTACTTTTTTGTGAAATGACTGAAAAGTCAATTAAATTTCGGCAAACTACTTTAACTTTATACTTAAAACTTTGTGCTTGATATTTACATTTTACGACTGACAATGAGTTCTAAAAAGTTTAATTGACATTTACCTATTTGAAAATTAAAATAATCCGCAACTTCCTTCTACACAACCGGCACACGTAGGAGTATTTACCATCAAACCTGGCTAAAAATATTTGCGTGTTCTTGAATATTTGAAAATCTATTTTCGTTAATTTTCCAATTTAAACTCGAAACTCCTATTGCACGGTTTATGGTTAAATCGTATGAAATGAAGAATTTTAGCACTAACTAGGTCGATATAACACTTTTTTACCGAGTTATTGAAGCCTATTTTATAAAAAAAGGCTTGACTTCAAAATGTTGCTGGATAAAAATGTGCAAAATCGTACAAATTTCTATTGCAGAAACTATCGCCCTAAAGGGTCTTTTTCAACCTCCTTTTTTTAGTTTTGCCGGGTTTTGCCCTAAATGTATTTAAAATTACCTTTTTCTATTTATCAGGTGCCTGAAATTAGATATTTTTACGTCAGTTTTTAACAAGTTACAGAATGGTATTAAATGCATGAGAAAAAAAAATGTTTGGTATGATAGTTAAGTGCATACCTTCAAAAACATCACCCAAAATTGCCGAAATGATTGGATGCACCAACGCTTGTTCGTAACGGGAAATGTTTACCTATTAATATAATAGAGCACCAAGCGGTGAAAAATAGAGGGTGACTTGGACGCTCACTTCCACGATGTCCTATTGACAGTAGATCAACTTTGGGGTCCTGATGCATCTAGTACGCTATAGGGCGGTTACTTAGCACTAAGAAACCGGAAATCTTTTTACTTTTTGATGAAATTTTAATTTCGGGTTTTTGGCCAAGTTTTTGAGGCAAATACTCCTACATGCGACAAGTGAAAGTGAGGAATACGTATCGACAAAAGAGTTCGGATAACCCGAGGTTGATTGTATGTCATTCTCTCTCTTTTCAAAAGTGCGAATGAGTTCGAAAAAGATAGAAAAAGGAGATACATGTTAAAAGGACGAAGAGAGAGAGAGGAATACAATTCAAGCCAGAGGCGCATCCAGGAACTTGTTTTTCTCTTTCTTTGTCCATAAGAATAACGTATCAGAAAAGGATAGAAGGAGGGCCTTTCACGTGACTTCAGCTCTCATCTCCATCCTTTTCTAACACATCCATTCAAAGGGACAAAGGAGAGAGAAAAACAAGTTCCTAGATGCGCCGCGCCGCAGGGCTCACAGACTTAATGGGGGCAGTTACAAGGGTCTGAAATGTTGTGAATTTTATAAAGATAATAAAAGTACTTGATGAGGTGAGAACAATGCTCCATTTGGTTTCTAATTAAGTCTCATTGTTCCGAATATGAGATTTTGACCCTAAATACATTTTTTTAATGGCTATATTCTGCGGAGTGACGTCACTACGCATACGATTTTTTACAACTTTACACGGGTGTATCTCCAAAACTGGGACACTTAGGAAAAAACCAAAGGCACAATTTTTCTCAGCTCATCAAGTACTATCATTTTATCTACAAAAACCACAACATATCAGACCCTTGCATCAACTGCCCCATTAACCGAACCAATCTGACTAACCAATGCTCTTTGGTCTGAGATATTGTCAAAAAGTGGTCATAAAGCATACAAAGGATTTCTCGTCAGTTTATCATTAAAATACTTTCCAGTCCGATTTTAAACACAGAGAACACTTTTAACAAGTAATTTAAAAATAGAGATGTCACTGGAAAGTTTTTAATTAATCTCATAAGGTCGAAAAATATGATTTTGATGACAGTAGAGCGTCAGAGCGCACTATGGTCTGAGATCGTAAATAAAAAGGGGCTTTGAATTTTCCATCCATTCATTATTTATCAACTTTCAAAACTAATCTGAATCACAGAGAACACTTTTAACAAGTAATTTAAGAAATCCCACCGGAAAGTTTTAAATTATGCTTAAATGGGTCTGTTGCATACTTTTGCTAGAACAATATAGAACATTGATTCTTATGTAAAATTTGGCGAAAATAACGATGCGCACATTAAAAACGTTCAAAATCCACTCATTAACTCAGGAAATCACTTCAATTTCAAACATCCCGCGCTACACTAGACACTATTTGCACCGGAATACTACTACATAGACGGAACCACCGTGCATAAGTAAACAACATCGTAACTACAAAATGATTTAACTCCCTTCTAAATATGAACTATTGGCTGCATTTGCTGTCTGGTCTTTTCGGTTTATCGAAGATCACAAAATAGTATAAGAAATGTACGCATCTAAACGAAACATTCCAATGTTTGTAAGTTCTGTTGATGTTTGTTTACATAAGCGAGATAGTTCCATCTATGTAGTTATAAGTCGGTAATATAGTGTCTAGTGTAGCGCGGGTTGTTTGAAATGGAAAGTATTTTCTGAGTTAATGAGTGGATTTTGAAAGTTTTTAATGTGCGCATCGCTATTTTTGCCGAATTTTACATAAGAATTGTCGTAGCAAAAGTATGCAACAGACCCATGGCCGAAAACAATGATTTTTTACTACTTTTTTTCACTAATTTTCGGGCACTTTTTTCGATTTCAGACCGTAGTGGAGCGGTCGAATGCCTTCAGACCTGCTAAGTCAATTTTATTCGCCCAATCGACTTACTTTTTTTAGTCTTGATTTTTAGTTTTTTGCTTTAACCCGGCCGGGTTCCAGTTCCTATAATTACTATCCAAAAAAGCCTCTCTCCAGCTGAGACGTTGAAACGGGCAACAAGGAATTTCTAATTACGCTTTAAAAATTCAGGCACCCTGTTGAGGGTCGAGATAGGCTCCTCTCTCTCTCTTTCCTCACCCCTCCTTGCTCAGGGGGAGTCAAAGTGATCACGATTGGAGCCAGCCATGCCGCATGCATCGTAGAGTTGCCGAATTGCGGATAAAAACTCGTGAACTTTCCAACTCTCTACAGAGGGTGTCCCTGAATTAAATTGAGAAGGTGATTTTTCAAAGGAAAATAAGATTTTCTTTCTTTCTTATAGACATGGGTCGAAAAATGCCACCCTTTTGAGCAACAGTCCCCCGAAGTTTTAAAAAATTTATGTTTTTTTTTTTTTTAAAAAAAAAGCGACCACCATTATGAACCAAATTCATGAAATTTGGCATCGCAAGGTAATTTTACGGGTAAAATTCAATTTTCCGATTTTTCCCTTTTATTGGGCTTCGAATGCCCTCCCACCTCGCGGGGTCCGAGGGGGCCTAATCTACGCTACTTATTCCGATGCTTAAAAACAGCAGATTCTGTCCATTCTTTTCGGTCTATGTTCAATTTTTTGAGCTGCACTATCAGGGGTGTCATTTTAGGGGGGGCAGGGTGGGCAATTGCCCCCCCCAAGGATTTGAAGTCTGGCTCAAAAACGGGAATTAATTATATTGATGAGCAAACAAAAAAAAAAATTCATCAGATTTTTGCCCCTCCAAGCCGGCTCTATATGGTTCTAAAATTATACTGATGAGCAACCAAAAAAAAAAAAAAAAAAAAAAAAATCAGATCATCAGAGTTTTGCCCCCCCCCCCCAGCCGGACGCGAAATGACGCCCCTGTGCACTATTCATTTATAATGAAAAGTTTGCGAAAAACTCAGAAAGTAGGCGAGTTTTTTTTTCCAGGCAGTTGGCAACGGCGATGCAACCGGAAGAGTGAAGCGAAATCGGTTCTGAGACGTGAGTCGGGCAAGCCGCGCCGCGACGCGCATCGCGCCTCAGCCGCCACAGCGCTGAGGAAGGCAATCAATCAACGTTGCGTTACATTAATCGGTGGATTGAATGTTTTTTTAAACACTCCTTCACCGTGTTGCCATGCTCCGGAGTTTTCACCATTTTTTCCCAATCGACCAACGAGCCTTACCAACAGAGGGGCTAATACATGTTATAAGTCCTATCACTGGCGCAACCAAGATCTCTTCCATCTCTCTCATTTCCCATTTGAATGTATAAGTAGGAATAGGACAGAAAGAGAGGGTTGTATCCCCTTGTCCATCCTTGTCTAACAAACGTTTTTTGATGGATAAAAGAGAGAGAGGAAGAAACTCTCGGTGTGCTACTGAGTCCTATCCAACGAGCTACAGAGATAGAGAGGGATTTATGGGACGTGATATTGAAGCTTCAAGCACTGAAAAAAGATTACCAGGGGCATGACAATGGATGTGAACCTATGTAAGGGATGGTACAATGGGTCTGTTGCAAACTTTTGCTACAACGATTAAGAGAGTTTAATGTAATGTAAAATCGCATGAAAATTCCATTGGTGGCATCAGAAAGTCGTAAAATGCAATAATAAGCTCACAAGAGGCGTTTAATGAAATCGAAGATGGCGGAGAAATATCGAGCAATCTGTATGCATGCACCGTGAACATCCAAGGATGGCCAACTTTAACAACCTCACTGGAGGTAGAGGTTATGTGTTTGTTTACGTTGTGATTGGTTGTGATCGATATTGTGAGGTTGGCTATCCTTGGATGTTCGTGGTGCATGCATACAAATTTCTCCGCCATGACGGATTTCATTTAACGCTTCTTGTGAGTTTATTTTTACATTTTATGACATTCTGATGCCACCAATGGACTTTTCCGGCGATTTTACATCAGATTAGACTCTCTTAATCGGTGTAGCAAAGTTTGCAACAGACCCATTGCACTTTCGTTTAAAAACAATTTCGAATGAATTTGTGACAACTTCTTTTTAAAGTTGAAATGTTAAAAGGAAAATGAGGCAAACAAACCGAGCCAGGGTGAGAATGTTCATAAGAGATTTTCATTGTGGCTTCCTTCGAGCTGCCTCAAAAGCACGTCCCACAAATCCTCTCTGTTGATATAACTCGTTGAATTAATTTCAATGTAAAGTTTTACACAGAAAAAAAAATAGATTTAAAAAGCAATATTTGTGAATTATATTACAAAAAGACGTATTTTAATATTAAAACCAATTTTTGTTAAATTAAAAAAACTTTTCATTAGATCAGAAATACCAAATTTTAAAATTAAAGCCCATTATTTTCAATTTAAGTACCTACAGTTATTTTTAATGTAAAAACAGTTATTTTAACTTTGAACAATTATTTTTACCTTAAAACGATTAATTTTAGTTTAAAAGTACGTCTTATTGTCAAATAATTCAAAAATATTTTTTTTAAATCTAAAACATTTTTTTTTCTGTGTACAATTTTTTTTGCCAAATTCGGCAACACAGCTCCCCTCTTCTCAAATCCTCTTCCTCTCCCTCATTCGCCTACGCCTCGATCGGATCGCAATCGGTTATTCGACAAAAAAGTCGCTTTAAATGGACTATAGTCAACAAAATTAGGTAAAAGAACTTTGAAGGATCGCCGATCGGGCTGATTGAAAAAAGTCACCGGAAGGTCGAAACGAAAAAAGATAACGTTAGATAAAGTAAGTTAATTTAGATCTGTACACAAAGATTACACTTAAAGAGCCGAATGCGTTGGCCGCTTTTCAAAAACGCCGCTAGAGTTGAGTTGTTGAGTGGGACCCATAAAGAATTCATGGTTTCGAGGAAAAGCCTGTTGGACACAAATAGGTTTGAATTCTCTTCAGATGATGTATAAGTATACGCTTAAATTCGACTCTTGCTATCTTCTGCTACCCATAGTTCATTTGAGCTCTGATTCCGAAACTTGGAATAACCTTTGACCCTTTAAATACCAAACATGGGCACCCGCAGAAAAATTTCCAGGGGGGTGGGGGGGGAGAAAAATTGTAGAACCCCAATGCAAGGTTTAGGTATATCCCCCCTTCCTCCGAGGAAAAAGGGAAAACATATTTTTTCCCCATCCAAATGGTTTACGATTATTTGTGCCATTGTAGGTGTATCCAGATAATAATAATATATTATGAATAATGGGACAACAGATGACGAGAATGGTAAGAAAACCGTATAATTCTACTATTCCTTGCAAAAAGTGAGTTAAAATTACAAAATAAACTAATAATAAAGTTTGTCAACTATTACTCCTTTGATTCACAGTTTATATTCTTTCGGTCCTTTCATTTTTCTTCGTGAAATTTTGACTGTTTTGGATTCCGGGAGGGGGTGCCCCCCTTGCCACCGCTGCACAGAAAAAACAGAGAAAAACACTTTGGTAGCGCTGACAAAACCTTTGGTAGAAAAATGACCCAGCAAAAGTCTTTAGTTGAGCCAACGAAATCTCTGGCTCACGCAGCAAAATCTCTTTAGTTAGGCGTATCAAATCTTTGGTTGTCAGCGCTACCAAAGTGGTTTTTCTGTTTTTTCTGTGTGGGGGCGCCCATGTTACCAAAGTATTTGACCAATACGCTGTCTCCCGAAGAGATTCCACTCGCAAATACCAATTTAAATAATGCATTTGGCACGCTTTGCTTTTATTGATATTTTTTTCAAACCCACACGATTTAATATTTGCCCGAATAGAAGATGGACCTAGGGACAAAATATACTATCAGATTTCAAATTTTAGTTTTGAGAAGATTTGAAAATGAAGTAGGGGAAACAAAATGTCCCCCCCCCCCCCGTTTGAGGACTTAATGGACGATTTGATTTTCCTTGATTCTCCATGTTTTGATATTTATGGAAAGTAATTTTGAATACCACGGAGGCAGCCATGATGGAGGTTTACCTCTTATTTTTTAACCTTAAATCATAAGTTGGTACACACTGTCTTTTTGGTGGGCTATTAATCGCTGAAAAGGCTCAGGGCTCTCGAAACGGCCCGTTTGCTCTTCCGGGGCACCGCCAATGTATTTTTAAGTGGGGAAATATACTTACGAGCAGACCCGTCGTTTTGGTGGGCTTTTAATCGTTGACAAGGCGAAGGGCTCTCGAAACGGCCCAGCTGCTCTTCCGGGGCACCGCCAATGTATTTTTAAATGGGGAAATAGACTTACGAGCAGACCCGTCTTTTTGATGGGCTTTTAATCGCTGACAAGGCGCAGGGCTCTCGAAACGTCCCGTCTGCTCTTCCGGGGCACCGCCAATGTATTTTAAAGTTAGGAAATAGACTTACGAGCAAACCTGTCTTTTTGGTGAGCTTTTAATCGCTGACAATGCTCAGGGCTCTCGAAACGGCCCGTCTGCTCTTCCGGGGCACCGCCAATGTATTTTTAAATGGGGATACAGACTTACGAGCAGACCCGTCTTTTTGATGGGCTTTTAATCGCTGACAAGGCTCAGGGCTCTCGAAAAGTCCCGTCTGCTCTTCCGGGGCACCGCCAATGTATTTTTAAATGGGGAAATAGACTTACGATCAAACCTGTCTTTTTGGAGGGCTTATAATCGCTGACAAGGCTCAGGGCTCTCAAAACGGCCCGTCTGCTCTTCCGGGGCACCGCCAATGTATTTTGAAATGGGGATACAGACTTACGAGCAGACCTGTCGTTTTGGTGGGCTTTTAATCGTTGACAAGGCGCAGGGCTCTCGAAACGTGCCGTCTGCTCTTCCGGGGCACCGCCAATGTATTTTTAAATGGGGAAATAGAGTTACGATCAGACCAGTGTTTTTGGTGAGCTTTTAATCGCTGACAAGGCTCAGGGCTCTCGAAACGTGCCGTCTGCTCTTCCGGGGCACCGCCAATGTATTTTTAAATGGGGAAATAGACTTACGAGCAGACCCGTCTTTTTGATGGGCTTTTAATCGCTGACAAGCCGCAGGGCTCTCGAAACGTGCCGTCTGCTCTTCCGGGGCACCGCCAATGTATTTTAAAGTTAGGAAATAGACTTACGAGCAAACCTGTCTTTTTGGTGAGCTTTTAATCGCTGACAATGCTCAGGGCTCTCGAAACGGCCCGTCTGCTCTTCCGGGGCACCGCCAATGTATTTTTAAATGGGGATACAGACTTACGAGCAGACCCGTCGTTTTGGTGGGCTTTTAATCGTTGACAAGGCGCAGGGCTCTCGAAACGGCCCGTCTGCTCTTCCGGGGCACCGCCAATGTATTTTTAAATGGGGAAATAGACTTACGATCAAACCGGTCTTTTTGGAGGGCTTATAATCGCTGACAAGGCTCAGGGCTCTCAAAACGGCCCGTCTGCTCTTCCGGGGCACCGCCAATGTATTTTGAAATGGGGATACAGACTTACGAGCAGACCTGTCGTTTTGGTGGGCTTTTAATCGTTGACAAGGCGCAGGGCTCTCGAAACGTGCCGTCTGCTCTTCCGGGGCACCGCCAATGTATTTTTAAATGGGGAAATAGACTTACGAGCAGACCCGTCGTTTTGGTGGGCTTTTAATCGTTGACAAGGCTCAGGGCTCTCGAAACGGCCGGTCTGCTCTTTCGGGGCACCGCCAATGTATTTTTAAATGGGGATACAGACTTACGAGCAGACCCGTCGTTTTGGTGGGCTTTTAATCGTTGACAAGGCTCAGGGCTCTTGAAACGGCCCGTCTGCTCTTCCGGGGCACCGCCAATGTATTTTAAAGTTAGGAAATAGACTTACGAGCAAACCTGTCTTTTTGGTGAGCTTTTAATCGCTGACAATGCTCAGGGCTCTCGAAACGGCCTGTCTGCTCTTCCGGGGCACCGCCAATGTATTTTTAAATGGGGATATACAGACTTACGAGCAGACCCGTCGTTTTGGTGGGCTTTTAATCGTTGACAAGGCGCAGGGCTCTCGAAACGGCCCGTCTGCTCTTCCGGGGCACCGCCAATGTATTTTTAAGTGGGGAAATAGACTTACGAGCAAACCTGTCTTTTTGGAGGGCTTATAATCGCTGACAAGGCTCAGGGCTCTCAAAACGGCCCGTCTGCTCTTCCGGGGCACCGCCAATGTATTTTGAAATGGGGATACAGACTTACGAGCAGACCCGTCGTTTTGGTGGGCTTTTAATCGTTGACAAGGCTCAGGGCTCTCGAAACGTGCCGTCTGCTCTTCCGGGGCACCGCCAATGTATTTTTAAATGGGGAAATAGACTTACGAGCAAACCTGTCTTTTTGGTGAGCTTTTAATCGCTGACAAAGCTCAGGGCTCTCGAAACGTCCCGTCTGCTCTGCCGGGGCACCGCCAATGTATTTTTAAATGGGGAAATAGACTTACGAGCAAACCTGTCTTTTTGGTTAGCTTTTAATCGCTGACAATGCTCAGGGCTCTCGAAACGGCCCGTCTGCTCTTTCGGGGCACCGCCAATGTATTTTTAAATGGGGAAATAGACTTACGAGCAGACCCGTCGTTTTGGTGGGCTTTTAATCGTTGACAAGGCTCAGGGCTCTCGAAACGGCCCGTCTGCTCTTTCGGGGCACCGCCAATGTATTTTTAAATGGGGAAATAGACTTACGAGCAGACCCGTCGTTTTGGTGGGCTTTTAATCGTTGACAAGGCTCAGGGCTCTCGAAACGGCCCGTCTGCTCTTTCGGGGCACCGCCAATGTATTTTTAAATGGGGATACAGACTTACGAGCAGACCCGTCGTTTTGGTGGGATTTTAATCGTTGACAAGGCTCAGGGCTCTCGAAACGGCCCGTCTGCTCTTCCGGGGCACCGCCAATGTATTTTTAAATGGGGAAATAGACTTACGAGCAGACCCGTCTTTTTGATGGGCTTTTAATCGCTGACAAGGCGCAGGGCTCTCGAAACGTCCCGTCTGCTCTTCCGGGGCACCGCCAATGTATTTTTAAATGGGGATACAGACTTACGAGCAGACCCGTCTTTTTGGTGGGCTTTTAATCGTTGACAAGGCGCACGCCGCACGGCTCTCAATACGTCACCTCTGCTCTTCCCGGGTATCGCCAAAGTAATTTTAAAGGGGAGAAAAGAATTCGGAGCAGACTTTTCCTGGACAGTTTTCACAGACATAGAGTTAATTACAAACTAGATTTAACATAAAAAAGAAGAGGCAAAACAAACCGTCTATGGCGTCTATAAACTGCCTCTCTTTGATATAGGTGTCCTATCATAGGACTTACAACAAAATGCCGTCGCCCCTCTCCTGTGGCGGCCGGTGATATTTGGCAACTGTGTATTTTTATCGTTTGAACCTAGGCAACAATATAGATTTCTCAGGGATTCATTGAATTTTCCGAAGACCGATAGTTGTATGTAAGTTTAAATTTAGAGAATCCATGTTTGCCACGTTGAACAATGCGGAAGCCGCCGCTGCCCCTTTGTAGTTGATAGTTATAGCTCGAAACGGAGTGTGGCGTAAATTATTCCAAATGTGCGATTCTGTCTTCAGAATGTGTTTCTGTGCATGAACATTCGTTGAGAGTACATATATGTACTCGCAACCTATGATGTGCCTACACGGAAAAAAACTACGGTGAAATTAACCATACGATAGCTGATTTTGGCACCTGCTAGATGTTATGGCAATGTTAACCAAAAGTATACTATGTTTTGACTAGGTACTAGGTGATGTTACCTGATTGCATGTCGAATTTACTCAAAGTATCGGTAAATGTACCATACTTCTGGTCAAGTTTACCATAACATCTAGCAGGTGCCAAAATCAGCTATCGTATGGTTAATTTCACTAATCCTTTTTTTTTCCGTGTAGAATATGGGCTCTTAAGACTTCCAAAGACGCATGTGCAGTCAAAGAGCAAGCTTCATTTCCGCAATGGATACGAGAAGCAAGATGATGTAACTGCTCTTTTGTTCCCGATCGCGTGTCGTGGTATTACGTCAATTTTAAGGCGCATCAATTTGTTTCACGAATGAATATTCTACACCAATGGAGGGAGTGGGTAATATATTTTCGGTTACAAAGAAAACCGCTAGATGAATTGAATGAAGGAATCTTATGAATCGATACTTCTAAAGCTTCAAATCATATGGAAGATGAATTTCGGATTGAAAGCAGGATAGAAGGAACTGACAAGAATCAACGACTCGTTTTAACGGTTTCGAAGCTATCGTGAAATTTTCCCGCGTTGAATTTGATACACTTTATGCGGTTAAGGTAAGCAAACAGTTACAGGAGAACGCACCTGCGCATTTGTCTTCCCTCTTTGCCCATTAAAATCCATAGGAAGTCTCTCTTTATGTCGAGAAACTATCGATACTCTGTTCAATATTTAACCCTTTCAAGGGAAGTGGTACCTACTCAAGCGTACCATTTTATTTAACGTGGGATCAACGAGCTATAGCGATTGGGAGGATTTGTGGGACGTCTTGTTGAGGCAACACGGAGGCATCCTTGATCGAAATCTCTTATGGACGCTTTCCACACAGGCTCGTCTTGTTTGCCTCATTTTTTTCTAACCTATAAAAAAAGGGGGAAAAAATCTGTGACGAATACATTTGAAATTGATGGTTTTTAACGAAAGTGCGCAAGTGTTTTAGAGTTGCTATCTTGACACAGAAATCGATATAACCGTTTCTACTGGAAGGATTTGCACGATAAAGAAACTGACACATAATAGAAATATGCACCATTTTCTCATGTGGATAGTTTTATTAGAATTTTGTGTCTAGATTGCCACTCTTAAACAGTAATAAACACTTGCACTTTCGTTTGAAGCCACTTTCCACTGGATGAATTACAATTTCAATTCAAGGTTAACCCTTTACTGCATGATTTTTTTTTTTTTTTCAATAAAATAATTTTTTTTTTCCAGTACAATTTTGATCCTTGAGACAGGGAAAAATAGTGAAAAAATTATTTCCATTATATTTCAATGGTAAAGAGCCTGAATATTAATTGTTCCAAATATGGCCTTACCCGCATTTAGGTATCCATGCAACTGAAAATAAAGTTTTCAGGCTAAAAAAAAAAAAAAAAATTAAAGTAGTAAAAATAAGTTAGTAAGTTTCAATAGTTGTTTTTTTGTATATGGTACCCCTGCGTTACTCCCAAACATAACAATGAAAATCGGGAAATCTCTATCAGATTTTCAGTGAGCTATTTTCAACCACTCTGCACGTTCTCAATCCTGTGCTGAGCGCTCTAGGACAAAATCGACAATTCTTACTCGTTTAGTATGTGTTCCATATGTGACCCACCATGCAGCAACAGTACAACTCAAGTCCCCTACTTTCAGATAAGGCTTCAAAGTAATTGTTCCAGATCTGGGCTCATCTGCAGTTAAGGGTTAAAAAATATGAGGCAAACGAACCAGAATCAGATCGCCCATGCTGCCTCATTTTGAGGTAGGACTTATGACATGTATCAGCCTCTCTATCGCTATAGCTCGTTGGGAACTATATATACTCTGCAGTGTTGCCAGATTGGGGTGAAAAAGCCGTACACTTTACATTGATTTAAATGGGGACGATACGGCTTTTTACCCTCGATCTGGCAACACTGATACTCTGCTGCTACTTTGCTACTACTACGGGCCCAGTTTGTAATTATACAATATTGTTTACAGATACACGGTGGTTCTGTCCATATAAGCAGGACGCCGCTGGGGCAAGCAGTGTCTAGTGTAGCGCGGGCAATTTGAAATTCAAGTGATGTCTTGAGTAAACCATTTCACAGGAATGTTGTACACATATGTATCATTTTAGGTAATAAGAGATTCAATGGAATTTAAATAGACATTCTGCAAAAAATTGTGTAACCCATCGAAATTCGTAAAAAAAAAAAAATCAACCTCTTTTGAACGGTCTAAAAAAAAATCTAAAAAAAAGTTGAAATCCCTGCATGAAAGGGTTATAATGAGTGGTTTTAGAATTGAACGGTCTAAAACGATCTAAAAAAAAATCAGGTCCCAAAATGCTTGCATGAAAGGGTTAATGAGTGGCTTTTGAATTGAGCTGTCTGAAAAAATCTCAAAAAAGTCAAACCCCGCAATGCATGCATGCGTTAATGAGTGATTTTTGAACGTTTTCAAAGTACGCGCCGTTAATTTTGCCCTAATTATACGTTGGAATCAAGGTTCTATATTGTAGCAAAAGTACGCAACAGGCCCGTTTCGGTGCAAATCTGAACATTTCGAGGGAGTGGGAAAGGGGCGGGCAACCGAAAAACACCCCCGCGTTTGAACGTACCCACTCTTCCCTGACGACATGTCAGACGGTACAAAACACCTTTGCATTCACAAAGAAAGAAACAAAAATCTCGCTCGACACGCGACCGATTCACGACATCGCGCGCGGAGGAGTGTATCAGTGTATCACGCGCCACGCCATGCCACGCATGACGCGATTGGGTGCTAATAAGACGTGTCACATTCACATTTCATTAGTCGTGGGACATCCGTCTCCTCCCCTCCCCGCCCTTCCCTATCCCCCCTCCCCTACCCCTCCAATGACTCATTCCTTGGAGCGACAAAAGTCGAGGTTCTGTTACAACCGGAAAAAAAACCTTCGCGTGTATTGTGCCTGTTTCGTGCTGAATTGAGAAAAGGACAAAAAAAATAAAAAAAAATAAAATAAAAAAAAAAAAACGGAAAAGACGGAAAGAGAAAAGTCCTGAAAGCAAGAAGGAAGGAGATTGGAGGGGAAGGGTGGGGTGGGGAGGGGAGGGGAGGGGAGGGGAGGGGAGGGGAGGGGAGGGGAGGGGAGGGGAGGGGAGGGAGTAGATTGTAAGAGAGATCTCTTTATCGGGGATTGATTCCTACACTGCTTCTTCTTTTTTTTTACCTCCCGCCCAGCGTTTATTTCGGAAGAGTGGAGGCGGTGGGGGAGGGGGTGGTTACGGGGGATTGCGCCACGCTGACGGATAACACACGTGTGTGCATTGCGTATACAGTATACGCACGCAGTGTTGCCAGATTGGGGTGAAAAAGCCGTACGTTTTACATTGATTTAAATGGGGATGATACGGCTTTTTACCCTCGATCTGGCAACACTGTACGCACATATATTACCCAACCAACCCCTCACCCTCCTGCTATCTCACTCATCCATCCACCGCAATGTGGGCTGAGATCGTCAAGAAGTGGCCCGAAATCAGAAAGAAAAAAAACAAAAACAAATTCTCATCTATTTGTTATTTTACAAACTTTCAAGACCAATTTCAAGCAAAGAAAACAAAGTAATTTAAACCTAGAAATGCCACTGGAAACTTTGAAATTAAATCTTAACGGCGGATTTTTTTCCTTTCGAAAATATGATTTTTCAATTGATTTTGACTCAGAATGAACGGGGGGGGGGGGCGAAAAGTTCCTGGCAATAGTGGGGGCTCTTGCAAACTTTTGCTACAGAAGGATTGAGGAGTTGATTCTTGCATAAAAACCTGTAAAGATGACGATGAGTGCACTAACTAATCACGAAATTCACTCTCAGAATCAGGCTTGATGGCAGAGAGACGCAACTGTATCATGGGAGATTTATATCTAAATTGAGACAAATCTCTGTTTTCGTTGAGAAAGTGACAAATTAGACAGGAATCTCCCATGAAACCTGCGTTGAAGCGCCATTACGATCTAGCCGTTATAGCAGTTATATAAGTTTATTACTAAATTTTAGAATTTCTTAGCGTAATTTTAGTGATTTTCCCTGGTTTTTACATCAGATTGGACTATTCATTTGCTCACAGCCAAAAGTTTGCAAAAGCCCCTTTGTTGCGACCTGCAAAAGTACCGAATTTAACACAGGTCATAGGATAGAGGGAGCAAATCAGCAAAATCAAGGTCAAACGGTTAAATATGTTTTCTAATGTTCAGATGGTCCCCATTATGGATCCATGCTCTTTGAGACTTCGGTGAAAGCTCTAAACTTTTCCTCAATAAGTGCCTTAGGGATGACGACATTTACAAAATTATATATATTTTAAATTTCAAGTTAAAGGGGGAAATAGATTTTGTGCCTCAGGAGTACCACGATGGAGTAACAGCGGCGGGTTAAGGTGAATCTTCAGCGTTTAGTGCCGATTTCTGCCACCAAAGCGCTACCGTTCGATTTAAGTCGAATTACTAATCTCGTCAATAACTTCAAAAATAAGGCTGGAAGTACCAAAAAATAAAATATCGCATTTCAATACAAGAATCGATTTGCGACATTTCATTTTTTGGTACTTTCAGCCTTATTTTTGAAGTTATTGACGAGATTTTTTGCGGAGACACTCTTCAGACGATTATCTATAGTACTGACACTCCGGCCGTTCTCTTAAAAATAAATTACTTTCGGCCTGTAATGGGTCTGTTGCAAACTTTCGCGACTACGATTAAGAGTGTTTCTTCCAATGTAAAATCGCCTGAAAAGTCCATTGGTGGCATCAGAAAGTCATAAAATGCAATAATAAACTCACAAGAGACGTCTAATGAAATCCAAGATGGCGAAGAAATATCGAGCAATTTGTATGCATGCACCACGAACATCCAAGGATGGCCAACTTTGACAACCTCACTGGAGGTAGAGGTTATGTGTTTGTTTACGTTGTGATTGGTTGTGATCGATATTGTGAGGTTGGCTATCCTTGGATGTTCGTGGTGCATGCATACAAATTTCTCCGCCACGATGGATTTCATTTAACACCTCTTGTGAGTTTATTTTTACATTTTATGACTTTCTGATGCCACCAATGAACTTTTCCGGCGATTTTACATTGGATAAATTTATCTTAATTATTGTACCAAAAGTTTGCAACAGACCCATTTGACTTTAATCGAACGGTAGCGCTCTGGTGGGAGAAATCGGCACTAAACGCACTCATTTTTTTTTTTCTCACCGATTTTTTGCCACTTTTTTTTTCGATCTCAGACCATAGTGCACCGCTCTGTGTCCCTCGATGCAAGCCCTGTGTCCTTTATACATATCCCTTGTATCCATGCGTATGTACACTCGTGTATCCTTGTATCCTTGTGTATCCATCCCTGCCTCCTCCTGTCGTCACCGCTACCAAGTTGCTTTTAATATAAGCCCCTCTTCGCTCTCTTTACTCTGCGGACACGTGACTGGAACGCCAACTCTCTTGAATAAAGTGAAACATTTACATTCGACTCGACGCGGCCGATTTGATGACGATGGCGAGAAAAGGCAACCATCATCAATTCCGTTCGAGCTTTCGCGATTGTGACTAATCAGTGCGTGTCTTTCGTGTACGTGCGATGAATGTGTGTGTGTGTTAGTGTGAGTGTGTGTGTGTGTGTTTATTTTGTGTAAATGTGAGACTGAGAGAGTTTGAGAGCGCATTTTTTTTTTTTCAGGGTCTCTATGAAAGTGTACATCCGGTTGAATTTTCAATTGCGATCGCTTCACCGAGAGTTCCTGAATAAAGTTCGATCCGGAAGTAGTATAAGGATTGTTTAGTGACGGCATGATGTCACAAACGCAGTGGCGACCAGCGCGCGTAATCTGACAAGGTTGCATCCATTCCATTTAACCCTTTGTTGCCCAAAAGTACTCACAAATACCACCAATTTTACACGGCGAATTAAATGCAATTTGCGAAAAATCGATGGATGCATCAATTCACGTTAGAAATCTGTGACTAGATCACTCATAGCGGTCAAAAAGCCCGACAATATTTATAAATAACCTTGGGCAATAAAGGGTTAAAGTCGTAAAAAAGGTCGAAACATTGGGGTGCACAGTGCACTCCGTCAATTCAATATATTACATGGATTTAAACGGACGAAATTCAACCGTGAGTTCCTTGATGAAATTCGATCCGGAAGTAGAAAAGGAGCGTTTCAGTGAAGACATGATGTCACAAACCAGAGTTGGGCCAATGGGGTTGGTAATCGATTACTCGATTACCGAGTAAACCGTAATCCAGTGGCGGCTCGTGCGATTTGGCAACAGTGTTTTTATCCCATTTAAATACATGGAAAACAATCGAAACTCGAGGAGGCTACCAGCCTCCGCTTGAATCGATTTTTTGCCTAAGTTTAAGTGGGAAAAATACATGGTTGCCAAATCTCACGGGCCGCTACTGCCGTAATCGTCGTTTCTTCGGATGGTGATTTTATGGTAATCAGGGCTGATTTTTCACAGGCCACCTATCATATTAGTTTCAGAAGAATTAGATCGAATCAAAAAAGACCCTGAACTTATCTATTATTTTCAAAGAATACATTTAATTACCATCCAAAGGTTTGAGGATTACCGACTACTACCCAGTAATCGTGTAATCGATTACACTCCTATTTCCCCAACTTTGATGATGTTGGTGGTCTGATGCAGGTGTTTTGGTCAAGGTCAAGGTTTTGTTTGAATTTTAGAAGTGTCAGGTTGGCAATTCTGCAGAATCAAAAAGACCCTGAACTTATCTATTATTTTCAAAGAATACATTTAATTACCATCCAAAGGTTTGAGGATTACCGACTACTACCCAGTAATCGTGTGATCGATTACACTCCTAATTCCCCAACTCTGATGATGTTGGTGGTCTGATGCAGGTGTTTTGGTCAAGGTCAAGGTTTTGTTTGAATTTTAGAAGTGTCAGGTTGGCAATTCTGCAGAATCAAAAAGACCCTGAACTTATCTATTATTTTCAAAGAATACATTTAATTACCATCCAAAGGTTTGAGGATTACCGACTACTACCCAGTAATCGTGTGATCGATTACACTCCTATTTCCCCAAATCTGATGATGTTGGTGGTCTGATGCAGGTGTTTTGGTCAAGGTCAAGGTTAAGGTTTTGTTTGAATTTTAGAAGTGTCAGGTTGGCAATTCTGCAGTTTGATCAAATCCATTTGAGCGTGTATACGAAGCGCTTTTCATGACGTCATACTAGAACGGTCTATAGCCACCTATCATATTAGTTTCAGAAGAATTAGATCGAATCAAAAAGACCCTGAACTTATCTATTTATTTCAAAGAATACATTTAATTACCATCCATCCAAAGGTTTGAGGATTACCGACTACTACCCAGTAATCGTGTAATTGATTACACTTCTTTTTCCCCAACTCTGATGATGTTGGTGGTCTGATGCAAGTGTTTTGGTCAAGGTCAAGGTTTTGTTTGAATTTTAGAAGTGTCAGGTTGGCAATTCTGCAGTTTGATCAAATCCATTTGAGCGTGTATACGAAGCGCTTTTCATGACGTCATACTAGAACGGTCTATAGCCGAGGGACTAGCCGCGCGGTGGTTGTGGATGCCCGATGATGCTCACATAAATCGTGGGAATCGGTTTGCGAGGGTAGAAAAGTCGTTAGAGTGATTATGCAAGTTTCATCACGAAAGTTTTAATGCGATGTTATTACATTTATCGATTATGGGTTTTGTGTTATTGTTATCTCTCTCCAAGAGTCGTCTAAGTAAATTAAATCGCTATCGATTCCCGTATCCATAGTCCGATATTAACAAAGTTTTAAACGAGACGCCAGGGTGGCGCTATCCTAGCGCGTGCGGTCAGTATCAGGGTGGCTCGGACTACGATGAATTTTAATCTGAGAAGTGGCGCTGCAGTCAAAGTTTTTTAAAATTTATAAACCATGGTTTCGACTGTTTTCAGAAAGGAATTCCGCTTAATGTCGCACCACTCACTGCGCACTGGGTTAGTCAGAGCCAGAGCTGCCGATTTGCGTAGATTCAATGACATTTTGAAATTCACCGGAGATTCCACCGGTTGAGAAAAGATTACAGGGTTTTTAGTTCAGTGTATGACTGCAATGCACGAAAATACTAGCGTCTTTTATCTTTTCTCAACCGGTATATTTTAATTAATTAACGGCGTTTCCACCGACTGAGAAAAGATTATACAGATCAGAGTATTTTCGTGCATTACAGTCATACACTGAAGAACTATGTAATTTTTTCTCAACCGGTGGAGTCATCGGTGAATTTAAAAGTGTCATTAAATCTACGCAAATCGGCAGCCCTGGTCAGAGCTGCTCACGGGCGGATTTTTTTATTTTTATTTTATTTATTTGGTACAGTTTAGCCTTAGAGCAGGCTTGGTACAAGTCATTCCAGAAATAAAGTAAATATTACGCAATACAACAAAAACAAAGAGTTAACATGATCATAGTAAATAGAATAAATAGTAAATAGGATAAAGGATACAGGAATAAGGCTGTTTCACACTTTTGCTCTAAGCGATTAAAGGAATTGATTCAGACGGAGAAACCTGCAAAAATAACGATTGTAGCAATAAAAGTTCACAAAATCAACTCCTTAGCTCATATCGGAATTTGTTGCATGTTACAAAGAGAAAGTAGCATTTATTACGATTCAGGGCTTTTTTGGCAGATTGGTCCAGAAAACAACAGGCGTGTTCTTCAGATATAAACCTCCATTTGCCAGTGGCGGCTCGTGCAATTTGGCAACCATGCTTATTTGCCATTTAAATATATGCAAAAGTATCGATATCTAGAGGGTGCATTGCACCTCCTGAAGATCGATTGTTTTACATAAGTTTAAATGGAGAGAACACGTTGTTGCCACATTGCACGAGCCGCCTCTGCCATTTGCTTACATTTTGCAATTATTAAGAAGAGCTCGTCCATTGTTTTGCGCACCTTCCCGTCGGAAATATCTTCAATTACTTGCAGGAGCAACAAGCGGTCAAAAATTAAAGAAACCGTATAAAACAAAATTCCAAAAATAGAAACGTGGGAGATACAGGCTACAAAAAGAGAGGCTTAAAATATTTTTAGTAATTAAAACGATCGAGGATCAATCAATCATTCCCGGTCTCCGCGAAGTATAAGGAGAAAAGGAGCTCTAGGTAGCTTTACTGAAGGATTACTCCTTGATAACATTGTTGCCAACAGTAAACGAAAGAGGGGGGGGGATTTTAAAATAAGGGGAGGTTGAGAGGAGCTAGTCAAAAATCAAATTGTTTTAAATTTCCGAAAGAAAAAACGAGATGAATTAAATTAAATTAATAATAACCAATATTTGATTAAAATTAAAACTAAACTGACTTACACAAAAGTCGCCAAAAGCCTTTCAATCCAAAGAATCGCGACAGTCAGTTTAATTTTAATTTTAGTACAAGATTGGTTACCATAAATTTAGTTTCATTAATCACTTTATTTTCTTTTAAAATGCAATACATCTTGTTTTTTGCAATGTTTGAAATGTTTCAATGTTTTAAATTTTCGGTTTTTAATTTATTATATTATTGTAGAGGGTGTTCTACTGATTAAAATGATATGTAGGTTTATATACTTTGAAACTTGCAAACTAAATGACAAATTGTGAAGTGGCTGAGTTGGATAGAAAAAGGAAAGAGAAACTTCAAAAACCCGCTTATTTATACATGATTTACTTCTATATTTTTTTCTTCTTTTTTTTTCTGTTTGTTTACGCGCTCCTTGAAAAGATTAGTTTTCTTGACTTCATGTAACTTTTTCTCAGGAGCCTTCAGAGCCACCTTCAATTGTTTTTTTGTTTTTTGTTTCTTTTTAAAGCCCAGGAAATCATTGGCTAGAAGTGGTAGCAGAAATTATGACAAACATCTCTTTGTGCATTTTCTGTAAAAGTTCCAAGTCACCAAATTTAAGAGATTTTTCGGCGAAAGTTCAAGCTTTCGAAAAAAGAAACACCTATAGTTGACAAAATTTATCAATTCTTAACCGTTCTTGAGAAAACCTTAACTTATTCTGAACTGAAATTGCGTCAATGACTTGAAGTTACGAGTCAATGACCGTAATAATTCAGAACATTTAATAACCGTCATAACTTTCGTATTCGAATCATGCACGTGAAAAAATGGTCTGTAGCTGTAGATGACTATTTCTACTTCGGGTGTTCTCAATAAATAATTCATAACAAAAATTGTCACAATTTCTCTTACATCAATCTTCCAATTGCAGGAACGCGAACGGTCCGAGAGCATATTTCAGGTAGTTAACTATTCCTACGTGACTGTTCTGTTTTTGCCTATCCCAAGAATTGAAGGAACTCTAATTTTAGTACTTCCTATTACTCCGTTCGATAACTCTGTCCGGGTGAAGTCATCAGTTTCAAGACAGAATTTATCGCAGTGGTTTTGGTATTTGTGTCAGTGGATGATATTACAAAGTGTAAGTACAGATCTAAGTTTTAGTAGTGTTAAAATTATGCTGGTTCCTACTTTATGGTCCACTGTCTTACATTTGACTTTTGAGCTCGCGAAAGCTCCGTTCTCAATATGGGGGTCTATTGAATTATCCATCAATGCCAGAGGACTATTATTTGACAACACCCCCCCCCCCCATCTGGTTAGGCTGCTAGGTCAAAGACTTTGATTTCTACAAATTTGGACAGTAACGGATCATTAACTGAAAATATTGCGATTATAATGTTGACCTTTTGTTGTGACATTTTTCGTAGCAATGCGGATCAATAATAATCTTAGATAACAGAAGCGTGAAAATTCAAAAAGTTGTAAGTGCTATCAGACGTTGCAAAGATTGTGCATCTTAACCCTTTCATGCACGCGGGATTTGACTTTTTTGACAATTTTTTTAGACCGTTCAAAAGAGGACGATTTTCAAAGAATTTTGATGGGTCACACCTAATTTTTTGAAAATATCCATTTAAATTCCACCGAATCCCATGTTGCATATACAATAGTGCGCATCTGTACCACTTCCCTTGAAAGGTTTAACCAGTAATATAACAGAATAGTAACACCGGATATCACAAAAACGCAAAACCCATTTTACGCTCATAAAATTTCGTTTGCAGTTCACCAGTTTAAGCGTGAATTTTACTAACTTTAAGAACAAAGCATCTTTAATTTTGCATATTTTTTTTTTTACTTAAGAATCCATTTTTAAAATGTTTGTACGAGGGGCGTTCAACTTATAAGTTTCCCTATTTTTTATCTCTGGCCCTGTTGGTGCTAGACAAATTTCATTTATACGGTTAAATCCGCCCAATCCTCAGCTTTCCAACGGTATTTTTGTTTTTGAAATTCAAGCAGTTTTTGTAGGAGAAAAAGCTATATTTCTACACCCGTGTCGAAAAAGTCCCCCGCCAACTTTTTCAGCAAAAAGTATTCGCCTGTTTTGAACAACAGAATTCGTCTGATTAGCGACGAAAGTGAGCCGTTATCACTCCATACCTGCTGCTGCGCTCAAATTTTGTCTTGAAATCTTATCTAAGATGATCATGAGATGCGTTATAATCACATATTGTCGGCAAAAGTATCGCACGTAAAGTTCCAGTCAGATGACCACCTGAAGGATACCGTGATGAATTTTTTCAAGTCCTTAGACCGAGAGTTTTTCGCCCAAGGTATTGAAAAGCTGGTTCATCGCTGCGAAAAATGTATCAATCTGGAAGGAAATTATGTGGAAAAGTCGTAAAAATGGAATACTTCAAAAATAAAATGTATCTTTTATTTTAAAGTTTTGCGTTCTTCATTCTAAGTGTCAAAGTTAGTTTTTACTTCCCAACTCAGAAGTTGGCGGGGACTTTTTCGACACGGGTGTAGAAATATAGATTTTTCTCCTACAAAAATTGCTCGAATTTCAAAAACAAAAATACCGTTGGAAAGCTGAGGATTTGGCAAATTTAACTGTATAAATGAAATTTTTCTAGCACTAACAGGGCCAGAGATAAAAAATAGGGAAACTTATAAGTTGAACGTCCCTCGTAGGCATAGCTCAGAACAGATCCATTCCTGCTTTACAAAAAATATGGATTTCATCCCATGCAATGGCAACGCCGGATATCACAGACACTCAGTTCATTCATTAATAAAATGCGTCGTTAGTTTTGAAGCAAGACAACAGAGGGCGCAACTAGTAGAGGGGATACACGAGGAACTAAAAAAATATATTCTACGTATTCGTTTTGATTATCGGCTTCAGGTCAATAATTAATTCATTCAAGAGCAGAACCATTATTTTTCAGTCAAGGACATAATAATTGGATATTTGAAGAATACGCACGGGGAAAAAATTCAAGTCATTAGCTACATTGAAATAGTTTTGCAATTAATTATTTATCCTTTTTACCCTGAACAGAGGGATGGAATGGGTTGCACACTATTGCTGTAGACGCTTTGATAGTCTAATCTAATGTAAAAATCTCCAAAATTAACGATGGTACAAAGAACTTCCAAAATCCACTTCTAAACTCAATGAGCGCTTTTATTTGCGCGAGCGTAATGGTGGCATAGGGAAGTAATAAATGGGAGCTTCCTCTCTCTAAGCAGACAACGATGATTCACAGAGTAATTAGGTATAGTCATCAGAGTAGTGATCCACATCCGATGAATGGTACCGTGACATCTAGTGACACCGGTGTCAAATCATAGGCGGCGCGTATAAGGGGCTATTGGGGCTATAGCCCCCCCCCACTTTTTTGGGAACGAGGGGCTAACAAAATTTTTGAACGAGAAAAAAAGGGAAAAAAAGGAAAAAGGAAAAAGAGAGAAAAAGAGAAAAAGAAGAAAAAATGTTATTTATCCCCTCCCCCCCGCCTGCGTCAAACGTTATTGTGAAAAAGGTGAAGAAAGAAAGAAAAGAAAAAAAAAGAAGAAGAAGAAAAAGCTGTTAATTTTTAGCCCCCCCCCCCCCCCACTTTTTGACCCCACGCGCCGCCCATGTGTCATATGAAAGTCGTCTCCCATTGGTCACTTCTTGATGGAGTTACAGTATTGTTAGATGGGAATCTCTCATTGTTACTACTCTCATCAGATACCATTACGCCCGCGCAAATAAAATCGTTTATCGAGCTTAGGAGTGGATTTCGGAAGTTTTTAGTGCTGTCAGCGTTTTTTTTTTTTTTTTTTTTTTTTTTGTTTTTGTTTTTTTTTGAGGTTTTTACACTAGAATCGACTATTAAATCCCTCATAGCAAAAGTGTGCATAACAGACCCCAAAAAAAAACAGTTGTTGCAATTGTGCAATGGAGCTCTTGCAAACTTTTGCTATAAGGAAATGAATAGTAAAATCTGATGTAAAAACCGATGGAAATCACAAAAATCACACTGAAAAAGTCTAAAATTCAGTAATAAACTCACAAAAATGCTATGACGGCATGACCATAATGGCACTTCAACGCAGGTATCATGGGATATTCCTGTCTAATCTGCCACTTTCTTTACGGAAACACAGAGATAACAATTTAGGTGTCTCAATTTAGATAGAAATCTCCCATGATACCTGCGCTGCGTCTCTCCGCCGTTAAGCCCGCTTCCGTGAGTGAATTTTGTGATTTTTTAGTGTACTCATCGTCATTTTTATAGGTTAATATGCAAGAATCAATTTTTCAATTCCGCATAGCAAAAATTTGCAAGAGCCTTATTTGTGTGAAACAATTTTTAACAGTAAGCGAGGAATACGTGCTGTGAAAAATTGATGAAAATGGTTTCCAATCATTTCTTTTGAGCAGTAGATTAAAGTTGAAAAATGTGTGCAATATGACAGTAAGTGATGATTTATATTTTTCCGTGCAGTCTTTCTTCATTTAATAAAGCAATATTTTCAATAGAGTCATAAGAGACATCCTCTATGACTACAGATAATTAAAGGTGCACTTGAGTTGTCTCTTTCGGTAAATTTTCGATATTACGAACGCCTAGCAAATACGACACCTTTCAGAGAAGAGATGAATGGGTCTGTAGCGTACTTTCACTTGAGCGGACTGAAGCACAAACTCATTCATAAAATGACGCAAAAGTAACAAAGGGCACTTTTTTCAAATCCAGCCGATGGTCAAGATAAACTTACGAAATAGCTCTACCTCGCAAAGATAGCAAGTCCCAAAAATGATTGGACTAGACAATTCCACGCAGCTTTGCCAGATTGGGGTGAAAAAGCCGTACGCTTTGCATTGATTTAACCCTTTACTGCATGATTTTTTTTTTTTTTTCAATAAAATAATTTTTTTTTTTTTTCAGTACAATTTTGATCCTTGAGACAGGGAAAAATAGTGAAAAAATTATTTCCATTATATTTCAATGGTAAAGAGCCTGAATATTAATTGTTCCAAATATGGCCTTACCCGCATTTAGGTATCCATGCAACTGAAAATAAAGTTTTCAGGCTAAAAAAAAAAAAAAAAAAAAATTAAAGTAGTAAAAAATAAGTTAGTAAGTTTCAATAGTTGTTTTTTTTGTAAATAGTACCCCTGCGTTACTCCCAAACATAACAATGAAAATCTCTATCAGATTTTCAGTGAGCTATTTTCAACCACTCTGCACGTTCTCTATCCTGTGCTGCGCGCTCTAGGACAAAATCGACAATTCTTACTCGTTTAGTATCTGTTCCACATGTGACCCACCATGCAGCGACAGTACAACTCAAGTCCCCTACTTTTGGATAAGGCTTCAAAGTAATTGTTCCAGATCTGGGCTCATCTGCAGTTAAGGGTTAAATGGGGACGATACGGCTTTTTACCATCGATCTGGCAACGCTGGTTCTACGGCTTTCATGAAAACATCAGCTTTGAACTGCCAATCGCGTAACCTGATTGATCGAGAGCAGAAAGCAGCTGACGATTCCATTCATGCTGTAATTTTGTTAAAATGTTGATTCCAATCATTCCTGGGATAGCATACTCTAAGTCAAAATAATTTAAATGCAATGCTTTTACTTACTATCAAAAACAAATAAATACAGTTTTACACAGTGATTGCTATAGTATCAAAAACTTGCGCAAACCATTCAACTGCATTTTCAGACGATTTTTTTGAGTTAAAAATGGCTGCGATTTGAGCCGAAACGTGCCAAAACGTTCTCGCCATTTTTTTTGTTTTGTTTTTTTTTTTTTTTTCATGTAAAGTCGTCACCGGTTCATTTTTTATCCTGTTTCTTTTCCACAAAGTCCTCAATGAAAGAAAATACTCTAAAATACTACTTTGTCCTGACAGGGTGTAAAAGTTTCCACCTTTTAGATCAAAATCGATAGATATCATTCAATTTTAGATTTTTCGACTCAACGATACGACTTAAAGGTAATCTAACCTACACAAAGCGTCAACTATAAATGCATTTTTCCGAATTTTCAACGTTTCTCCTCGTTCTTGTAAAATGTCGGTTTGGTGCCAATGCGACCTTTAGAAAGTGTACGGCTTACTTGAACGACACGGAAAAAGAATAAAGGAAAAAACAGCATCTACGAGTCAGTGGCGAAGTGTGCAATCTGACAACATTGTAGTCCGTCCATTTAAACCCATGAAAAAGATTGAAGTATTGGGTGTTCGGTGAACACCTTCGCATTCGACCTTTTATATGGGTTTAAATGGACTTATTACCACGTTGCCAAATGGGTCTGTTGCTAACTTTTGCTACAGCGCTACAGAGTGTCCAATCTCATGTAAAATCGCGAGAAAAGTCCATTGGTGGCATCAGAAAGTCAAAAAATGCAGTATTAAACTCACGAGAGACGTTTAATGAAATCCAAGATGGCGGTAAAATATCGAGCAACCTATGCATGCACCACGAACATCCAAGGACAGCCAACCTCACAATATCGATCACATAACCAATCACAACGTAAATAAACACGTATAACCGCTGAAGCTGTGAGGTTGTCAACGTTGGCAATCCTTGGATGTTAAAGGTGCGTGCATACAGATTGCTCGATATTTTACCGCCATCTTGGATTGCATTAAATTTCTCTTGTGAGTTCATCATCGCATTTCATGACTTTCTGATGCTACCAATGGACTTTTCGGGCGATTTGATACACGATCAAACACTCTTTATCGTTGTAGCAAAAGTTTGCAACAGACCCATTGCAAGCTACGCCACTGCTACGAGTAATCATTGCTTCTCGACTGGGTTCATTATATCTCTACTTTATTGAGCTGGAAGTCAATTGATTATTATTCGTGAGCTTAGGTGAGACAGCTGTATGAGGCATCGGCAAAGAATTTCAGTCGAATCTCATCGACTCGAATCGGCTAATGCCTTAAACAAAATGGCCATTCTGTCATCTATGTCTATTTTATTTTATTATTTATTTATTTTATTTTATTATTTATTTATTTTATTTTATTATTTATTTAATTATTTATTTATTTTATTTTATTATTTATTTATCTTTATTTTTGTTTGTTGCATTTAATGGATCAGACACAGTCTACACCCAACGGGAGTAGAACTATATTTATTTTGTGTTACTTGCTATTCCAGCAAAGATATTCTGTTACTGGACTAGCAGGAAAAGTTAAAAATTAAGATTAAGTGTAAGTTATAAATAGCACATAGAAATACTCAAATGGATAGAAGGTGTAAGTTTAGTACTAAGTAATGTAATAGTACTGTTGAATAAATAAAAAAAAAAAAAAAAAAAAAAAAAAAAAAAAAAAAAAAAAAAAAATCTGTCATCTAGATGAAACAGTGTGTCCCGGCCGGCATTGCACTATTGTCTGAGATCGTCAAATAGTGCAATGGGGGCTCGTGCTACTTGGCAACAATGTCTTCATCCCATTTGAATCTATGTCCAACAATCGATTGCTGGTGAAGCGCTGCTTCACTTTCGAATCGATTGTTTTACATGCAATCAAATGGAGTGAAGAACGAGCAGCCACTGAAAAAGTGGCCACAAATCAGAGAGTAAGCTTCTCATCAATCTATCTTTTATAAACTTCTAGAGTCAATTATGATCACAGAAAACTCTTTGAATAAGTAATATAAACCTAGAAACAACACAGACAAATTTTAAATTCAGCTTAACCCTATAAGTGCCAGGTTATTTCAAAAGAACGCCACTCTTCCGTTAATAAAGGGATGGTAGTTAACTGTTCGTACTCGGGGGAGTTGAAATTGCCTACACGACGAATTGAAGGCGCCCGAAAACATCTTATCTTGCGCATGTTTTCATCGATAGTCGCGTTTATCCAGAATGAAGACTGAAACAATGTGAAGTTTAGACCAGAGAAGAAAAACGAGTATACTCTGGCTTGGTCCATAAAGAGTTAAAAGGTCGGAAACTATGAATTTTTCATGCCTTTTTTAATAACTGATGTTTGGCCACTTTCGATCCCAGACCAAACGACGTTGTTTATCGATCTTTTTTAAAACTGATGTTTGGCCACTTTTGATCCCAGACCAAACGACGTTGTTTATCGATGTGATCGACTATAAGTACTTTTTCGACTGTCTGGAACAGACTTCTGGCAGTGGCATAGCGTGCAATTTGGCAACGTTGTATTTTGTCTATTTAAACCCACGTAAAAAATCAAATTCAAGGGCGATCCCACCACTCAATAGTTCGATATTTTTAATGGATTTAAATAGAGAAAGAACGGCGTTGGCAAATTACAACCTACACAAAAAAAAAAAAAAAAAGATTAGTGAAAATAACCATGCGGATACCTGATTTTGGCACCTGCTAGATGTTAAGGTAAACTTGACCAGAAGTATGGTACACTTACCGATACTTTGAGTAAATTCGACATGCAATCAGGAAACATCACCTAGTACCTAGTCAAAACATAGTATACTTCTGGTTAACATAACCATAACATCTAGCAGGTGCCAAAATCAGGTATCCGTACGGTTATTTTCACCGTAGTTTCTTTTTTCCATGTACACCAATGACTTCTGGGACACACTGTAGATAAACTTCCTCGATTCCATCGGCCGAAAATCATTGTCCAGGTAAAACAACGGGTGTGCTCTTAACTGCACTTCGTCAAAAGAATAAGAGTAGTATCAATACAAAAGAGCAGATCGGTGGTTTTACGGACCGTTTTTCCAGAGAAACGCCTTTAATTACGCCACCGTCTTGTTTGCAGCCTCGCGATGATAGCCCGAGGTGCAAGAACCGAACAACATTGTGATGAAGTAGAGTTGAAT
Source organism: Trialeurodes vaporariorum (assembly GCA_011764245.1). Lineage (NCBI taxonomy): Eukaryota > Metazoa > Arthropoda > Insecta > Hemiptera > Aleyrodidae > Trialeurodes > Trialeurodes vaporariorum. Next base: position 52,803,731 of record VMOF01000379.1, read on the forward strand.
AAATATACTACTAAAAGGGTTTAAGTCTATTTTAACACGGGCTCTACAATGAATGCTTTCAAATGTATTGCAGCGCTCTTGACAAAATACACTTACGCCATTTTAGCAACAAAAAAAAAGTTCGATTTTCTTATCATTCTACGAAATCTTTGTCACAGAAGGAGCAGATTGACTTGCATAGAGCCGTGAACAAATTCCCAGCTGTAATTTTAAATTGGTTAACTACAGTGTTTTAACGGGACTGTTGCAAAGTTTATCGCTACCGCTATGTTATGAAGAGAGTCTATTCGGTTGTAAATTCACTTGAAAATAACATTGAGAGCATCAGAAAGTTCTAAAATTGACTCCGTAAAACTCAATAAATGCCCCTTTAAACAAAATCCCAAGAATGCGTTCAAACGAGTGCGTAGGGCAGTCTGGGGAATCTCATCTAATCCCAACTTTCTCAAGAAAAAGAACTCCCCCCATCAATACCTGCTCCGTTGACGGCCGGATTCGATTTCTCTTAAAACTTCCATTGTGGGTTCATGTGTGGTTTTTTGGGGTGACCAGACAGTTTGAATAAAAAATAAAAAAAAATGTAATTTTCTTAAAAATAGATATAAGTTGCTTACCTAAAAGTTTCACAGAGCTAATATAGGCAAGACACACAAGTGACAAAATGTTACAATGCTATCGGATTGTCTTGTAATTGCATACATACCTGAAATCAAACAAACATTTTTGTTCTTTAAATACAAGATAATACAACAAAGATTAATTGAACCAGCTTATGCAAAAAAAAGTCCGATGTCCAAAATATTTTTATTGATAAGACGAATACATAAAAAATAAATAAAAATGGCAAATTAAAAAAATAAAAATTAATGGAAATAGGCGAAACAAGAGAAATAGGAGCGAAAAGCTGCGGAACAAGTCTGATCTGTATATGTTCATACACAGAGGCAGCGTCTACTATGGAGTAATGTAAGCTCACAAAATAACATATGTACCCTTTCGGTATATAGTCCCTTATAGAGGACGTTTGGTGACATGGGACCAATAAATGTACGGTCACACGGTCCTCAGCCCCAAGTCAGCCCCAAGTCCGCCCTAAGTACTTCAACAATCATCGGCCACCAGCCAACGGACAGCATCGGACCGTTTTAAAATGACGCAACCACAAAACTAACCTCAAAATAGCACTTAGGGTGGGTTAGAGAGGCTCTAGACCCGCCCCAAGTAACGTAAAGTTGGGAGCGGACCCAACATTCCGATGTGCCGTTAAAGAAATGTGAGGTTAGAATCGCCATTTTTAGGTACGACCTAAAGCCCGTCTGTACCGTACATTTATTGGTCCATGGATTTTTAAGAAACTTCAGAAAAAATTGACGTATTATCGACGAATTAAAGATTGTCGCGAGATTTTCACACTTTTTCAGTTATGAGTGTGAGTGGGGGAATAATCTGCTACGGCTTACCAACCCCACCCGCACTGGTCTCTCACCTACAACCACAGAATACTCTAATCAGAACGGAAACTCTAATTCATTTTGAAACATTCTTTACTTCAGGCCGCCATGTTCGAAAGTGAGTATCTTCGGCAATTTTCGGCAGATCTTCGGCAACTGGCCGAGTTGTGATTGGTTGTATAGCCTGAAAAAGCATGTCCGCCATCTTGAGAAGTGAGTAGGCACAGTTGCCAGTTTGTGCCAGTAAATTCCAAATCTTGTTTCCATTGGCTCTTATGGGAGTTTCCCTTCTGATTGTATTATTCTGTGCTACAACGTGTAAGGAGTATGAAGAGTGGCCGAACCAGAACCTTGAAGGCGAAACTTATCTCGTGAAAATCTCGCGACAATCTTTGACTCGTCGATAGTACACATGAAATTATAGAGAAAAATTCGTTCGATTCATTTGTAAAGGTCTAAGAATTATGAAACTACTTTTTCATCACTCGGCACTGAAAAGGTTAAAAAACACGAACGTTTTTGCATGAGCCAATTCAATTATACTTGATAAACGGGCGGTCGATAGTTGTGCTGAGAACAAAACCGTTTCATTTTGTAGCTATAAATACTAAAACCAGTCCGAGTAAAATCAATAATTGGACAGATTTATACTAAACAGACCTAGTAGCATTCTAACTTTGCCATTTAATCTCCGACTTTTTAATTCCCTTAAAAATAATTTGATGAATAAAATTGCTTCATATTTTCAGGAACAAGACTTAACATAAAGAAAGAGAGTTCCTGGAAGTTTCAAGAAATTCTTTGCACTAGGTCTAATTTTATAATAATATTAAAGTCAATTGAAATTGAAAATGGCAACATGGCAACGTCTAAAGTCTAGTAGGTCTCTTTCGTATAAATGAATTCAACTATCGTTCAGAGCTTGGTATTTCTCCAGTGGTGTCGCGTGCAGTCCGGCAACGCCGCTTTTCGCCCATTTAAACCCACGAAGAAATCGGTTTGGATGTGGATCTTTGTTGCAATCAGCGCAGCGCGGCTGATAACGAAGAAAGAGCAGGAGTCACAAGCGAAGTTCCTTCAATTCTTGGGATAGGCAAAAACAGAACAGTCGCGTAGGAATGGTTAACTATCTGAAATATGTTCTAGGCGATTTCGTTCCAAAAGGTGCAAGTCGGTTGCGCGATGGAATAAGCATAGTTTTATATTTCAGTTCGAGTGAAGATTTGTAATCTCTCTGATCTGTAACCTTTTTGTTTCGAGCCCACTTTCGTTGCCAACAAGCCGTCAACAATCAAACACGCATGTTAACGACGAAAACGAATAGACAATTTAAGTGCGAAGTCAACGCGATTAGCCAACAATCACAAAACTACACTCATCGGTCTTAATCGGTTGTGACAAAACTCACGTAGCGTTCCAAACTATCTCACTCATTCTCCCGTGACCCCCATGTACATATATCCATCTCTTTCTAGTTTCGAAATTCGTATACAGAGCCTTGTTTAACGACATATTATTATCAAAATCGCATTAAAATGCCTCGAGAAATTAAAAGCCAACAAAAAAATTTCACCAAAGATATCTCTATGTACGATTTTTGAGATGAAAGTGAGATAGCAGTACATGAAGGTTGCGTGAGCGCGAGAGAGACAGTTTGTCTTTGTTTTGGAACGCTCATCACTGGATGACGTCATCACCAAGTGCGAACTTTAAAACTGTCTATTGTTGGCGAAATAAAATACGTATTTTACTACCGGTGCGTTCACCAGTGGCGTCGCGCATACTATACAGCAACGCTGAATTCTATCCATTTAAACGCAAGAGAAAGGTCGAACTATTGGAGGCGCGCAGTGCACTTCCTCGAATCGACATTTCGCATGGATTTAAATGAGACAGTTGCAAAGTTTTCATACTGAACGTCGGACGCCACTGGCGTTCACCGGAGATCTTTTTTTAATCCTTTCCCTGGTAAAAGTGTTCCATGAATTTCCATGACCAAAATTCCGTGGGCGATTGTTATTTTTGCACAAAATTACATGGAAAATGTCATGGAATTCCATGAACGGCCCACGAAACTCCATGAAATGTTATTTAAAAATAATATTTTGCCCACAGCATTCCATGAAATTTTATGGAAAAATAATACTTGCCCACGGAAATAATGACCACGGAATTTCGATCATGGAAATTCATGGAACATTTTTACCAGGGTTTGCTCACAGTGTCCAAACGACATTTTACTAGGATCCTTACGCAAATTCAAAAAAATTGACTCGCACATGGAATCATATGAGAAAAGTTCGTTCAATTTAATGGTATAAAGGTTTCAGATCACAGTGACACTTTTTTCATAATTCGTGTGCGAAAAGGTTAAAAAAAAGGGCGGCTTTTTAATGGCGGTTTATTGTTTTGTTGGTTTGGTTTCAGGAGACTCAGACAGCCAGCCTCCACATCAACAATGCGGTGTATCATAGTTCTATTTTCATTTCTGGTAGCAACTGTTCAACTAATGGGTAGAGTAACTGAAGCAATGCCTCCAACGCTCTGCATCACAAATCCAATGGAGGAAGTTCCTTTGCGAGTGCGGAAAGTGTGCGCGGCGCTATCCTCCATATACGAGCTTGCCGGAGCTATGGAATCATATCTAGACACAGAGGCTCATCCACAACGTGAGTCCAATCATCAGTTACTTCCTTTATTTTAACCAAAGAGTAAACAAGAGTCGCAATGGGTCTGTTGCAAACTTTTGCTACCGGCTTATTAATAGTTGATTATTGGGTAATACCCAGTAAAAATAACGATTAGCGCACTAAAAAATCACGAAATCCACTCCTAAACTCACAAAATGCTTTTAAACGCGAGACCGTAATGGCGGCCGGGGCCGCGGTTTTCATTGGGGCTCCCTATCTTCGATCAGCGCCATCTACACGAAGTGTTCTCGCAACACCACACAGGAAGAAAAAGAAGCATACAATTGCCATTAGAAAACCGCGGCCTCGGCCGCCATTACGGTCTCGCGTTTAAAAGCATTTTGTGAGTTTAGGAGTGGATTTCGTGATTTTTTAGTGCGCTAATCGTTATTTATACAGGGTATTACCCCTTAATCAACTCTTAATAAGTCTGTAGCAAAAGTTTGCAACAGCTCCATTGAATGGAAGGCCTGCGTGGTCAACGTAGATAAGGAATCAGAACGCGGGCTAGCCTCTGATTGGCTGCAACGAGTGGAGCAAAAATGACTCGGGGTATCGAGAAAATAACACGGGATTTTCGATCCGGGGCGTTTATCTTGAAACCTAAGCAAAATCGTATCTAAACAATTTATACGAGTCGATTTAGCAGATTTTTCCGAACAATTTGATAGGTCATAAGTGCTACTTTATTGCAAAGTCGAAAAGACTGTTTCAGTTGAAAAGTACTCACAATCGTGAGTTACTCAAACACTGCTCAAACACATGCCAAGCATGTAATCACACTATTGTGCGTAATTTTAAACTGAAACAGTCTTTTCGAATTTGCAATAAAGTGGCACTTATGACCTATCAAATTGTTCGGAAAAATCTGCTAAATCGACTCATATAAATTGTTTCGACACGATTTTGCTTAGGTTTCGAGATAAACGCCCCGGAACGAAAATCCCGTGTTATTTTCCCTATACCCCGAGTTATTTTTGCTCCATGCGTTGCAGCCAATCAGAGGCCGGCCCAGGCCAGCCCGCGTTCCGATCCCTATCTACGTTGACCACGCAGGCCTTCCATTCAATTGCGACTCTTGTTTACTCTTTGGTCCAATCATCAGTTACTTCCTTTATTTTAACCCTTTCGCTCTCTGTGTTCACATGTTTGGCAGTGGAGTAGCGTGCTGTTAGGCAACGTTGTACTGTGTCCATTCAAACCTGTGTAAAAGGTCGAATGCGAAGGTGTTCACTGTTCGATCTTTTTCGTGGGTTTAGGTGGACAAATAACAACATCGCCAAATTGCACACTACGTCATTGATGTGGGGATGTCTTTCAACGTGGAGTCTCGTGGAATTTCAAAAGGATAAACTCGCAAATCAAACAATAACAGAAAAGGTCCCTCTTTTCTCTTGTCTAGGTGTTGTTTGATTGGATTTTCACAATGATGTACTTCAGTGGCGTAGCGTGCAATTTGGCAACATTGTAATGTGTCCATTTAAATCCATTAAAAAGATCGAACTACTGGGTGTTCGGTGAACACCTTCGCATTCGACCTTTTGCATGGGTTTAAATGGACTAATACAATGTTGCCAAATTGCACGCTACGCCACTGATGTACTTACTGAAAGCAACGGCGCGGCGCGGTAGAGGTTTCCTTGGAATTTCTGTGCGTATTGTTTCATTTTAATAATTTGTGGACATAAATATCGGTTTCCGTACCTTTCAAAACATATTGTGAGGAATATTGAGGATATTGAGAAGTAAGAAATCGAACAGACGCCGTCAATGTTTACTGTTTATTTATTTATGAAGTCAGTTGTGATGACAGTCGGTCATGATTATCCGAATGTGCCGCGCTAACCCCGCGAAATATCGTGCACTTGATGGAAAGATACAGGGGTGGATAGTGTCTGGTGTTTTTCGCAATTTGTGAGTTTATCATTAAATTTTGGTGTTTTCTGATGCTACCATAGTCATTTTTACGGCTTTTTACCTATGAATTGATACTTTAAAACGCTCCAGCCGAAGTGTGCAACAGACCCATTGCACGATTTTTTAATTAAGACAAGATCAAATCCCGCAATGGGTCTGTTGCAAACTTTTGCTACAACGATAAAAAGTTATTATTCCAATGTAAAATTGCCTGAAAAGTCCATTGGTGGCATCATTAAGTCATAAAATACAATAATAAACTCACAAGAGGCGTTTATTGAAATCCAAGATGGCGGCAAAATATCGAGGAATCTGAATGTATGCACCGTGATCATCCAAGGATTGCCAACGTTTACAACCTCATTGGAGGTAGAGGTTATGTGTTTGTTTACGTTGTGATTGGTTGTGATCGATGTTGTGAAGTTGGCTATCCTTGAATGTTCGTGGTGCATGCATACGGATTGCTCGATATTTTGCCGCCATCTTGAATTTCATTAAACGCTTCTTGTGAGTTCATTATCTCATTTCGTGGCTTTCTGATGCCACCATTGGACTTTTCAGGCGATTTTACATTAGATTAAACACTCTCAATCGTTGTAGCAAAAGTTTGCAACAGACCCATTTAAATGATAAAACAAACGTCAGCGTATCCACTAATTAATGAAGCTTACTTTGGACACCAAAGAGAGTTTCCGGATATTGATTCAGCCGGCATTAGCTAGTTTTTGAGGGCCAATTGATGACTTAGAAAAAATCGCAGAGAAGGAAAAGCTATATGTACTCAGAGCCAAAAGCTTTTGACAGGCCAGTTAAAGTTTGCGAATTCTCTGAAATTTTACTCGAAATTCTCTTTCGATACCTACCTTTGAAGCATTCGCCCACTGCACTGTCGAAACGATTTATTTAGTCGGCGACTAATAAATGCGCGGTATTTTGCATTCGTACCAGAGAGAGATGCTGGGCGCTTGCCTGTCTTACGCCCTATTAACTTTTATCATTTCCTCGCTGCATTTTTAGAGAGAGATTTTGAAGGGCACAGTGCACGCGAGAGACCATAGTTTCCAAATGTCGCCATTTTCCCGCATTTAACTCAAGGAAAAGTAGGCGAATTTTATCATGCAATCAGGCAACAATCAGAGACCGTTTCGGATACACGTACGCAGGATTCCAAAGTAAATTTACCGGAATTCTCTCTCGACTAGACAGTAGGCAACTCTGACGTCACTTACCAACAAAGAACGCGCTTGGAGACGAGGTTATTATTACATCATACTATTGAAACCGGAAGAATTAAATCTGTAGGTTGATTTGCTTAATTATCGGTGCTATTTCATTGCAAGGACGCAGTGAGTGCTGACATTCAGACGGTAAAATGTTGAGGAAGGAGAAAGAGAATGTGTTCGCGGTTGGAAAGTTATCTGGGGAAGGGGTTAGTGACGTGAGATTTTGGAGTAAGAATCAACAGAAAGAAAAGTTGTAGGTATATGCAACAAAAAAACAAACAAAACAAACAAACAAACAAAAAACTTCTTAAATACGGACTATAAAAAGAATATTCTTTTAGAATTACTGGAATTCTCAATAATTCAAGAATAGCCAAAAAGAATTCTGGTCGTTTTAAAAGGAATTGCTTACTAGTCCGTAGTTAGGTCCGTAAAAATGGTCTTTGAAAATCCTTGCCCAAATCTCCATGCGATAAGGATTTCCATGAAATCATAAGGATCCTCATATAATTGCACGGAATTCCTTATAAATTCTTGAGGATTTCCATACATTTTCACGGAAATTTTTATGATTTCAAGGAGATTTGGGCAAGGATTTTCAAGGTCCATTTTTGCGTTCAGTAATTCCAACGAGTTTTTTTTTTTTTTTTTTTTTTTTTTTTTTTTTTTTTTTTTTTTTTTTTTTTTTTTTTGCAAGTGCTACATGTCTTTACCAAGAGATTTTTAAAATCAGAAAAAAATCCCTACACTTCAACTACTAACAAGACAAATCAAACTAGTTATCACCAATGTAGCGTCGTATGCAGTCTATCAACGCTGCATTTCGTTCTGTTTAAACTTACAAAAAAAAGATAGAAATATGGAAGGTGCACAGTGCACACAGTCGAATCGATATTTTTCAAGAGTTTAAATGGACGAAATGCAGTGCTGATAGATTGCACGCCGCGCCACTGATAATTCCGTTTCGAAAAGACTACAACTCGCAACTTCCAAACTCCCACAATTTGCATTCCAACGTTGGCGTTGCTGAATTTCCCGTCCATTCCCCCTTTTTTTCTCTCCAGTCTTCCCTTTTCTCTTTCTCTCTCCAGACCACCCCCCTTCTCTTTCTCTCTCATTTTTCATTTTTTCCCTTGTTTAAAAATAGCTGCCCATGAAGTTCGCGCACTATGGTCTGAGATCGAAAAAAATTTGGCCAAAAATCAATGAAAACAAAATTATCATAAATTATCGTTTCCGACCTTTGAAACTTAATTTAAAACTTTTCAGTGACATTTCTAGGCTGAACTGCGATTAAAATACGTCTTGAAACTTTAGAAATGATAAATCGATGAAGAACAACTTACTGTTTTGCTTTTTGACCACTTTTTCGACGAACTCGGACCTTTGTGCTGAGGGCGCGCATGTAAGTTGTTCTGCCTCCGGTGCAATATGAATTATTTAATAGGAATCTTGTTAAAGCTTCAAATAACTCAATTTCCCTCTCATTCGAACATATTTTCTGGCAAACCTTTCAACGTTACTTCTAGAGGAAATGTTCGAAAATTATCCAAATATCCTTATGATACTCACTACTATAAGTACTTACAAGTTACACGTTTATTCATACATGCATAATTTAAAGCAGGAAAGGAATGGATTTTATTGACTTTAAAGGGGAGAATACAGGGACAAAAATCGAATAAGGGAAACGGCGAGACCAAAAGTATTCCAGCCGTTTTCACAGTGGCGAGGCGTGCGATTTGGCAACGTTCCTTTCCCCCCATTGAAACACATTAGAAAGGTCGAAATGCCTGGTCATCGGGATGACCGGAGCATTCGACTTTTTTGGTGAATTTAAATGGAGAAAATACATTGTTGCCAAATTTCACGCTTCGCCACTGCGTTTTCATTGGAAAGAGGGTAAAAATTAAGAAAGTGGGGTGTTCCTATAACGAGCTATGCCTAGAGGGGCTAATAAGTGTCATAAGTCCTATCCCAAAGTGAAGCACGATGAGCTATAGTGACAGAGAGGATTTGATGGGCGCTTGTTGGCCTCACTTTTTTACTGAAAGTATTGCAATGGCGCAGAGATTTTCAAGGTATTTATTTTTTTTTTCCGATATTTGGCCCGCTACGACTGAGTAAATCATGATAATCACAAAATAATTGGCACTTATCATGCTTAATACTATCCTAAAAAATATTCATCCACGAAGTTTCAATATTACTTGACCATACGTGGCTTGGAGGTGTAAATGCACCAGGGGCGTGGGGTGGGGTGGGGGGGGGGGGCATGTGGGTACCCTTGCCCCGGGCGGCACTCTCGGGGGGCGGCAAAATCAGGTTGAACAACCAAAAAATAAAAAAAAAAAAAAAAAAAAAAAAAGGTTATCAAATGCAAAATGAATTGCAGAGGGGGGCGGCAAAATCAGTGTGTAACAAGCAAGCAAAAAAAAAGAAGAAAAAAAGGTCATCAAATTTACAATTTTGTTTGCGGAGGGCGGCAAGATTGCATTCTTGCCCCCCCCCCCCTCTCTGGAAACCACGGCACGCTCCTGAAATGCACAGACTTTCTGTGACGTCTGTCTGCCTGTCTGTCCGTAACCAAAATCTGAAACTCAGCATAACTTTTGAACTGTTGAGTGTTGATCCATATGCATCCAAATTTTGCAGAGACGTTGCTTTTAACAATCCCCAGAGGGACTTTTTTTTGTTTTTTGTTTTGTGACAGTTTAGTTTTTTAATTAGTTATGTATGAAAAATGGTTTCCATTAAAATCAATGGGGAAGTGGGTCAAAAGAGGGAAAAATTTAAATATTTCAAAAATGGATCTTTGTATTTGGATAAAAATATCAGAGGGGGGGGGGGGGGGCGTCTGCCCCAGATTAAATTTGATGTGAGAAAGTGTTCGTAGCCCTACAGTTTCTTTAATCTTGAAAAAACAAAGTTGTAATTAATGCAGGCAGTGGAAATTGGTTTTCCACGAAAAGGCTAGTGTTTTGAGAGTGGCTATCTGGTCACAGAAATCGATAAAACTGTTTCTTCTGGGAGGATTCTCACGATAAAGAAACTGACACATGACGGAAACAAGCCAAATTGTATCACCTGGGGGCTAGTTTTGCTCTTCCGGAAGAGACGGGATAGTGGGAATCGACCAACGTCATTGGTTTAAACAGAGTCACGTGACAATTTTGAAGTAGTTCCAGTCATTTATTTCAGACCGAATGACTTTAACTCTGTCACGTGACGCCGCACTGTGGTCTAAGATCGAAAAAATGTGGCCAAAAATCAGAGAATTATAGTCGTCAAAAATCATAGTTTCCGACCTTTTAAGCTTAGTTTAAGACTTTAAGATAACGAGTTTAAGTTTGAATTACTTGTTAAAAGTGTTCTCTGTGTTTGAAATTTGTCTTTAAAGTTTTTAAATTATAATTTTTGAGAAATTCGCTTTCTGATTTTTGGCCATTTTTTGACGATCTCAGACCATAGTGCGCCGTTTAAATCAATGGGATTGGTCGATTCCCGCTATCTCGCCGCGTCTCGTCCAAAAGAGCAGAATGAGCTCCCTGGACAGAGAAATTTTGTGTCCAGATGAATCCTCAGGCAGATATCTGTTTTCTTTTATTTTGATCTATACAATGAGAAATTAAACTACAACCTGACAAGATTAGGGAAGATTTTTTCCCCCGCTTGGTAAAGCCAGCTCGCTTATAAGATGAAATATTAATCGGGGAGAGAGAATCCCCAAGGACACCACTTACGCTTGAGCCGGCCCTGAGAATACTTTTTCGCGAGAATTATAAGTCCTTCGAAGGCGCGGGCGTTGCAAAGACCACAGACAAAGATTACACAAATGGCAATCGTCAGGTAAGTACTACTTAAATACAAGTACGCAGTATCCTCCTCTATTCAAGAGTGCTGAGAAAAAAGAAAGAAAGAAAAAAAAAAGAAAAAATCTGCAGATCAAAATGGTACTGCGTGTACCTTTCAAGACCTTACATAAATTACAACGGTCAAGTACCCGGAGTGCAAACTCATTTCCAATCCGATGCAAGATGCAATCCGCGGTACAGAGTTCCTGTGCAAAGTCGGAAAGAATAAAGAAGAAAAAACAAACATCTGACCATTCATCGCTAGTTCAAACAGGTCTTAAAAATTCATCCGAAGGGAGAAAAGAGGGCGAGCGGCGCACAGTGGGTGGATATTTGAAATTTGGCGGGAAAAAATTAGCGAGCTAAAATCAGCTTAACCCCGTATTGGCTAAGTCTGAGTATACTCGCTTTTTTCCTCTTCTCAATTTCACATTGTTTTAATCTTCATTCCGGATAAACACAAATATAGATTAAAACATCACAATACATAAGGTCATAAGCCTTCAATTCACGGGATAGGCAATTCCAACTCCACCGAGTACGAACAGTTAACTACCTTCCCTCTAGAGACGGAGGAGTAATGTTCTCATTGTTCTCTTGAACTAAACAGGGACCAATAAATGTTCGGTACAGACGGTCCTGCACCCAGATGATTGGTGAGCACCTAAGGCCATTTGAAACCACACGTAAACGCTCACCATCCAACGTCTTTCGGGGGCCGTCTGTACCGAACATTTATTGGTCCCTGGTCCTTAAAGGGTAATTACAGGGCCGGACTGGGAAAATTTGGCCCGGGGTGCTAATACCCCAAATGGCCCGAGTGCTCGAGTGGGCGGTATAAGGGGGGACTTTTTCTCCTTTTTTCCGAGCTGCAATTTGGCCCGTAAGGATGTTGGCCCGTGATGCGGTCGCACCCCCAGCACCCCGGCCAGTCCGGCCCTGAGGGTAAACCCTTTTACTCTATAGTGTCACATCCCATCGTAGAGGATGTTCTGTTATGTTAGAAGTTGTTTCAGAAGTGTACGAGGTCAGTAGCAAAACAAACCGGACTTTTACGATTGCAGGCGAATAAGACCAGCTAGAGAGCTGACTTTTGTTTTAAATGAAGGATAGTACTTTACCGAAGAAGCTCATTTTTACGAAATGTCAAATTTTTAAACAGTTCTCACGCTACGTAACTTTTAGTACTGCGTAGTCAGGAGTGGTTGGCGATTTTTTAAGTTTTTAGACAGTGTTATTTCTGTGAGCAAATTATTATTTTTCCATGAAATTTCATGGAGTTCCGTGGACCGTTCATGGAATTTCATACGATTCTTTAAGTAATTTCTGGGAAAAATAATAATTAACAACGAATTTTGGCCACGGAAATTCATGGAACACTTTTACCAAGGGAATCATGTATTGGAAGCGCTTAAAAGCTCGGAAATCGAAGCTTTAAAACGATAGGTTTGGTCAACTTTAACTTTCTGATTTTTGACCGCCAAACCTCTGATTTCTGACCCAACTTTGACTTTCTGAGTTTTGACCGCCAAACCTCTCATTTCTGACCCAACTTTAACGTTCTGATTTTTGATCGCCAAACCTCTCATTTCTGACCCAACTTTAACTTTCTGACCTTTGACCGCCAAACCTCTCATTTCTGACCCAACTTGAACTTTCTGATTGTTGACCGCCAAACCCATCATTTCTGACTCCTGTGCGGAGAGCGCGCCAAAAGAACAATCCCTACTCAAAACAAGGATCGGGCGAAGACTTAGAGTCTTTTGAATAGAAACGCACGCGGTTAGAAAACGATCCTATTCGGAGGGATACGATGGTGAGTCTAGAGGTAAAGGGATGATAGCTAAAGGACGAGCTGTCGAGTGGGAGGGGGTGGTGGGATGGGGGACGAGTTAAAGGTGGGGGGGAGGAGGGGTTAACGACGTGGCACGACCGGCCTTCCGTTGCGGCGGCGGCAACTTAAAGGCATCAGCGATGATAGTGATGAAAATGCAAGTAGATCGATGAGAATAAAACAATCGTCGGAAGATGCTGGGAAAGAGGAAGATGTATTAACGATACAATAAACATTCTCTTCTCTCTCTCTCTCTCTCTCTCTCTCTCTCTCCTCTCTCTCTCTCTCTCTCTCTCTCTCTCTCCCTCTCCCTCCCTCCATCCCTCTCACTCTCTCTCTCCCTCTCTCTCTCCCTCCCCCTCTCTCTCTCTCTCTCTCTCCCCCTCTCCCTCTCCCTCTCTTTCTCTCGCTCCCTCCCCCTCGTTTATCCATCCATCCGTTCGGACGATAGCAAAGCATATACTGCTTCGATACTCGATACGGCAGAATTAAAGAGCCTCCTTGCCCCTCCTCCGACGCGAAAACGCAACCCGTAACACATAAAAGCTGACCATTACACTCTTCATTACTTTGATTTGATAACGCACTTATCTTTTATGGTTCCGGATGAGGGCGTCTGTCCGGCCCCTATTAGCCCCCCTCCATCCCCTCCTCACCTCCTTCAGCCCTTTACTGCTCTCTCTTTTATTTTACACCTCCAAAAAATGTCCCCCTCCCCCCACCCTTACCATTTCTCAACCGTTCCGTCCATCCGTCTTATTTCCTTCTTCGATCGCTTTTTGTTTCTATATACTCTGTCTTCTCCGTTTTTTGCCGTGCTCTCTCTCTCTCTCTCTCTCTGACCACCGCTCCCCTCCCACAACACCGTCGGGGGTGTCCCCGTATCTCTCGAACTCTTTCCAACGTAACTGGTTTTTGAAGGAGGTGTAAATGGAGGTCGTATGCAAAACCGCGAACGCAAATGGATTTTTCCTACGGACCTCCTCCTTCGCTCCCCCCCCCTTCCCACTCCTCGATCAAAGATTGGCTCACAGCCACGGTGACGCTCCTGTGTCTGGAGTGGCTGCGATATCTTTACTCTGACGGGTACAATATAAAAGAGTACAGCGAGTAATTTATTTATTTATTTATTTATTTATTTATTTTATTTTTTTTTTTTTTTTCACTCTCCAAAAGGGCCGGATCAAGTCCATTTGAAGTATAACTGGTCTATGTAGAAGTGTAAAGGAAGCAGAGTTACCGTTTCCAGTATAATGGGGATCTTGCTCACTTTTTTTATAGGCGCTGATCAGTTGTTGCTTGAACCGAATCCAACGAAAATTATGACGAGCTGAGTAATTAAAAAAAACCAACTGTAGCCAGAGCTGCTGATTTGCGTAGATTTAATGGCATTTTAAAATTCACCGATGATTTCACCGGTTAAGAAAATATTACTGAATTTAGTTCAGTGTACGACTGTAATGCACGAAAATACTAGCGTCTTTTGAAGTCGTCGATGACTTTTAAAAACTTGTGGATATTTTAATAATTCAACGGCGATTGTAAAGATCGAGAAAATATTACAGATCGCAGAGTATTTTTGTGCAGTACAGTCATACACTGAACTGAACTGTGTAATCTTTTCTCAACCGGTTGAATCTTCAATGAATTTAAAAATGTCATTAAATCTACGCCAATCGGCAGCTCTGACTGTAGCGAACACCCTATGAACACTTTCTCACATCGAGTTTAATCTGGGGGAGACCCCCAGACTCTTAATTAATATCCTGAGGAAGACCTCCAGACCCCCCTCCCTTCGATATTTTTATCCAGATCCAAAAATCCATTATTTAAATATTTAATTTTTTCCTTTTTTTGACCCATTTTCCCATTGATTTTAATGGAAACAATTTTTCATCCAAAGGTAACCTAAAAATTAAAATTTCAAAAAAACAAAAAAAAATCCCTCGGGGGAATGTTAATAGGCCTCTGCAAAATTTGGATACATAACGATCAATAGTTAAAAAGTTATGCTGGGTTTCACGTTTTATGGCTACAGTCAGACGGACAGACAGACGCCATAGAAAGTTTGAGCATTTACACCTCCAAGCCACATATTGAAACTTCAAGGATGAATATTCTTTAGGATAGCATTAGGTATGATGAGAGTCAGTTATTCTGTAATTATCATGATTTACTTAGTCGTAGTGGACCAAGTATCGAAACAAAATACTTTGAAAATCTCTGCGCCATTGCAATACTTTCTCTATTTCTAACTTTGTTAGTAGTGAGAAAAATAAAACTGTAGGGAATACCGCACGAACACTTTCTCACATCTAACTTAATCTGGTGGGGAAGGGGGAGATTCTATATTATTCAGAGGTACTTACATTGAAATGTATACCAGGTATGTAAGGAATAATTTCCACACAACAAAAAAAAAAAAAATCCACGCGAAACGGACATCTACAACGGCTATTGAAGGTGAGGTAACTATACGTGAGAAGGATGAGCAAACTTCAGACAGAAAAATATACAATTTCCAAAAAATGTCCTGAAGATGTCAAGGACATTCATTTCGAAACCGACACGACATTGGGATACAATTAGGTGGTTTTTTATACGTTTTTAGGACAAAACGGGTACTTGATTTCATGCCAGGAAGCACGATAATGACTATAAGTCATGCTCTTATTGCAGCGGCGCACTATGATCTAAATTCATCAAAAAATTCGGCCAAAAATCAGAAAGTAAATTTCTCATCAATTCATCATTTTAAAACATTCAGTACCAATTTCAATTACAGAGAACACTTTCAAACACGTCAGTTCAACCTAGAAATGTCACTGGAAAGTTTTAAATGAAGCTTGAACGGTCGAAAACAATGATTTTTGGTCACTTTTTTTCACTGATTTTTTGCCATTTTTTTTTCACTCATTTTTGGCCCCTTTTTTTCACTCATTTTTGGCCCCTTTTTTCACTGATTTTTTGCCATCCTTTTCTTCACTGATTTTTCGCCACTTTTTTTTTTTCGATCCCAGACCACAGTGCAACTTGCGCAACAGTCAATTTTGGTAATTTCAAATTTTGAATGGAGCTGTTTCAAACTTTTGCAACAGGCTCATTAATATTTGAGAATGGGGTAAAACCCTGTAAAAACAACGATTAGCGCACTAAAAAATCACGAAATCCGCTCAAAAACTCATAAAATGCTGTCAAACTCAAAACTGCAATGGCGGCCGCTGCCGCCTAGATCTTATGGTGATTGTATGTTTCTTCTTCTTGTGCGGTGTCGCGAGAGAGCAACTCGTGAGGATGGAGCCAATGGGGGCAGTTGCAAGGATCTGAAATGTTGGGTTTCCTATAAAGAGAATGAAAGTACTTGATGAGCTGAGAAGAAAGATGCCTTTGGTTTGTAATTGAGTCCCGCTGCTCCAAAGATGGGATCTTGACCTAAAATTAATTGTTTTAAATGGGAATTCCGCGTAGTGACGTCACTACGCACACGTTTTTTTTTTACAACTTTACACGTGTGTTATCTACAAAACCGGGACATTTAGGAAAAAACCAAAGGTACCATTGTTCTCAGCTCATCAAGTACTATGATTTTCTTTATAAAAAACCCAGCATTTCAGACCCTTGCAACTGCCCCATTGAGATAGGGAAACCCAATGTATAAGGCATTAATCACCGCTTTACGGTCTAGCATTTGAAAGCATTTTATGAGTTTGGGAGTGGATTTCTTGATTTTTTAGTGCGCTAATCGATATTTTTACAGGGTTTTGCCCTATTAAGAACTATTAACCAGCATGTAGCAAAATTTTGCAACAGCTCCATTGAAAAGTATTTCAGTAGCGGCAAAAATGTTACGCTTTGTCAATTTACTAAAAAAAAATACCTGCTTAAAATATCAATAATTCGACCTAATTATTTAAACCGAAAATTACCGACTCACACGTACGTTCCAATTATCCCTTGTGCTGAAATAATGAAATAATGACTCCTCCTACACTCCATATCAGTTTTTTTCCTCTGAAGCAACTGTATTACTGAGAAAAGTATCTACTTCAAAAGAGTAGCGCTTCTCGCAACGTGCGATTCTGGTTGCGGTTCGACCTTTTTGAAAGCGCATTTTAGAAATCCGAGCATCAGAGCCCATCCCATGAAACCGAAAATGCGTCAAATTTCTGTCGGTCTCGTGGCGTAATACTCAGAGCGAGCGCCATCACACTTCGAGTGCAGTATGAGGGCTGGGTTGGTTGCGGCCGGCGAGTGCTTCCTTTTTTCGGGAGAAAAAGCGCATTTAAACGCGAACAGAAATCCGTGCTTATTATATCAGTCATTTAAAGGTAATTAAATTTGGGACCTCGGGATGAGCTGGCTTGTGCTATAAGTGTTGTCAGCTCCCAGAGCCACCGCCCCATTAGGCCATCCATTAGGCTATAGGCTACGTGGCGGTGATTTATATGAGTACGCACCCGCGCGATCCGCATGTAGGCGCGCAGGGTAAAAAGCAATGCTGCCGACTTTCGAAAAAATAAACTGTTGGGAATACCCTACACAAACACTTTCTCGCGTCAAATTTAATTTGGGGGAGACCCAGGGGTGCAAAATGTGCCCGATCTAGCAAGCGGATCGCGTGAAAGTGAGGAAATTTCTTGGAAAGGGAGGAAGTTTGTCTAATTTGTTTTTCTTTCACTCTCCAAAAGGGCCAGATCAATTCCATTCAGTTGCGTCATTTAAGGGGGCAGGGGGGAAACTGCCCCCGCAATAGGGTCGACCAAAAGTGAAAAAAATTCTAGCGAGCGGATTGCGTGAAAAAGAGGAAATTTCTTGGAAAGTGAGGAAATTTGTCTAATTTTTTTTTTTTTTTTTTTTTTTTTTTTTTTTTTTTTTTTTTTTTTTTTTAATAATGGCAATAAGGATTTCCCAGGAAATAAGTGTAAAAAAAGGGAAAATATCGGTCATTTTGCGAACATATGGTGTTGAAATGTTAAAATAACCAAAAAAAAAGTCATCACTTTCAAATTTTTGTGAGGAATTTTTTTGAAATCCTGTGAGGAAATAAGTCACGGATCGCGTGAAACTTCCGAAGTTTTGGAACATTTTGCACCCCTGGGGAGACCCCTATACCCCCCTTTAACCCTCCACTGCACGATCTTTTCTTTTTTGACGAAACATGAATTTTTCAATTCACCCTAATAGCGGGAAAAATAGGGGGAAAAAAATCATTACGTTATTTTTCGATCTGTATGCTCAAACATGTAATTTTCCGCCATTTTTTCACCATGCTGTAACGCATGCAAAAAGGCGGGCTTTTTATACTTTTATTCAATAAAAAGTTGTCTTTTTTGGTAAAAAATTAAAAATTTTTGGAAGGCGATTCCTTGATAATTCGATATTTTTCATGGGTTTTAATGAGCCAAATGCAACGGTGCTAGCACGCTTTGACACTGCCCCAAAGCCAATTATTTTGTAATTAATGTGGGTCTAATGCAAACTTTTGCTGCAACAATTAAGAGTGTTTGATCTAATATAAAATTGCTTGAAAAGTCCATTGGTGGCATCAGAAAGTAAAGTGCAATAATCATGGGCGGATACAGGGAATTGTCTTTCTCCCTCTCCTGCCATTTGAACTCATGTGTTAGAGAAGGACAGAAGAGGGGGCCAAAGTCACGTGATGGCTCCCCTTGCTGTCCTTTTCTAACACATGAGTTCAAATGGAGGGAAAGAGAAAAAGGCAATTCCCTCTATCCGCCCTTGGTAATAATAAACTCACAAGAGGCGTTTAATTAAATTCAAGATGGCGGATAAATATCGAGCAATTTGTATGCATGAACCGTGAGCATCCAAGGATGGCCAACTTTGACAACCTCACTGGAGGTAGAGGTTATATGTTTGTTTACGTTGTGATTGGTTGTGATCGATATTGTGAGGTTGGCTATGGACTTAGATGTTCGGGGTGCATGCATACAAATTGCTCGATATTTATCCACCATCTTGGATTTCATAAAACGCCTCTTGTGAGTTTATTACTGCATTTTATGACTTTTTGATGCCACCAATTGACTTTTCATGCGATATTACAGTAGATTAAACACTCTTAATCGTTGTAGCAAAAGTTTGCAACAGACCCATTTTCATGATTTACTAAGTCATAGTGGACCCAGTATTGAAACAAGATACCTTTAAAATCTCTGCGCCATTGCAATAATTTCTTTGTTTCTAATTTTGTTTTAGTAGATAGAAAGTAAAAAAAAGGAGTCAAACAGTAAAGGGTTAAATCA